>JAWZYV010004103.1:0-12479 GCA_038373885.1 Cheiracanthium punctorium
CATTTTTGAAAAATTGTCAGTACTGCTCTGTTGCTGACAGTTACGAAATCCAGACATCATTCTATTCAGTAACATCAGTGATTTAAAAATTTTAGATAATTTGCAATCTTTTAAAGGGGGGGTGTATTAATGTAACAATATGTTATATGTTTGACATTTCTGCAAACAATGGGGTCAGAAAAAATACTTTATAGCAGAACGTTTTAATGAAAACTACAAGTGTGTGAAAAAAAAAATCTTGCTTTGTCTCTACATTTGTTGGGTCCGTGCTGTACAAATTTTGCAATTGATTTTAAACTAACCTTCTGATGAGCTCGTGAAATTGAAACTTTATACATAACTAAGAACTGGATGACAATGCAATATTACTTACTTTTTACTTTCCGAACATGTACCCTGTAAGGAAAGTATTGTCATCCTGAAAGAATTCGACTTCGAGATTTTGGTGTGGTGGACACTTTTTTGAAGTCTTTGGAATTCATTTACGCTGTTTTTACGAGGCGTATTTATGTATGTGAGTGAACACGATAGCTCCTAAACGGGGCATTCAATGGAGCTCCCATTGGGTCTATAAGTTATAAACCACCGTCGCAAGACCGGTATGGATTAGGGTGTGTATAGGACTTATAGTTTTTCTACAGGGCTACGACCCAGATTTCTTTGACAGGATGGCCTTTGGGGAGACATTCTTGAAAGTGCGCAAGCATTTTTGGTGCATTCGATGGAGCCTCCATTTGGTATATACGTTTGAATGATTCATCGATTCAAATTGACTTACATGCTTAGTCATGATCTTAAGATCGTAAGTGTTCGGAAAGTCGAGTGGAGTCACTCCTGATTTTTTTAATTTCTTTTGGAAACAGATTGCCAAGGCCAAGATCTGCTTTGAAAAAGCACTATTGGGTCATTCCATGTCAAGTGATCCAATGATATTTTCAATTGTTTTCATTTTAAGTATACATAAAGTACTATTAAAGAAAGAAGGTCTGAGTTCTCTCTCTATTTATTCCTTTTTTATCTCATTTTATTCTGGTATAACAAGAGCTTAAAAATCCAAAGAAGTTTAAATTTTAGTTGTATTATGCTGCATAAATGAACACAGAATGAAAAATAAGAGTATCATTTTTATTCAAGAAATGATACAATGCCCCAATGTGTGGGTAAGGAAATGTTGCAGCATATCCTAATTTGAATGAATAGACTCATTCTTTCATTTTAGCAGTCCGTTTTCAGATCCATTTGAATCTTTATTAGTTTAAAAAAAGATTAATGACAATAAAAAATAGTTTTAAAGCCTGGATAAAAAAAAAAAAGAGTTTGGATTTTTACTATTTAAGTTTGCCAAAATAAGTACAAAATGGATGCCAATAATTTCTCAACGAATGCCCCGGTCAAGACATGTTAATTCAATTTTCTACTTAATGCAAATGAATGGATCAATTTATAATTATTTAAATGGACTAACTAGGAAGGATCCAACCAATTTCAATGTCAAATCAATATTGAATGTTAAGTATTTAAAATATATAACATATTGAAAATGGACTATTTCAATATTAAATCTAACATTTATTTGATTTAATATTGAAATAAAATTTTATAAAATTAATTTTTTCCACTTATTTATTTCATTTTTTGGAAAAAAAAATTAATTAAACAGATTGATATATTACTGACAAGTAGGTATATTAATTTTCTATTTTAGAAATGATCAGGTAACAAAAAGTGAAATAAACCGAAAATTTGCCACATGTCACCATCAAGATGTTTAAGACTGATTGTAAATTTTCAGATGAAAAAAGGAAAAACGTGGCAATAGATCAGGGGTGGGCCCAACTTGTGCATAGCCTGCGCCAGTTTTTTTTCTCAGATACGTCGTGCAACTTAAGCAGACCTGGCGACAGAATTATTGGGCAGTTTTAGAACTCCACCTTAAAAAAAAAAAAAAAAAAAAGATCTTCAGTTTAATCTTTCTGTGAAAATTTTTTAAACAGTGTAGAATAAATACACTCTTACCAAATTTACCATACGCCATTTGTTCATGTTAAAATTTCCAACCAATTGCAAGTGTTTTATCAGAAACAATTTTTTTTTTTTCCTTTTCCAATAAATTTAATCTTTTAAAATAGTAATATATTTATTTCTACTTTTGGTTTCTATTCTCATTTATTTCTTTTGCTTGGCTTTCAAAATATTTACTATATTTTATTTTCCTTTTAAGCAAGCAGTAGCCTTTTTATTCATTGTCTATTAAATTGAGACACTCCATGCATAGTGCCTCAGTGTTGGCCACTCACGAAACGTTGCTGTTTGTTCTAATCAGAGGCTGATTATGACCAACCGGGCCCCGGCATTGATGAATTCGGGGGTCCATCTATGAATTTTTTTCATAAAATTTAATATAAAAATAAATTTCAGAACAATATTTGAAATTGGGGGCCTTTCGAGCCGGGCCCTGGGCAAAGTCCCGATTTGCCCATGCGATAATAGGCTCTGGTTCTAATGAATAATAGCTTCGGCAGAGTGGAAACATTCTAGAAGTAACATTTGTAATGAACTCCGTCTAGTTAAATAAAATGGTCAAGCATTCCGAGATTCATTCAGAAGTGACTGGAGACAAATATTTTATTTTTATCTAAAAACTCGTCACATACGTCCTCTGAGCCCCGGCTCCAGTGCCCTTCCTGCCCCCCCCCCCTTACTTGGCCAGGGTTGATACGGGTCGGAGAGAACCGGGAAAAGTCAGACGATTTTATTTTGGTAAAAAGAAAAGTCAGGGAAAATTGCAAATTTTGGGGCAAAACCTGAAAATCTGGCAACGTTTAATTAATTTTTTTTAGAAACAATTCATTGATTATATAGGATCATGCTTGAGCTCCGCATTTCCATATCTGCTAGCTCACGTTCAACTTTTTGCATCCTTTTGAAAAAGGAGTATTCTCCTTTAAGTACTTCTTTATTCGTATCTCTAATGCTAAGTTTACTAAGTACACAAATTTTTATTTGGATCTATTTTTATAAATCCGTCTGAATGCTCAGCTAAGAAATCGTCGTACCCATTTTTTGATTAAAAAGGATATGGATTTGCTTATCCTTTTATTAGGAAACGAAAGTGATCCGCTTTCTGACTGAATGGAAAGGGATCCGCTTTCTATGATTTCATTGATTTATTAAGTATTTTTGTTTATTTCTGTGATTTTGTCACTTTTATTTCACTTACATAGAATTGTCTAATCTGAAAAATCTGGATCAAAGCTGTGACTAGTTATTGAGTGTAGCAGCGAATCTTAAATGGATGTCTAGTAAGACTATGGGTCTGCACATGTGTTGATTGGGTTGTCACTAACAAGGCCGCAACGAATCATCAGCAGTCTGGAATTTTATTGCAAAATAGTCAGGGAATTTTTTCCCACAAATTGAGTGGCGGGCCTGACTCATGCACCTTTTATTCTTACTTACATTTACAGTTAGAATTGTAAAATAGGATTATAGGTTATGCTTTAGTTTAGCGGAAGAAACGTAACATCGTGTGAACATGAGATTGCTCTAAGCAAATGGGAGTTCTAGAATTCTTTTGGATATTTGGTAGGAGTTCAGAGAGCGTGTATTTTGGAATGTACAAATACTTCCTTTTGACACTTGACATCGTCCATCATCAGAAATAAAATACGTCCAGGCACAAAACTGTTTCGAAAAAATCTTCACATTGCGTTCATACCCAGGGTCATAGGCAGAAAATTTTCCAAAAAACAAAAATCAGATTTGACCTTTTCTCGGCTCTCCACCCTGTAAGGAAACTCCTACAATAGGCCAATACTGGGCTGCACCGCAGTAAAATGGTAGGTAGTCTATCCCCGCGTTCTTGGTTTATTTAAATTAAAAAAGACACCGAATTGGAGATTTTGGTCTGACACTTGCAGTTATATGAAACAACACCTTGTAGATAAAGAAAGCCTATCAACTGCTACGCCACCAAGCTTTGACGCCGTCAGTTTGATTTTCACAAAATAAAACTGTTAAAAATTTCTGGTCAATTTCCTCATGCGTAGCAAAATTTGGAATAAAAAATTGGATTTTATAACAAATGATTCATTCTAGATAATAGTGGAAATGGATCAGAATGAATAATTTTATGTGAGAAAGGTATTTTGACCCGAAATTTGAAATAGTTTTACTTTGTGAAAATAGAACGGGTTGTCCGTTTTGCATTGGAATCTCTGGTCCCAATATAGATAAAAATACACGCATGCTTTGTCAACATGTTTGAATACAAATGAGTGCATTTCATTCCACGTAGCAAGTAGTACATCTCATGGACATTGGAACTCTGTTTTACCTTTATCACTTTTGGTAGTGTTGGAAAATTAGTGAGATATATATATATTGTCAAAAGTTATATCATTGTTGATGTTTTGTTAAACAAAAAGATAGAGATGGACTTGTATTTATTCTTTCTGTCCCAGAGTTGTTTTGCTCTGTACAGACCGACGGCATAATTGTATTGATTCCTGTTCTTCATTTTTAGATTGATATTAAATTTGTACAGTTTATCCTACTGTTGTTTTGCTTCTGTTCACTTATTAAAGGGTCGCAATAAACTGCGTTCATGAAACGCCTGCTTTTGCAGAATGAGCCCCAGGGTTCGTAAAAATCATGATATTTTGGATTTCGGAAAAGGCCAGTCTTATTGTTGAATAAATAGGGCATGACACAAGATATTAAATTATACATTGGTTGATACTATTTTTTTATCAAATAAAATAGCTAGCAGAAACAAGCATAACAGCAGAAATTAAATACGTTACATGTACTCACCAAAATGAAAAATTTAAATTACCATAATCCAAGCTAAAGTGTAAGCGATATTTGTCTATTTCAAAGATAATAAAACTAATAGGTCATTAAAGATTACAAAATAACAGTCTGGGAGCCAGCTGGCATTTCGGATGACCCATAACAAAAAATCTGAAATTTCGTCCTAGAGTTCATTGAGTTATACATATAACAGGAGTGAACGTCAGCTGGCGCATTTGCGGTGGGTGTCCAAGCATGTAAAAAAAAATAATAATAATATTAAAAAATTTGAAACTTTGTATATGTTTTTATCATGTTGTATACAAATGAGGGGAAAAAAAAATAGCTGGCTTTATAGTGATGGATTATCCGCCAACACGTTAAGAACATCCATTAAGTAAAACAATAATAAAAAAGTTGAAATTGGGTGAAGTGATAGTTAACTTTATCAGTTTTAGGAAAAAAAATAGTCAACTGAGTTTTCGGTGGTGGATGGAGAGTTTTTATGAGGGTCCATTATTGACACTTCCAGGGTATTGTCATCGAAATATTGCTCGGGTGTCCATGAGCCGTCGGGATCCACCCACAAAAGCTAGCCCGTGAAACCACACACAATGGGGATATTTTTCTCTGCTGTAGAATGAATCCAGTCGCTATGGGAGCAGAAAGGCTGGCTTACATTGTACGTCGACGGGAATCCCAGTGTCGGCTCGTGATCAAAAAAATAGGTGAAGAGCTTATACCAAAACATTATGAAAAACACCTGATGCAGCCATTAACATGGGCGCCGGCAGAATATTTCCCAGAGGAGGTCAAAGGCTACTCAAGGGGGGCAAAGACTACTTTAACGTATAGTTACCATGTTGAAAAGAGCAAAAAAGCAAGGCAAAACACTGCATACAAAAATCCAGGGGGGCATCGCCCCCTTGCCCTATGCTGCCGCCGGCCATGGCCATTAAGCATTGTAATTAGGCGGTGGCATAGGCCTTTCTGCGCAAAGAAATTTTTAATCTTTCAGCGATGCATTCATTCCTAATGCCTCCATTGGTCGACCCAGGGCCCGATTAACCTTTGAAGTGAGGGGAAGCTCAGTCTCATTTCGGGCCCCCCTTCCCCTTTTTGTTTGGATTAAGTAAAGTTTTTAATGATTTTCTTTGTTAAAAGGATATTTAATTGATTTAATTAGTTCTAATGATTTTATTTGAAAAAAATATTTTTTTCATTAATTTGAAATTTACCTTAGATAAAAATATGTTATTCATTATCTTCGCAATAGTTTACTTAATTGTAATGAGATTTTATAGTATTTTTAAAATTACTGTAAAAAGTAAAATAAAAACATTTCCTTACTACTGAAACATTAAACTTTATTTATTTAGTCATATATTTTTCATGAGACATGGGGCTTTTTTCGGGAATTCTTTGTTCGTTTTGATGACATCATAAAAATCACAACATGGAAGTTCAGAATTAATTTTGACCTTTAGACGATTTTTAACATTACATATTGAAAGTTTACCCCTTTCTACCGACCAAATGTTCCTGATAATAGAAAATTTTGTCTCAACTGGAACAAATGTCCCAAGTATAGACATCGCAAACTGAACTAATTTAGAAATGTTGCTACATGGAGTATCAAGACTTCTAAAATACCTTAAAAATAGCTTTCCACTTCTCTTCATTAAAAATCTTTACAATAACTTAGAAGATAATTCAAAAACAAAATTTTGAATTTTTATCCGTTTTACAGTCATTTTTGGGCCCCCTTCAAATTATGACAGGAAGCTTCTCGAGCCTTTTCGCTAATCAGGCTCTGGGTCGACCACGAGAAAGAACATCTCTTTTATCGTCATCATTCCACCGATTAAACGGTGTTTGTAATACATTACAGACTATATCATTTACAGGAAACATGAAGGTGAATAAACAGAAAAGAAACTAACTATTATTATCATTAAAATTAACACAAGAAGAAACTCTAAAAATTTTCAAAAGACAGCAGTAAAAATCTCATGTGTCAAAATCTCAAACAAATCACGTGGTTTCATTTTCCTACAGCAATTTGTTCTTGGAGACGCACTACGCTGGGTTTTCTCTCACTTGAAGAGACGGACCGTTTTCTGAGGGATCTCTTCACCTGATAGAAAATAAAGCTGTAAAACTGAATGGAGCGTCTGAGGTTACCATGGCAACCCCACCGATAATTGCAGTAGAAGAGATAATTTTTCATTAGCACTTCACAACTCACCCCGTCAGGACCCGCTTACAACGTGACTCTAACAATGGACCAATCGTGACACAAGTCTGTAAAACTTTCTTTGGCCGCGCGGCAAGGGGAGGGAAGAGTTTGGCCTCACTGATAGTAAGAGCCCAGACAGCACAAACTTGTCCAGAACATGTCCATATGTTATCATGGACAAGTTCGGGACATAACTGACATCCCCAAATTTGTCTATATCTTGTCCATAATACGCCCCAAACTTGTCCATATGGCACAATACGGCGTCCATAATGATATCCTCTGGACAAAATATAGACATCCAGAACTTACCTATATGGGCATGTTATGGACATGTTATGGACATCCATAACTTGTCCATATGGACATGTTATAGACAACTAGAATATGTCCATAAAAAGACATTCTGTGGATATTTATCTCATATCCACAGTTTATTTTTATGCTATGAATAAGTTACTACCATAAAGGAACAGAAGTATCTGTTTCATCAGTAATTTCTGAAATGGAGCTATTACAAGAACTGCTTGTGGGATCACACATATTTGAATCTTCAAAAATATTTTCATCGATCCTATTTTCAAATTCATTATGAAAATAATTATAATCGTGCGCATTAATAGGCTTCGATTCAATATCATTCACATTACATTCAGCTTCAATCAGGAATAATTCATCATTAACTTCTTGTTCAACATTTCGCCATTCCTGACGAGTCGATTCAATTTTTTTATTAAAATACATATTAAGTCAAAAAGTTGTACATTACCTCGTATTGTAAAGAACAGAACAGTGATATAGGCAAGCAAAATGCAAGAAGTGCGCATAAAAATGTTATAATTGTCAACAAGGAAACTTCAAATATGTGGGTACTATCTACCACAACCACCACAGATTATTAAAAACAACGCGTATACAAAAATGCTACTGCGCATGATCAAACAAACTACGCCAATCAGAGTTTGTCGCCGATAGATTTTCCCATTTATGTCATAAAATAGACATGATTGGGGTGTTTAGATGTCCAATTCATGTCATATTACAGACATAATATGGATTTTCCCGTTTTTGTCGTAATAAGACTTAATTGGGGTGTTACATGTCCCAATCATGTCTTATTCTAGACATATAATGGATTTTCCCAAAGATGTCGCTAAAATGATGTCCAGGAGATATCTTATCATAGACATAGACATGTTTTGGACAAGTTTGTCCTGATATGGACATAAACTGGGCAAGTGTGCTGTCTGGGAGCATGATTTAGCACAGTGTATTCTTACAGACAAAATTTAAAAAAGGATTATGGCTTGCTTACGTTACACAATTTTTGTAACTTACAATACTTGGTGAAGAGGCACTTCACCTGAAAAGCCGCCACTGGGGAATCCGTTTCCATACACGAAGGGACTTTTTTAAGGGTCCATCGTCCATTTTAAAAACACGAGGAAGCCTCTATTGGGCTCGAAACCTCGGTGACATTCGTCTCCATCCTACTCTTTTGGCTGAAACTTTGGACGACGGTTCTGAAAAAAGAGTGTCATCACGCCCGGGAGACCACCCAACCATGGATAATGGATTGGTGCGGTTTTCAAGCCGGTGTCGCTCAAAAGATGAGCTGCGAAAGACTCGCTGTCGCCATACTGAAAGCGGATGCGGGAAAAATACGTTATGGAAACGGATCCCGTGCACGCCCGCCTTTATTCTCTCTCGAAGAGCAACAGCAGCCACACTGTCCCTGTTCCTTCCAATGCTGTTGGGAGAGGACGCTCGATTCAACCATAGAGATATGAATACCAGGAGGTGGCATTAGCTATCTTCAGCATCGGACGAAATGAAGTCACTGAGTGGGTCACAGTATGGCGGAACAATTAGTTTTGAGACTTTGGATGGGAGCGGATCCAAAAGAACTGCGTCTGAAGGAATCGGTCCTTCAGAGGACCGGATCCTCAAAAGGACTGACTTAACCCACCACTAGACTATACTTCCATTGACTTGGTACGAGGTAGTAAAAGTTGTTAACCCATTTGTGCCTGGATATTTTTGCGACTTTATTCGATTTTTACTGATAACAGAAATAATAGATAAATTTCTGATGTCAACTTCTTGAACAAGGGATGATTTCTTTTAAAATCATTATGCATAAAAATCGAAATATCAACATCCTACTGGGTCATGTTAAAATATTTTGTAGAGTGGAGGCTCAATCCTCATGAATAAAGGCTAGGAAAAATAATGTTTTCGACTCATAGCGAAAATGCCGTCCCAAAAAAGGGACACTAGGCATAAATGGGTTAAAATGAACGCAATTTCAAGAAATATTAAAATGGTTGGTACAATTAGCGACATTGGAACTATCACCTTGAAATAACAATGTTTTGGTCACAGCAATAGGGCGGCTCGGTTACAGTTTCGGCTTCACTATCCGATAAGTAATGCCATCTCCTGGTATTCATATCTCTATGGATTCACAACAATACAGATCGAGAGACCCTTTCTGGGACACAGCCGGATTGAGAATCAAGAGTCATTTAATAACAAATACCGATGGATGTGCAATTTTTAAAAATAAAATTCTGAAGACGAGTTCCGAAAATTTGAATAAGATATATATATGGAGAGTGTGAACTAATTATAGGAATTGAAAAAAAGAGATGTATAGTTAGATGGGTACTTACGTATTACCCGGCGGTCGGCCAAGACGAGCTGTTTTTGGCCAAAATAAATGCCGGACACATGATATTATTAATGGTTTGGTATACGATTGGCAACAGTTTGCCAGCACATATTGGACGAAAAATAGTTTGGCGGGAATGACCGCCGGGATAATACTAAGTGCCGTTAGATGCTACAATAGTTCTAAATACAAAATTTCAAAATTCTACAGTTAAAAGCTTTAGAGTTATGCGAAATGCGAAATAATTTTTGGCGCCCAATGACAAATGGCGAGGTTCTGGGCATGGACCAAACAATGACTGACTATCGCCAAATTGGGCGATATGAATTTCGACACATAGACCGTAATGTATTTCGTATCTTTTGGGCGGTCCTCTAGATAAATGATCGAGTTGACTGGGACCAAAACTGCATTAACATCCAGTGTCACGCACTATAAGTATTATAATAAAATGTATTTGAACTTGAGTGGATGAATAAAAAAGCATTTTATAAATGATTGAAAAAGATCCGATTTGGTAATTGAAATGACTTCCGAGATTAGAAATGAGAATAAATATAATGAAAGACACCTATTCTGCGCACCTGTAGAAATAAATGTGTTACTTTATCTCAACTTTTTTTTTTTCAATTGCTACTATTAGGTCATCTTGTTCAAATTTTCAATCGTTTATAAAATACTTTTTACTCATTCACTCAAGTTCAGATATATTTTTTTAAACTTGTAGTGAATGACACATGATGGGCGTCGAATTAAAAAAAAAAAAATCTTGATTAGATTTTGCGAAAATCGTTTCAAATTGCGTAAATTTGTGTTCGCACATCACGTGTGTTGTTGCTGCTCATCTCAGTGTCCCAGCTACTGCTAGGCGAGATCTACGAGTTTATTCACCCTCAAAAAATCATAGGAAAGTCCAATAGGTCGTCGTAGGACAAATCCAGATACATAAGAATAGGAGTCGGAGAGGGTCTGTTCATTGTTACAAATCGGGTGGACTTTTTGACCCTTCCCCTGGAAGACAAGGCCTCTCAGATGACCACTACGAAAGCGAGAGACTGGGTAAATTCAGAGCGAGGTACCAAGAATGTGCAGGAGGGACAAGCCAGACCAATTTATCTGTATGTTTTCTGGCAGAATACAGCTCAAAGTATGTCAGGCAGTTGGACGTAGCCAGGGCAGTGGCGGCTTTTCAGGTGAAGTAGGTGAAGTGCCTCTTCACCAAGTATTGTAAGTAACAAAAAATTGTGTAACGTAAGCAAGCCATAATCCTTTTTCAAATTTAGTCTGTAAGAATACACTTACATTTCTGATGAAAGCCCAATTTCCATAAGACTATGTGCTAAATCATGCTCTTACTATCAGTGAAGACAAACTCTCTTCCCACCCCTCCCCTTGCCGCGCTTTCTTTGGAAATAACCGCGCGGCCAAAGAAAGACTTGTGTCACTATTGGTCCATTGTTAGAGTCACGTGGTACGCGGGTTCTGACGGGGTGAGTTGTGAAGTGCTAAGGAAAAATTATCTCTTCTACTGCACTTATTGGGGGGGTTGCCATGGTAACCCCAAACGCTTCATTCAGTTTTACAGCTTCACTTTCTATCAGGTGAAGAGATCCCTCAGAAAACGGTCTGTCTCTTCAAGTGAGAGGAAACCCAGCGTAGTGCATACGAGACGCTGGGCAGCCGGATTAAAGTGCTCTCTGGCGATTTGTGTAGGAAAATGAAACCACGTGATTTGTTTGAGATTTTGGCACATGAGATTTTTACTGCTGTCTTTTGAAAATTTTAGAGTTTCTTCTTGTGTTAATTTTAATGATAATAATAGTTAGTTTCTTTTCTGTTTATTCACCTTCATTATGTTTCCTGTAAATGATATTGTCTGTAATGTATTACAAACACCGTTTCGTCGGTGGAATGATGACGATAAAAGAGATGTTCTTTCTCGTGGTCGACATAGAGCCTGATTAGCGAAAAGGCTCGAGAAGCTTAACCTTCCCGTCATAATTTGAAGGGGGCTCAAAAATGACTACAAAACGGATAAAAATTCAAAATTTTGTTTTTAAATGATCTTCTAAGTTATTGTAAAGATTTTTAATGAAGAGAAGTGGAAAGCTATTTTTAAGGTATTTTAGAAGTCTTGATACTCCATGCAGCAACATTTCTAAATTAGTTCAGTATGCGATGTCTATACTTGGGATATTTGTTCCAGTTGAGACAGAATTTTCTATTATCAGGAACATTTGGTCGGTAGAAAGGGGTAAACTTTCAATATGTAATGTTAAAAATCGTCTAAAGGTCAAAATTAATTCTGAACTTCCATGTTGTGATTTTTTATGATGTCACCAAAACGAACAAAGAATTCCCGAAAAAAGCCCCATGTCTCATGAAAAATATATGACTCAATAAATAAAGTTTATTGTTTCAGTAGTAAGGAAATGTTTTTAGTTTACTTTTTACAGTAATTTTAAAAATACTGTAAAATCTCATTACAATTAAGTAAAGTATTGCGAAGATAATGAATAATATATTTTTATCTAAGGTAAATTTCAAATTAATTAAAAAAAAATTTTTTTTCAAATAAAATCATTAGAACTAATTAAATCAATTAAATATCCCTTTAACAAAGAAAATCATTCAAAACTTTACTTAATCCAAACAAAAAGGGGATAGGAGGCCCGAAATGAGACTGAGCTTCCCCTCACTTCAAAGGTTAATCGGGCCCTGGGTCGACCAGTGGAGGCTGAAACAATTGCTATACTGTATTTCTTTCGAATT
>JAWZYV010004104.1:0-11109 GCA_038373885.1 Cheiracanthium punctorium
TCCAGACGTCCTTGGCTCACTTTTATCTACTTTTTACCTTTCTACAATTAGATTTTATCAGTTTTAGACCTTACGGATTTTAGCTTTACATGTTTTATACAACAACTTTTATGCGAAAGCATTATTTTATTCTAAATACACATAGTCTGGTGCAGTATGTCCTTTCTGGACCTTGTGCCATTAAACACCAACCAACCAACCAACCTTCCCAAACAAAAGCCACTTGGAATCATATATGGGACTGTGAAACCCTAAACAAACTTCGCTCTATCAGGCCGGCCCTTACCCACTGGTCCACTCAACCATACCGCAAGCACGATGTTATTCTGACTCGTCTTCGCATTGGCCATACAAGGCTTACTCATAAGTACCTTCTATTGGGTGAACCTGCCCCAGAATGCTCTCATTGTCATACTCATCTTACCATACATCATCTTTTAACCTCTTGCTCTGCTTTTAAAACCTTTTACCTAAATTATTTTAATTGTTCCCATCCCAGACTCGACGACCTTTTGGGTGAAACCCCTCACCATCACTTGTTTTTATTCCTTCAATGGGCTAACATTCTCTTTTCAGTATGAAGTGTCTGCACTTGTCTGAATTGTATCTGGATGGGACCCCCCATCCAGATGTTTTTGTTTCTCTTTTTATCTGCTTTTAACACCTTTTGAATTTTACCTTTTACTAGATTTTAGTGTTACCTTGTATCTGGGTACACCATGATAGGATTTTAACTCCTTGTCTGGCGCAGCATGTCCTTTATGGACCTTGTGCCAATAAACACCAACCAACCAACCAAAAGAAAATATCAAAATTCGAAGAACTGTATACTGACAGCTCAAAATCTCATAATCACGTTGGCTTTGCTTATGTACATCATAATCATTCTTACAACTACACCCTACCTTCATTTTGTTCCGTATTTACAGCCGAATTAATAGCTATTTATGAAAGACTTCTTTACATCTCAAGAACAAATACCAAACACTTCATCATCTACTCTGACTCACTAAGTGTCTTGGAGAATCTGAAATCCGGCTCCCTAACTCATAGTTATATTTTGAAAGTCTTACGCATGCACAAGAGACTCATGAACCGTGGATACAACATCCTCTACTGCTGGATACCTAGCCATACTGGGATTCTCGGAAATGAAAAAGCCGATTCTTTGGCCAGGCATTCTACTGTCCCATATAATTGTGATCTACCCTATCCTGATATAAAATCTGGCATCTCTTCCCTAACAAAAGGCACTTGGAATCATATATGGGACTGTGAAACCCAAAACAAACTTCACTCTATCCGGCCTGCCCTTACCCACTGGTCCACTCTATCGTACCGCAAGCACGATGTCATTCTGACACGTCTTCGCATTGGCCATACGAGACTTACCCATCAGTACCTCCTTTTGGGTGAACCTGCTCCTGAATGCCCTCATTGTCATACTCCTCTTACCATACATCATCTTTTAACCTCTTGCTCTGCTTTTAAAGCCTTTTACCTAAGTAATTTTAATTGTTCTCATCCCAGACTTGAGGATCTTTTGGGTGAAACCCCTCACCAGCACTTGTTTTTTAATTCTTCAACGGGCTGACATTCTTTTTTCGGTGTGACGTATCTACACACTTCTGACTTGTATCTGGATGGGATCCCCCATCCAGATGTCTTTGTTTGATCTTTTATCTACTTTTAACACTTTTTGAATTTTACTTTTCACCTTTTTAGTCTTTACATTTTAGCTTTTACTAGATTTTGGGTTACCTTTCATCTGAATACATCATGATAGGACTTTAACTCCTTGTCTGGCGCAGCATGTCCTTTTTGGACCTTGTGCCAATAAACAACAATCAACCAACCAACCAATCATCTTCTGTGTAAGGATTTTTAAAAATTAAAAGAAAGAAAGGAAAATCATGTACATTTTTAGCTTTTGGTAAAGCATTTATCCTTATTAATAAATTTAATTGAATGATATTTATCTTATTCTTTCAAGTATTTATTACATTAAGCATTTAAGTCTATTGTAGAAAACGAGAAAATTAAGTATATTTTATTTTTATAAATTAATGATTATATATGCACATCATCTCTATACGCATAATAATTTAATTTTGTCAATGTAAGATTTTTAATTGTATATTTAATGATAGATTTCATGACCACTCACTGTATTCCTTATTTCTGATTTTATGATCAAGTGCTTGTTCCTTATTTTTTTCTTGGAAGGTGTGCAGCTATGATATATAAGCTTTAGTCTGTTAATAGTAGAGAAGGGGGGGGGGTGTCATTATAGACTACCATTTACATTTCTATGTATAACTACTTGTTTCTGAATAAAATCCCCAAAATCATCATGAGTACATACTATAATTAATTGTAATGAAATGCCATTTGTAAATAAAAAAAAAAACTATTTTGTTGTTATGGAAAAATTTATTTTTAAAAAGTTACAAATAGAGGTTAATATGGAATAGGTGATTCAGGCTGTTGAAAAACTAATTATACTTTATAAAACATAGGTATTTTTAACTATAAAGCCATATTTAAAGGACTATGCTAGAATCCTATATAAATATAAAGTAAAAGAAAATATAAAATTTACAGAAATAAATAATTTCGTAATCTTCATATGCATACTTAAAATCTGAACCACCTCATGAAAATAAAGGCAAATACTGGGACTGTTATCAGTAACACCAGACTCGAAAAACAAATCAGTGTTAAAAAAATAAATAGAAAACTTATCGGCTTAAAAAAATTGTTTGTAGATAATATTAATAATATACGAAAAATGTGTCCCATGCATTAAGTAGGCGATGTACAAAATTTCAGCCTTTCATTGTAAAAAATCTCTGAGATATGTCTAAAAAAGTTGGCTATACAATAGCAATAAAATCTAAAATTTTACGATTTTCGCAAGCATTGTTTTCTTTCGTAATTTGTGCACAGTCCCTGAAACGCGATATTCCTATGTGATTTTTTGTTTCATTGTATTAAATTAATTATTCGAATGCTGAGTTTTTTCAGGAAAATTGACACGAGTTTCAATCCATTAGGGATGGCTTCAGGCGAATTTGCTTGCCGTACTCGTATGTATAAGCCATGCTAAAACAAATTGCTCGTCGAATCTTTAAAAGTAAAATATAAACTATGCAAGATGTACAACAATAAATTCTACCAGTAGTATAGTCCTAAGAAAACAAGTGTGGGAACGCCCATTAAAAAGTCTAGAAAATGAGTGCACCCTCTAAAAATAAAATTTTGGAGAACGAATGGGCTGAAATGAAAAAGTATGAGAACGGCAGCCCCCTGCGACTACACCATGGCCTTATCTCAAAGGACTGTTGGGGGGGGGGGGGGCTTTAAAAAATGTGCGTTATTGGTGAGTGTCCGTCGAGGGAGATTTTACTGTATATATGTTTCAGACCAACAAAAGAAAATATTGTTTTGTTGATTGCTCTCTGCCGCCCTCAACTGGGTCATTAGTGCCAAAACCCTGTCTCCGAGGCACGCAACAGCGCGTGTAGCGGCAGATCTTCGCTTCCTCAATTTAAAGAGATTCTCCGACGTAACTAGGTGACCTGCATGCTTCTGTGAACTTGACAACGAAATAGTTTTCATTCTCATTCTAGATTACTATTCCCGGCGTTTTACGTGACTGAGGAGAAAAAATAAAAAAGAAACGCGCAAATACGAAACTTTGATGAAAAGGATGTGAAGGGGGATTGATTCATCCTATTGCTATAATTCTCTTGCCAATAATGAAAATGATGTAAAATATATAGATGAAGTGTGAAAATGTTTTTCCACAATTGTGTCCGCGCACTTTACAAGAAAAAGATAAAATATCTGATTGGAATAATATTTTAAAAAAGTATTTAAAAAAGCTATTTAGAAGAGAAAAATACACGGTGACTTCAGCTGGCCTGGAACCATGCTCTGCTTGATCAAATTAATATTGCTTTTGTTGCACTTCTCAGCTGTTCAGTGTATAGTTTTGAAATTCAAACAGAGCGGCAAAACATCCACCTTTAATTATACAAACTTGGGTCTTACAAGTAAGTGGATTTTGTTATTTCAATTTCTTAGCTTAGTAATCATTTGATCTCAGTTGTAGGATTCGATTGAGAATTTTCAACTAGTTAGTCAAAATCTATTCATCGATTATAAGGAACTGTTAATTTAAAGCATAAGCGTAAATAAATGAAGAAAACCGTGTATTTAGAATAGAAGCCATCTTTTCTATAGGTTACCCGTCAGTAGAAATAGTTTAAAAGCAATGAAAAAAAAAATTACTTTGAAATATGTATACGTGTCAAATACAAAAATAAATAAATAACATGAATGAAACATTTTTAAAGAGAAAACTTTTAAAATTTTAGTTTAAATTTAAGAATTTAGTGGCAGAATCCGAATTCATCTGTTTAAGAACTTATCCAGGGATGTTAATTCTGCGCCGAATACGTCATTTCGACTCTTTGTTAATTTTTTTCCACGCTTGCAAACTTTGCTTTTCTTATCTGCATTTATTGTTAGTGTGGACTCTAAATAATTTTGCAGGGCGTTGCAACGTTCGGCGGTTCTTTTATCGTCTTTTTAGCGCCCGGCGGCCCTATTTCTCTTCTTTCTGCGCCCTCCTGCTTTTACATTTTTATTATTATTAGTCAGCAATCACCACTTTTTATTTCCTACATACCATTTGCGGCCCATCACGAAAATACGTTAATAATATTCTTAATGTAGAACAGGTATTTACTAATCATACATAATTAAGGATGATACAGAAAGTATGCCATAGGAAAACGACGTTTTACGATTCGAAAATTTTGCGGGATTTGCTTGTTTGTTATGGCAAGCCTAGACAAGGGATATCTCCTAAGGGGGGTGCCTTGGTTGGTTGACTTTTTAAAGAGTTCTAACGTGTGATGACGTTACATCTACCTGATGAAACCGACAAAAACTCCAGACCGACAGTCGCGCGGCCGCACTTCAACACTTCCGCCGTCTATTATGGCTTTATCCACTCAAATCGCTCTCAAAAACGTGCGATTTGCGACGTTTTGCGAATAAAGCAATTGTAAGACATTATACTTTTGCCAAAAAAAGGAGCATAATAATGATCTTTTGCTTTAGCAGTGTAGCGCTAGGGTTATTGGCGCGCGGTGCGGTCCTTCAGTTTGCCGTCCCATTCATTCTAAGTTTCAGCATCCTGCTCCCATTTCGGTCCTTTAGTTTTCCATCATCTTATTTTTAAGTGTCCTGCCGGCCACCATCTTTTTTTTTTTATCTTGCCACCCGGGCGCCCCCCCCCCTTATTACAGCACAGTTTTAATTATATAAAAGTAGAGTAACTGCAGAATTTAGTAAATCTGACTATTGACAAGATTTGGTATTCTAAATATTCATATTTTATATCTTCTGTTTTTTTTTTTCGTTTTTTTTAATCCTCAACATTTTAATGAATGAAGATAAAATATTAAAAGCAAAAGATAGCTAGTTCTGGGAAAGGATGTCTTAAGAAAGCAAACTGTGTCGTAAGTTAACAGCTAGGTTATTTATAAAACAAACTGTCATCAATTTAAGCTTATTTTCAGTTTTTAAAAACTAAAAAAAAAAACAAAAATCGAAATAATTTTGGAAGGTTTTTTAATATATAATTTGTTTAAGTACTTCTGGCAAGAGGATGTTAATTATTTTAATTATTTTAAGCTGATTAAAAACATTTGATAGTTAAAATAAAATATTAATACTTTTTTTGTTTTCAAAAGATTAAAGCAAGGTTTAAGAAAGAAAATTTTTAAAGAGACCTTTTTAAGTATGTTACAAAAAATTAAAAATAAAGCTTTATGAAAAATAAATTATTTAAAATATGTTAAACTGTATTCCATACCTTTGTACAATTCTGTGAGTTAAATAAAATATTTATTTTGTACCTGCTAAAAAACTTACATGTAGTAATTATTTTTATTTATTTTAAAGAATAGTGCTTTAAATCTTATATTCACCTTTCATGAATGAGCAAACATTGAATTAGAAGTGACAGAGGAAGAACAAATATATTTCAATGATTTGATATGGTGGTGTACATTCCAACGATTGGGTGTAATACAAAATTTGCATGATTATGTCATTTATTCTAGCAATCTTCTGTGTTCTGAATTCAATTTTCCCAAAATCTATAGTTATCAATTGATGGATGAGTTGAATTGTTTGATGCAATTCCAAATAATGTCTAATAGTAATAAAGGTATATATTCAGTAACTTTAAAAATCTTTACTTGGTAATCATTCAATATTTTTTGCGAACAAAAGAATTTAAATAAAATTCTGATTTATATTATTAAATTTTATACATCCTGCACTGCAGAACTTTTATTATTTTTATTACATGCTAAACACATCTATCCTAATCCACTTACACTGTGACAGTCCTTTTCTGTTTAAAAGTTTGTACCAATATAGGTGAAATATCATATATGAATGTGATCCAGTAATTGTGGTCCAGTAGTGATAGTGTGATAAAATTGAGAAACAAAAATTAACAGTCCCTCTGCCTAACAAATCATGTCTGGCTAAAAATTTCTGAAACCTTCTTCAATAAATGTACTATTCTTATCAGTACCGATCCTAACGGGGGGCAAGATGGTGCACCGCACGTTGGCGGCAAAATGATTATCAACCAACATATAAAAAAAATAATGACCTTATATAATTTTTTTCTAAGATCTAACTCTACTAATTTGACTGAATGCAAAGATGTTCGCCACGACAGCAGTGCAAAAATACAAGCAACAAAAGAGCCAAACGACAGTTTGGATTCACCTCCCGATAACGTAATTTTTTCTTCGAATGAGACCATGGTTTTGGAGAATGTAGGCATAGCAGAATCTGATCTCGTAGAAGCTCATCCTGGAACATCCAAAGAAAACACAACCTCTGGTTTTACTGTCAGTGATGCTGGTACTGGCCTTCCAAATTAACTTTTAGAACTATTGAACTTTTAATTGACACGGAACTTATGTCTGAAAGTGAAAATTTTAAATTTCTTACAAGTGAAACTGGTAGATGATTTAGTTATTCGTATGTTTACAACTCATTGAAAAATGGTGAAAAAGTTAGACGAACTTGGCTTTTATATTCTGTTTCATTAGATGCTGCATTTTGCTTTCCATGCAAATTATTTTGAGGGTCTGAAGGAGAAAATATTCAGCTTATTAGTCCTGGTTATAGGGATTGGCAACATTGCTCTGACTATTTTTCTAGACACCAGAATAGTGCAAAACATATGAAATGTGTTAAGACTTTTTGGGAGCTCAAAACACGGCTAAGCAACAATAGCACAATAGATAGAGAACAACAAAACTTTTCTTTGGAAAAGTAACGATGGAGAGTAATTATCGAACGAATGATTGCTATTGTGCAATATTTGGCTAGCCAGAACTTAGCTTTTGGAGGTAGTAGTTCAAACCTATACGAAAAAAACAATGAAACTTTTTAAAAGCGGTGGAAATGATAGCGGTGAAAATTCGATCCTGTTTTACTTGAACCTATAAATAACGTCCAAAACTCTAAGGATAAAAATACCCGCATGCCCTATATTTAGGTCAACATTTTCAAAATGAAATTATTGCACTTTTAGCTGATTCTACTAAAAAACAGATTATAAAAATAATACAGAAGTCCAGATATTTTTCTGTTATATTGGACAGCACACCAGACATTAGCCACACTGGAAAAATTACCTTTATAATTCGATGCGTGAACATGTCAGATAGCAAATCAGTCATTTCCGAATATTTTGTGGGATTTTACCCAATTAAGGATACACAGGGGAAGGTTTGTTCAATATTGTGTTAGATGATGTACTTCCTATTTTAAATCTAGATGTTCAAAACATTCGGGGACAAGGATACGATTATGGCACCAACTTGCACGGAAAAATATAGGTCTGCAAAAAAGACTATTAGATATTAATCTTAGGGCATTTTTTACACCATGCGTGGCACATTGTCTGAACTTAGTAATTAACAATGCTGCTAAATCAAGTGGAGAGATTGCAATTTTCTTTATGTTATTAAAGAATTATACAACTATTTTTCAGCTTCGATATACAGATGGGATATTTTAAAGAATACAATTACAAACTTTTATTTAAAGCCGCTAAACGATACTCGCTGGGAAAGTCGAATACTTGCATTACGACCACTGCAAACAGATCTTTAAAATATCCTCGTTGCTTTGAATCAACTTTCACGTGAAGCAAAAGATCGTGTAGAAAAGCTAAAAGCTAAATCTCTAACGGAAACAATTTGTTCATTCAAATTTATATGTTCAGTAATGATTTGCTAGAAAGAATAAATATTGTTTCAAAAATGCTGCAGCAATCGAACATAGATTTAACAGAATGTGTCGAAGCATTAAGAAACTTAAAAACATATTTAATTTTGAAAAGAAATGACGAAAGCTTTGTCACATTTATCAATCAATTGTCTATTATTGCACAGGAAATTAATGTAGAGCCCGAATTTCCTGAAATTCGTGAAAGAAAAAAACCTCGCATTTTTCCCTACAAATCACATGATGAAGATGTTACAGACTCTGAAAAAAAGTTTAAGATTAATTTTTATTTTCAAATTTTGGATATTTCCACCAATTCAGTAGGTGAATGTTTCGATTTGGTGGAAAGCTGTTTCTCAATATTCAGTTTCTTATTAACGTTTTAACTCTGAAGATAGTGACAATTTGAAAAAAAAGTTTTATGGATTTGGACATTAAACTAAATAAATAAAGATGGAAAAATAGAAAGGGACTTAGACAGTCTAGAATTGCACAGTGAAATGCAGTTGCAATTCTATGTTTTCGAGATCTGTTTCCAAATATTTGCCAGTTAAAGCCATTAGAAATTTTGGAATCATATATTAAGTCAAGATTTAACATCACATTTTCCCAATTTATCTATAGCACCCAGAATATTTTTGACTATACCAATCAGTGTTGCTTCAGGTGAAAGAAATTTTTCAAAATTAAGTTTGATTAAAAATTACTTAAGATCTAAAATCTCACAAGAAATGCTTACGAATTTGGCTATTATTTCAATTGAAAGTGACATCTGTGTGGCGATAGACATTTCAAGTGTTATAGATGAATTTGCCTGTAAGAAAGTTCGCAAAATATTGTTATAATTTTTTGAAAGATCAGAAATACTTATTGTAGTTGTAGATTGTATTTTTCTGAAAATAAAATACGAACTTTAACTTCATTTTCATCCATTCCATACTTTTTACACTTCCATACATTTTTTAAAAAGTGTTTGATAGTAATTTGTTTAAACATTTTGTTGGTTTGTAAGAAAAGGGGCGGCAAATTTTAATTTGCACGTGGGCGGCCGAAGGTCTAGGATCGGCACTGATTCTTATAAACATCTACATCACGTAATTTTGAGGGAAAAAAAATTAAGCAGAAAATTCAAAATTACTTAGATTAAAACTTCTTTTTTTTAAAAAATCAAAAACTTCTAGTTATGTACAGATTTAATTCACATAGTTATATCATGTTTAGAGCAAAATATTATCAACAAATCATTTTTCCTATTTCGCTTACACTTACTTCTACAGGATATTTTCTCCAAAAGAAGGAGGGGGGGGGGGAGAACTAAAGACAAACTGGAAAAAATCTAACTATGCGTTGTAAGTCAGAACACATATTACAACTCTAAATGTTAAATTTTCAGGGATCAGATAGTTTCAAACCAGTTTCTAGATATGTTATCTACCTGTACATTCTCGTGGAACCCCAAAGTGCCCTTTTTGAAAATTCCCCCCCCCCCCCCCCCCGGCCGCCCTTTTTTCTAGAGTCAACACAGAGCTCCAAAATCATGTTAATTCTGATCCCAAATCTTAGTTTTCCTCGCGGAAGCCATATTTGTGCTCCTAAATGGAATTTTTCTGCTCCCAAATGGAATTTTTCTGCCCCCAAATAGAAAAATTCTATTTGGGGGCAGAAAAATTCCATTTGGGAGCACAAAAAATATAGCTAGACAAGTGACACTTTCAAATGTCAGAATAAAAGGTGTAGTTGTAAGAAACAAAATCTGTCTCATGATTTTGGTACACAAATTCAGATAGACTAACTGCCCCATATACTTAATGATTAAAATCATGATGATTCTTTATAAGCTGTACTACACATTGAAATAAATTAAAAAATGTTGTTTTCCACAAAACTTTAAGAAAAATTCTTGGACATGAACTTGGACAGCAGTCTTTCGAAGAGTGACACATTCGGTTTTTCTTTTTAGGATTTTTCTAAAAGTTTCGTAACTGGTACAGGTTTATCGTGTATTCCGGTACAGCTTGTAAAGACATTCTAATAATTTGAAGTGCCTGAAATAATTAGTTTAATTGTATTTCTGTTGCAAAGTCACATAATATTTTTCGAACTACAGTCTTGTTGTTGTAAATGCCCTTTGGCAACCGCAGAGAAGTGCCCGATCCTCTGTATAGAACAGCGATAGGCGAACGGGTGCGGCTTCCAATTTGAATAGCCCCAGTGGGAGGAAGACTGACTTAGCTCGAGGTCTCCTAATTTTCAACTAATTTGAGATGAGAGACCTAGCACCTGAAGTCATCACCCCCCGAGATACCGTTTGAACACGGAAGACATTATCAGATTTTCCATGCACCAGCTCCCATTAGCGCTCCCGGTTCCACAGTAGTCCAGCCGAGAGAGGAGTTCACCGTCCCAAACTGGTGCTGCTTCACTTTCTCTGTTCTTGCGGCAATAGAGTAGCAATTCAATAAGTTTGGGAGGGGCACGTATCTTTCTATCAATGCTGTAGTCTAAAAAAGACATCATAATTTGCTGATCCGTGGTTACTTTCTTCCTTCTTCCACTGGTTTGGGGAGGTCTCCTCACCCCCCCCCCCAAAACCCTCCTTTCCTACGCCACTGTCTTGCGGGAACAGAGTTCAGTGACTAGGCTACTGTAGGGACTACAATCTTAATATTTATTTATCCACATGTCTGAAAATGCCTGAAATTCAGGTTTTTAAGAAACCCGGGTTTAAAAAAAAAAAAAAAAAAAAAAAAACCCGACCCAGGTGGATTTTAT
>JAWZYV010004105.1:0-13056 GCA_038373885.1 Cheiracanthium punctorium
TTTTAATACATGTGTAAAAACAACCCGATTACTGCATAAAATGCTTATACTATTACACTATTACCAACTCGTGGCTAGCAAAAAAATATTTTTGTGGCAAAAAAAAATAAATAAAAACAACAGGACACAAAATATTAATGAAATTAAAGAAGTAACAATTGCCAAAACTTACGAATTGTACATACTCAACACGTGTAGCGCGTTAGGGTTCGTTAAGCTTATAATACAAATTAATGAATAAATAAGCATACAGCATAAATTAGATTTTATAAAAAATCTTATTTACCATTAAGATTTACGCCACAATATCCTATATATATAAGTATTACACAATTATTAAAGACTACCAGTATTAAATATGCACACAAGTTTTAAAAAATCGGGAAAATGTACCTTACCTTCACCAAGACCAGCGTAATGAAATGAAGCGGCGAGATATTTACGAAGCGCGCCAACTGCAGGGCAGTAGAGTTTGGCGAAATTTACTTCGGCAGGTTACCACTGGAGCTCGTCCAATGAGCATGGAGAATTTGAGCACCTTTGACCCGCATAAGATCTGCGTTCTGGGATCGGCAAATATGCGTTACCCCCCACCAGGTTCCTTCGGACGGCCCCCCGGCCTGGCACTCGCTGAGTCTCTTGGTCTTTTTGCACATCAGAAGCAAAGGCAGAAGTACGAGGAGCTTCGTAAGCAAAGAAAATAGTGGGTCTAACACTACAGAACAAGTGAGATAACGGCTCCCTAGCCATAAATCTCCAAAACCCGCCCCCTCTTGAGGGGGTCTTCAAACTTCAAACTGCTATCATTTCTTTAAAATGTTAGTTTGACGATCATTTCTAATCTGAATAATTGAGAAAGAAGAAACCAAATTAACTCAGCAGTTCTTTTCGATTTTAAGGTGAGTTTAGTCACTAAATTATTATGTTGATTCCTACTTTAGGACCCCCACTTTCGCCAACGTAAAAAATCGCCGCGTTTTGGCGAGCCTTCCTGTCAATAGTCCGTGATCAAGCTTGCGCACAGGTTTCAACGCTTCCCAGAGAAACTGGATGAAATGGATGTGAAGAATTCAGCATTGAACGCACCAAATACGGAATTTGAAGACAATTATTAAAAATACATTATTTGTCAACTAAAATAAATGTAATGATGTACTTACATGTTCCAAATGACTTCATTTGACAAGAATTTATAAGCAGATTCTTTAAATTTATATGTATTTCCTTTATTAAAAGCGGATTCGTGAATTTTTACTCTATTTTAACCAATGAAGTAAGTTGAATTTCAACAATTTTAGGAAATGGAATCAGAATGTTAAAATAATTAACAAAAGAACTAATTATGCAATGATTTTTAAAAAATTGGCAAAGAAAAAAAAAAGGAAGAAAGAAAAAAAGAACAAAGAGAAGAAAAATCTTTAAAAGAACAAAAATACGTCTTTAAAATATAAATATTAACATTTAAAATTGTCCTAGCAACCAATTTTCAGATGCCAGAAATGTTTATGTCCGTGATATTAAATTATATCATTAATGCATTAAATAAAAAGTACATATGTATACTTTAATCACGAGTATTTAAAGATACCCTAGCAACCAAACTTCCTTTATCAGATTTATTTGTGCTTGACAATGCTAATATCAATGAGTTGAAATCGTCTGCTCCTATTAATACATACCGATATGAAAATACAACAGAAATTTAGCATCCAGTGTTTGCGAAATTATACTTTACTGGGTAAAAGCCAATAGAATTTTTCTAAACAAAGTTCGAGAATGCGTAAAAGGATACTAAATCTTATCGTTACCTACTTAATACTACATATTATGAGCATTTCGTAGGCAACGGCCTTATCAAAGATCAAAACTCATGACTGATCACGTGCAAAATCAACTGGAATACCGATTGATTACTGAGAGAAATTTGCGAATAAACCCTTTGCCGTATGGCTGCAATATAAATACAAAAAATGGTAATGGCAACTGTATATCAATATTTATCGTCGCGTTGGCAAGAGTGGGGGTCCTAAAGTAGGATTCAACCAATTATTATACGTTTGAGCCCGCGTGAATACTTTTGAGTGGAAGTGGATAGATTTCAGGTTTTTAAGACCTTAAATACAAAAAATTTCAGTATGCTATGAAAACTTTCATGATACTAATAACCAGGGGGCTCCTATACGAAAATCTCTTATAAAATATATGGTATTCTATCAAGGGCAGATCCATAAACTTTTTTCAGGGGGGGGGGGGCGTAAATCGGGAACAGCTGTACTAGTATTAGTCCTTTTGATTGTTTGGGTTAAATTGTTTGTCACCAACCCAAGTTTGCCTTGCCGATGCCAATTGTAAACAATATGGCGGATCGGATGACGCTGGTTTCTGAGATAATTGACGGACCTCGCACGTTAACCTTGCTAACGTTTGCATTATTAAATTCATATCCCATCAAGGCCATCCTTGGCAGATAGCCATAATATAGTGTTCCACAATCACACAAAAAACTAAAATCACAATGAAATTAGTTTTAATGTAAGACAAAACACTCAGATGTTAAATTTGAATTTTGTTGCCTTTCAATTTTTCTTAAATCTTATGACACATTACATTAACCTTCCTTTTACTAACTGATTTAAATTTGAAACAGTTCGAGAAAAAAAGAAAAACTCATAACATGAAGTGTTCATAAATATGTAAAGTCAATTAACTGCTAATTTTTTTTAGTAAAATGTGTAGGTAAAGAAATTAGCAGCATTTCACTAATATTTAAAAAAAGTTATTAATAATATATGAAGCAAACACACTTGGATATTAAATTTTGCAGTTTTACACCATATGAAATATTAAAATAAATAAAAACTTTGTGAAAAAAAAACACATAAAAAGTTACTTATTAGGCATAACGATCGTTTCGACCAAAAAATGTTTCCGTTCTTCATCAGGCAAGCCCTTCCTGAGCAGAGATAACTGTTTTTTTTCACAAAGTTTTTATTTATTTTATCATTTAACACCAGTATTTTGAGTGTTTTTTTTTATATGAAATATTGTTTAAAAAAAATCTAATTAAATTAATCATTGCCATCAAAGTTTAATAACGGTTTAATAAGTTTAATAAATTTTAACCAAATATTCGGTATTTGTTACTTGGCAAAATATGGTATTCGGTGCATCCCTAATTAAAATTAAAATTCTAAAAATATGTTGCATGTTTAAATAAATTATATATATACTAGCTGAAGTACCCGTTCTTCGCACGGGAATGAATGGACTTTTTGATATTACAATTTGTGGTGATTACTATTCATTGTAATAAACAGATATAGCAAAGTGGATATCGCGTTATATTGTGTCCAATAATCATGCATATCGAATTGCAAGGCAATCGTTTGTACGGTGCAGAAGGCCATGCGGCGTAGCGCAATCTAGTGGCGAGTTTTAGCAAAACGGATACGGCGAAAATATTTTTCGCATTCAGATATCGATATTTTCATGACTATCGGCTGGACAGCCCTGAAGTTCATGTGTTGACACGACATCTAGTGGCAAATTATATAGGAAAATGGGTAGCGCCAAACTCTTCCCCGTGTTCAAATATCTATGTATACCTATTTTCATAGCGATCATTTGCACAGTCAAGAAGTGATACACTGCAGGGCCATCTAGTAGTTAATTAAAGTAATGATTTGCTACAGTGCCGTCAAGTGGCGAGTTATAGCAAAATGGATAACGCCAAAATGTTCTCATTGTTCAAATAGCTATGTATACTGATTTTCATATGCAGTGTCATCTAGTGGTGAGTAACATCAAAAGGAACGCAGTTAGAATATATTCTTCGTGCTCAAATGTGTAAGTATAAAAAATTTTATGCCTATCAGTCGAACGGTATAGAAGTTGATGCTTTGCAGCGCCATTTAGCGGCAAGTTACAGCAAAATGGATAGTGAAAAATATTCTCCGTGTTCTAATATTCGTGTGTACCAAATTTCATCGAAATCGGTTGGACGATATTCGCATAGCAAACGGCTAAACTTGCTAGCTTGAAATTTAGAAATTTTTGAAAAATATGACTTTTTTTAAAAATCGACCAAAAAAATTATTTTCCAAATTATTGGGCTCCCGAGGTTTTAGGAGTTGAATATTGTTATGAATAACTCGTATGCAAAATCTGGAGGGGCTACGACAATTTCTAGGGATTGCACATCGAGCTTGAAATCTATAAATATCTGAAAATTATGTGTTTTTTGAAAAAATTATGTAGAAAGCAAACTTTATTTGTTAAAAATAATTTGGTCCTTTTATATGTTAAGAAATGTTCAGATAAGCTCAGTAAATCACAAAAAATGGCTTTACGAATAGTTTGATTCAATGCACACGTTATTCTGTCGATTTGTCTGGGGTGCAGTAGCAAGCTGTGCTCTAGACAACTAGTGCCGGTTTGACTGACGAGTGATGACAATGAACATGGTGTTCGGTTAAACCAGGCACGAGATATTTCATTGAAACAGGCATTTAGTTTAACGTTTCAGATAGATGGTTCTTTCAGTTTACTCTCAAAAAAGCTAAAAGGTGGCTGCCTTGCACTGCTACGATTCTGAATAGAGTGAAACTGTCTGCAACAGGACATGGAACAAAATCGGTGTTCTTAGAAGAGTTGGGAATATTGAAAGAATTACCTTGTACGAAGTTACAATTCCGAGAAGACATACTCGTACTTCTATATTACTATTTTGTACATAGTATCATGCACATTACTACAGTAGAGTGCCGAAAATCCGGACGCCTAAAAACTGGAAAGACCAAAAAAACCGGACATTTTTTGGATTTCAGTTTTTTCCCTTCCCTCAAAAAAAATAAAAATAGATAAATAAATAAATAAACTACAGGATGCTCAAGCATTAGACTAGTTTATCATAACAATAGCGTCAATATATATATACACACACACACGCACATATATATATATATATATATATAGTATAGTATATATATATATATATCAGGGTTTACACTAGGGAAAAAAATTGGGCGAGATTCTCCCACTCTGGCTCCAAAATTAAGTGGGATTTTTAAAAATCTGAGTGAGAACGAAAATTTTGTTTGTTTCAAAAAAAAAAAAAAAAAAAAAAAAATTTTTTTTTTTTTTACATTTTACAAGCAAAAATAATGTCATTACAAAAATACAATGTCTAAGATTAGAGCTCATTCTAGGTAGGAAAAATGGCTGGGTGCAAAGGTTTTAAAAAAGGGCATCATTATTTTGAAAGAGCATTGTGTTTCTTAAAAAGAGCATTACATATCCTGATTATAAGCACTTCTACTTTGGGAAAAAAAACTATGAAGAATTC
The DNA here is from genome assembly GCA_038373885.1 of Cheiracanthium punctorium. NCBI lineage: Eukaryota > Metazoa > Arthropoda > Arachnida > Araneae > Cheiracanthiidae > Cheiracanthium > Cheiracanthium punctorium. The sequence continues at coordinate 5,345 of JAWZYV010004105.1, forward strand.
AGTAAAACAACGCTTTATTGATTTATAAATTAATAATAATTCATTAGTAATCTTTATTAATAAATTAATTACTAGTCTTATTAAAAATTAGATAAAATTAATTAAGTTGATAAAGCTAAGTTATGTAAATGGTTAAATTACTTTTAAGTAACTTTGTTAATTAACTTATTACAATAAATTATAAATAATTAATTAATAAGAATATTTCTTTAAAGATTTTTAAGGCTTCTTTTTATAGCAAAAATAATCCCCCAAACTTACCTAACAGACAAGAAAATGCTTAATTAAGTAAATCTTTTGCATAAGAAGAAGATTTTAATAAGAGCTTTATTGGATCACCTTGTCAAGAATCATCATTAAAAGTTAAACTCAATTAAGAAACACTTCATAAAGTAAAGTTGTTCTAAACTTAAATTTTCATTAAAATTTTTTTTTCAATTTTTAAGTTATCACACCTATAAAAATAATTCATTTAATTTTTCATCATTCACTTGTCTCTGTAAGAATTAATTGAATAGTCCAAACAATTTAAATATTATAGTTAATACTTGAAAATATTAATAACACTTCTGTTCAAAAGAACCCTATATAATGGTATAAATACTTATTCCAGTTATTCAATGTCTATTCCACTACAAATTCCACTTATTTCTTACTTTTTTAAATGGACAACAATAGCTAAAACTTTTTGCAGGATTATCATGCAGCCATAATAACTATTCTGTTGATATTAGCAATCAGCTGGTCACTTATTTAACTGGCAATATTGAAATAGCCCGAAAGGAGATAAGAACATCGATTCTATCTTTCCCTCCCCGTCTAGCTTAGAAAGAAAACCACAAAGTAAGAAAGGGGGGGAAAATTATGTTTTGACAGTAAATTTCTAACTTTTGAACAAATTAAGATGTCTTTTTAAAATTTAGACTCTGAATCAATTTTTGCATTTCAAAGTGATCCCCAAAATTTCAAAAAAATCGGTCCATTAATAAAAAAATTATCCCCCTTCTCATCATGATCGGCTACTCTACTACCCCGACTGGGCCTCCCGAGCGCTTCCCGTCTTCCCAGAGAAGGAAAAAAGGCGTGGGAGTTCTATTACCATAAAAGTTGTGCAAATTCATCCCTTTCATTTATCATGTATCATTAGCGCATTATGTGTGAGCAAACAAAAAACAGTTGAACAAATAAAAGGGTCAAAGAAACTTTTAGAGATTAAAAAATCTTTGCGGCAAAAGAGTGTGTCTAGTTTTTCATCATCGGGGAGCTAACGATTTTTTTTTTAAAGGGCATTGGGGCGTGGCACCCCACTGACCCCGCCTAGAATGAGCTCAACAGATTATAAATATCAAAATTAACAATGTAATACACAAATGATTTTGATAACAATACAATTTAATGATATCTTTGATTCTTTATCCCATTAAATATTTTGCTGCAACATCAAAATTGAACAACCCAGCATGTGGGCTTTTCCCGCGACTGTTATTTTTTTGAGTGGGATTTAATGTGGCATTGCGGGAATCGCGCAATCCCGCGGTCTAGTGCGAACCCTGTATATATATATATATATATCCAAAACCTCAGGGTAAAATCTGACTCGTGACCTAACTTTCCTTCTTTGCATTCCAAAGATTTAACTATTATTTCTAAACAGAGACGCAAAAAAGGGGGGGGTGGAGACACTTCCTGTTAGTGTAAAGCATTTAAGCTTTAATAATCGGTAGAGATATTATTTTTAATTTAATGTTATTCTTTCTAAGGAGGCAAAGAAATTAATTAAACTCTTTATAACATCATTCAAGTCTACAGTAAAAACATACATTAGCGTAAATACCATTGGAAGCCTTGTTTATAAAAACGCGTAAATAAAAATATCAGTAAGCACGTGCAACGAAGACAAGAATGTAACAACTTGTTTGGAAAGCGAAAGCTCTCACAGACACCTCCAGTCACTCCGGTGAAGGGGGGAACTTCTGCGCACCCACAATCAGTGTTTTAGTGCATGGATGGCGATAAAAATTGCTGTTATATCTTTTTATCCTTTGATACCGGAAGATTTTTTTTAATTTTAAGTTGTGACTACGTTCACGTTATTGGCAAGCAATATATACGCGCAATTAGTAGGGCGCCTTTTTTTTTTTTTTTTTTTTTTTAAAGTGAATTCAATAGAACAATTTCTACAGTACAACCTACGGATCGCGGCGATTTCGAAAAACGTTATAAAAATACATAGTTCACGGCGAGACCCCGTAATCCATGACGTAGCCACTACTTTTTTTTTTTTTTTTTAAATGACCAATAATCCGGAAAATCCGAGAATCCGGAATCGCCATAGTCTCGTCCATTTCGGATTTTCGGCTTTGTACTGTATTTTGTACATGAATCCTGTGACATAAAATGCCACAGTTTGATGATGAAAAATTTCTGCATAAAGGGCAGGATTCACCGGACGGAGCAGTAACCTTAGTTGTGGCGATCAAAGTACAGCAAATGTGAATCAAGGCCAGTATCCCTACTGTGTCAATCCAAGGAATTCAAGAGATAGTTAGCAAAGGTCATGAGCAAGTTCAGCTGCTAAATAAATCATACCTTAGAGACGGACATAAGGAATTGTTTATAAAGAAAGATTGAAAAACTCTCCCTTACCGAGCTATTGAATATCGCACTTGCAAATCTCCTGACTTTTCCCGGAGCAGGTGTAGCTCAGAGTTAGATATGTGACAATCGATGGAATTGTAAAGAAGAAAAGTTTATGGAGAACGAGAAAAAAGTTGAAAGGTTGGAAAGAGAAATTTCGAGATTGGTGGAGAAAGAGGTGAAAGTTCCAATATCCAGTCTCCAACTTTAATCAATGATTTGGAAATTGAAAATAACGAAAGAGAAGTACGAAAGACTGAAGAAAACGCTGAATGCCTATCTACCGCCACTTTGGAGATGCGTTCGCAAATGACCAAGTTAGAATAAAAATCTAAGTGTTTTCACAAGTCTGCGACGCAAAGTTATTACGGACTGGGCAGCAGCAACTCTGGTATCAACTTTATTTCACAATCTAGAAAGCGGAAAGAAATGCAGATGGAGAGACCTTCTCAACTGATTCTCGACCCATATAAAGTTAGAGGAAATCTGAGATGCAGTGAAAGAAACGGAAGAAGGCTTTAAAATTTTCTTTGTATTGTGTTTTGATAATAGGAAGAACAAAACCAGATACATATAAAAATTTGTTGACGGCAAAATTACATCCAAGTGTTTGTCACAAAGAACATATCTCACTGATAATGGAACCTGGTTCAGCATACTTTGGCCATATGTCACGATCTAATTTTGAGAATTTCTCTGAAAATTTTGGAGAGTTTGACACGAAATCCATTGATCTTGAGATTTTCATATGCATTGGTGGTGGAGGCGAATCATCGAATTCTGAAAAGAACAAAGGCGTCATCCGAAATTTAGAAACGCTGTTCTTTAATCTAACTAAATTTCTGCAATGTTGCATTTGCCAACTCCACACCATAGCAAACAGCCACTCCGAAATTTGCTGTCTATCCGTCTATCAGATGATGGTTTCTTACGATCTAGATTATTAAAATTGACATAAAATGCCACAGTTTGATTTGAAGTCGGGCTTTACATTATTCATTAAAACGCATGCTCCAATCAGTGGATGCTTGGGCTGGCACAGGCAGGACTCGGATAGCAGGCAAATAAACGAGGTAGGTCCTGGGTAATGTAGTTACGATTGTGAATGTACTAGAGAAGAGCTGTGAACGTTACTGACTATTTTTCAACGGGACTAATTCAATAAAAATACAATTTTTGCTTTCTACATATTTTTCTCAAAAAACTCATATTTTTCAGATATTTATAGATTTCAAGCTTGATGTGCAACTCCTAGAAACCGTCGTAGCCCCTCCAGATTTTGCATACGTGTTATCCATAAAAATATACAACTCTAAAGCCTCGGTAGCCTAATGATTTGGAAAATAATGTTTTTGGTCGATTTTTAAAAAAAGTCACATTTTTCAAAATTTTCTAAATTTCAAGCTCGATGCGCAACCCCAAGACCTTGTCGTAGAACATTAAAATTTTACACACGTCTTATTCATATTAACATACAACTTTTGATACCTCAGGAGATAAAGATTTCGAAAAAATTTTTTTTTTGATCCACCCTAATATATATATATATATATATAAAGAAGCAGAGCCAATTGCATGTGGGTGGCTTGTGGTCTAGGATTGCTTCTTTTGGTGCATCCATGCCCAGAAGCAGAAAGTGCTTAAAAATGCAATATATGTCACAGAAGTATCACTGTATTAAAAAATTGTGGTGTTGTCACTGTATTATCCCTTTTCTTAAATTTTCTTTTGTCAGTGATTAATTTAATTAACGTCTACCCAGGACGTTTTAGTAATTTAGGATCTTTCCTGTTAAAATTTTAAATAACTACTAAGTAATTTCTTATCTTTGGGGGGCTGTTAATTATTTGTTTTGTTTTGGCAGTGTAAAGTTTTCTATCTTTTGTTTATTTTATTTATTTATTTATTTATTTATTCTTTTGTTAAATTTTCTTTTCACCGGCTGTTTTCAGACATAAGGGTATTTAAAATTAATATTTACTTTTAATTGCCGTTCTGTGGTTAATCAGAGGCTTTAAACATAGTGACGGTACACCCAGGGGCGTAGCTGGGGGGGGGGGGGAATATCAGGATATATTCCCCCCCCCCGAAATTTTTGGATTAGTGATGAAACTCCGTCTATTTATACACATATAAGTTCATATCCCCACCCTCACCCCCCGAAAAATTTTCCTGGCTATGCACCTGGGTACACCATACCTCCCTTTTCATTAAATTTTTTTGATGGGATTTTTTTTTTTTTTTTTTTTTTTTTCGTAACTTCCTGTAATCCCATTCTTTTCTTTATTTTATTACTTTATTTCTCCCGTTGTCAGGCTTCTTCCTATAAATTTTCAATAATTTTCGTCATCTTTTAAGCTTTTCCCGTTATTTTGCACTATTCCATCATATCTCGTGCGAGTTGCATCAGGCATTGCGGTGACGCTATTTTTCCTAACTTCCCGCCTTTTCGCCTGCTTGATTTTTCAAAAACTTTCTTCCCCCCCCCCCCTCCCCCGCTTCGGCCCCAGGACGGGCTATCCCGGAATGACTTGTGGATTTCTCTCAGCTCTGATTGGCTGAGGGTGGTGGTTCCGGAGCAGGAGATGAGGTCGAGCGCGAGACTTTTCAGTCAGTTACGTGGTGGTTGCTTCAGCATGTTGTAGCGTTTGATTTTTGCTCTTTTGAGTATGTTTTTTTCTGATCACCCGCGCTGGAAATGGGTGACGAGGACCTGCTGCATGATATGAATATTTAGAGCACAAGCACAGGCTTTTTCTTTTCCTGCAATAGATGAGTTTCTGATTTATTTATTTATTTATTTTTTTTCTCTATCGAGCGTAAGTTTTTTGATCACCTGTGCTGGAAATGGGTGACGAGGGCCTGCAGCATGAGATGACTACTTAGAGCGTAAGCTCTGGCTTCTGCTTCTTCCTGCAATATATAATTCTACCCCTCACCTTTTGATCCACGAATCCACCCATGATTGAAGTTTAAATCTCTCGTGATGCTGTGCGCGTCATCGATGCGGAAAATGGCTTCCTCGACTGTGGCAATCCGACACTAGCTGTTGTTGTCACGGGCAACTGGTCAAGCACGCTAAATCATCTGACGAGCAGAGAAGTGTCCATCTACAACCAGAGGTGGTGAGACAATTGTTTTTTTTTGTTTACGATGTTTTCATCCTGCAGGGTTGTTAAAAACCCAGGTTTTTTCTGAAAAAACCCAACCCACTGGGGTTTTGGGAGTTTTATCTGGGTGTTTGGGGTTTTATCAGGGTTTTTCGGGTTTCATCTGGGTTTATACAGAAGAAGGGATGGGGTATCAGAATATTTGAAAAATATTTGCTTATTACTAAATACAACTTAAAGCAACTAATTGATTACAAATATCAATTATAAATAAAAAATCATTAAATTAATAGTAATAACTAATTACAATTATTAACCATGTATGAAAATATGTATCAATCAGTAACAATAGCAACCCCAATCATGGTTTGCTCTTAGATAAATTGATTGATAGTAATAATTTTAACAGTGATATACTAGTGCTTAATTAGAACTTTTTAAACTAATGATTTTTTATGGTTAAAAAATCCTTATTCATTTTAATACAGATAGGCAGAAAAATTTACTCTAGAAAGTTTTTATACCTATGTTAAGTCTTTCTAAATTTTTTTTTTTCCTCTTAGGTAGCGGTGTCGTGGAGGGAAGTAGGGAGCTGTGTATAAACTTTACAAGTGGTGTACTGATATTAAGAGATGTATTATCTACTCAATTAAAGTTGAAATTTTGAAAAAACCCAGGTGGGTTTTTTCTCGGGTTTTATCAAGTTGGCTTTTTTTTTAAATCCCACCCGGGTTTTTTCGGGTTGGGCAAAATCATAACAACCTTGTCATCCTGTGACCCAGTAAACTGTGGTGTACCGCTGTATAACATGGACTGAGACTTGCCTAGGGGCTTGTCCACGGTCCTTGAGTGAAGACCAACGTCGTCCTTTATTTGATCAACATTGTTCCAGGTTCACAGCTATTGTTTCTTTCTTATTTTTTTTAAGCCAATTGGTGCTGGGAGTAATCTTATATATTTAACCCACCTTTTTTGTTAATATGTTATTTTTTTTTCATTTTTTCCCCCCTTTATTTTTTTTAGTTTTCTTTTAAATTTTACCCCTTTGTTAGTTACTCATTTTACCTTGTCAGTGCAACTAAATTTTTGACCATCGATCATACAGCTAAAATTTATAAAATACGGGATTGGGCGCAAGCTTGCTGAAATATACTAAAATTTAATGTGTCAATTTGTTTTCATTGGTAACAATTAACTAAATTCCATTGCATTTGAATTTGGAACTAAGCATGATTAAATTTATTGATAACAAACATGGGTACCCAGGGGTCTTAATTTTTTTTTTTTTTTTTTACCAAAATATGTGTATTATTTGATGACCTGATTAATTGTGCAGTACTGAAGCTAGTGTTAATTTTATCTAAATTTATTGCATATGATTTAAACCAATCTAAGAATTTGTGTCAATGCAGCCTAGATAAGAATGTTATATATATATATATATATATATTATTCATCGGTTAATTGATTTTTGCTGCTGTGATTTGCTAAAAATTGGTGAAGTATTTTTTTTTGTACTGCATATTATGTTTAATTATTTCATCTTTATCTAAAATGTTTATTGGTTAAATAAATGTGTTTTAATCCCATCTTTTAGCTCTCCTTTCTTGACAACTCACACTCAAGGGCGGTAAGCGAAATCCTCTTTTTTTTTTTTTTTTTCAAAAGTTTTACACAACGCATAACTGTTTTTTCGTACTGTGAGATTAAATAGTAGTGTTCTGTATCGGAACACTACAAATGGTGCCGTGATTAGGATCATTTGCAGTGTTGATATGATGCAATTGTGCAAAATAACGAGAAAAGCTTAAAAGATGACGAAAATTATTGAAAATTTACAGGGAGAAGCCTGACAACGGGAGAAATAAAGTAATAAAATAAAGAAAAGAGTGGCATTACGGGAAGTTACGAAAATTAAAAAAAAAAAAAAATCCCATCAAAACAACTTTAATGAAAAGGGAGGTA
>JAWZYV010004106.1:0-12053 GCA_038373885.1 Cheiracanthium punctorium
CCCTAATAGCACCGTCACCACTTGTGACCAAAAAGTGACACCGCAAAACAGTCACATCCGGGTCACGCGTAGTCGCTGCGTCGTCACCGTCGGGTCACTCTACCGTCTTAATGTCTGCCCGCGGTGAACTGTTTTGTGACAGTGACTGCCCGCATTGTGACTGTTTTGTGACAGTGAAAAAAAATTCGGGGTAAAAGACTTACCGAGAACATACACCAGATGGCAGCACCAAACCCCCCACGGAAGGGAACGCCCCGACATCGAACCCACGCAGTACACGTTCATAGGCCAGCGCTCTGCCTCTGCGACATGATCTCCTTGTTCTTGCAGCTTTAAAATGTAAACTAATTGTTAAAATTAGTTTTAGCATGACTTGTTTTGGAAACTTAAAAATTTTCTGGAGTATTTTTAATTGTATAAATGAAGGGAAAATACCATAATTAACAAATATAAATTAAAAATCTTAGAAACTCTTTTTTTTTACATAAATTATTTTCAGGAGATAATGTGCTGTTCTATTCAAGTAAACGTTCGAAAAAAACTAAGGATTTATTGAACATTTTTTCGTTGGTTATAAAATAAATTTGTAAAGTGCGGCATATTTACGGGTTTGATAACATACATATTTTATTTTCAACTAAAGTTTGCAAACATCAGTAGCATAGGCAATAATATATTATATATATACACTAGCTGAAGTACCCGTTCTTCGCACGGGAATGAATGTACTTTTTGACATTAATATTTGTTGTGATTACTATTTATTGTAATAAAGAGATATAGCAAAATGGATATCGCGTTATATTGTGTTTAATAATCATGCATACTGAATTTCAAGGCAATAGATTTTATGGTGCAGAAGGCGATGCGGCGTAGCGCAATCTAGTGGCGAGTTTTAGCAAAACGGATACGGCGAAAATATTCTTCGCATTCAGATATCGATGCATACGAATTTTCATGACGATCGGCTGAATAGTCCTGAAGTTCATGTGTTGACGCGACATCTAGTGTCAAGTTATAGGAAAATGGTTCGTGCCAAACTCTTCCCCGTGTTCAAATATCTATGTATACCTATTTCCATGGCGATCATTCGCACAGTCAAGAAGTGATACACTGCAGGGCCATCTAGTGGTTAATTAAAGAAATGATTTGCTACAGCGCCGTCATGTGGCGAGTTATAGGAAAATGGATAACGCCAAAATATTCTCATTGTTCAAATAGCTATGAGTACTGATTTTCATAGCCACCGTTTGAATGGTCAAAAATTTGGCCTGCTGCAGCGTCATCTAGTGGCGAGTTAAAATAATAATGCATTGCAGTGCCACCTAGTGGTGAGTAACATCAAAAGTAACACAGTTAGAATATATTCTTCGTGCTCAAATGTGTAAGTATAAAAAATTTTATGCCGATCGGTCGAACGGTATAGAAGTTGATGCGTTGCAGCGCTATTTAGCGATAAGTTACAGCAAATGGATAGTGAAAAATATTCTCCGTGTTCTAATATCCGCGTGTACCAAATTTCATAGAAATTGGTTGGACGATATTCGCATAGCAAACGGCTAAACGGAATAGAATTCGACGTTCTGCTGCGCCAGCTAGTGGCAAGTTAGAGGAAAACGGATAGCATAAAAACCTTCTCCATGATAAAAGACTTAGGTGAACCAAATTTCATGGTGATCGGTGAAACGGTGCTGAGTTTTTCAACCTCCTACACACATACCAACATTCATTTTTATCTATAACCAGTCTTATTATATATACCAGTCTCAAGTAAAATCCAGTTTCAAATCTAAGCCTCGCCAAAGTGCCAGCATACGCCATTTTGCAAGAGTTTTTTCAGGGAATCATTCGAAGCATTGACTTAGCAGCAATCAAAGTGGGAAATGGTTCGACCGCCAGGCATTTTTTTGAAAAGTGGAATCCCTTAATACAGCCTCATTTTTTAAATTATCAACTATAACATGTTTTATTCATCGTTACCTCGATGTACTAAATGCGAAGATTTCAATTTTCTGAAATTTGGCGGATTTCCCCCAAGTTAAATCAATGTACTCAATTGGCGAGAATTCTGAAGCTACATTGCTTGAAATGCCCTAATAACTGCATTATTTCTGCACGGATAGTTAAAATTTCATGCTGTATTCTAAGAAAACCTATACACTTGTTTTCAAAAATGCTATTCCCTTAAGCTCTCAGTAAATTGCGCCAAAAAGCCTAAAACTGTGCAAACCGCTAGAACTCACTTTCTAAAAATCGGCCTATCAGCCATTTTATTTTTCGCCAAACTAAAAAAATTTACATATTAGTCTCGGAAATCTTCGATCCTCATTGTTTTGCGTATAAAACATTTCATTCCTGCTCTCATTTCTTATGCGCACACGATATTATAATTAAAAAAATAACCTTACAAATATAAACTAAAAAAATCAGTATTATTCTTTTCTTTTAACTTTAAGAATTTAAAACATTTTATTCGGCAAAATCGCCACACATGGCAACCAAGATGCTTATTTCACACACTTTTTTCACTACAGGGGTTACAATTGCATAAAGCTTTCTGCGTGGAGAACATAAAAAATCTCTTAAATTCCTGGAACGGATGGACTTTCAAAGTTTTAAAGTGGACTATCATTTATTCTATATTATTTTACATATATCTGTGTAAAATTTCAGGCTGACAGGTCCATTTTTGTGGAATTGTATACTACCCAAATCAACAAATTGACAAACAGAATTTGATTTTTATTTATAAGATTACCTACGCTTGTTTTTAAAAATACCCTCTCATTAAATTGCGCCAAGCGCTAGAATCATAGAAAATCTGACACACTTTCGGATTTTAAATACGCACTAAAGTGCTATATATAAAAAGTGTTATAATCCATGGGTCTTCCCTATTTTCGTTCCTTCTTTTATTAAGTTGGAAAGTGTATCATTATTCATGAGTGTGATTAAACAAAATTAAAACTGATATTTCTAACATCCTTTTTTCTGGATGTAATATATTAGAAATAGATGCAGAAAAGCTGCTCAGAAAAATGCACAATTCCAACTGAATGAAAATTTCAAAAACTTATACGCAAGTGTATTCATAACCCAAATAGCAGACGATTAAATTACGATAAATAGCGCCAAGCGTTAGAATCCTCCACAAAATCGCCCAATTAAAAAGTTGCACATTTATTTTCGGAAAATTTCCAAATTCTATTTTTCTTTTGAGTATATATCATTTCATTCCCGCTCTGATTTCACACGCACACGATATTTTAATTTAAAAACAACCTTACAAATAATCTAGTCAAAATAAAAAAAAATCGTTATTCTTTTAATTTTACTTCAAGAGTCTGAATCATTTAATGAACTGCCGAATGTGGCAACCTATATAAGCTTAATTGTCGCTTAATGCACTGTGGGGTTACAATTACGAAATGGCGGAAAGCAAAAATTAGCCTTTTGCGATACGTTTTTATCGATATTTCCTAAAATAGTTCGAATTTTGAAAAAATCGCTTCGAGGTGTGTCGGGTCCTGTCATGGAGAATTTCCGTTCAAAATTTGGTAGGTCTACGATCACCCGTTTGCGAGCTACGCGAGACACAGACAAACAAACAGTTTACACACATTGTTTTATTAATATAGATACCAGTCTCAAATAAAATCCAGTTTCAAATCTAAGCCTCACCAAAGTGCCAGCATACGCCATTTTGCAAGAGTTTTTTCAGGGAATCATTCGAAGCATTGACTTATCAGCAATCAAAATGGGAAATGGTTCGACCGCCAGGCATTTTTTTAAAAGTGGAATCCCTTAATACAGCCTTAATAACAACCCTTAATAACAAAATCATTTTTTTAATTATCAACTATAACATGTTTCATTCATCGTTACCTCGATGTACTAAATGCGAAGATTTCAATTTTCTGAAATTTGGCGGATTTCCCCCAACTAAAATCAATGCACTCAATTGGCGAGAATGCTGAAGATAGATCGCTTGAAATCTCTTAATAACTGCATTATTTCCGCACGGATCATTAAAATTTAACGCTGTATTCTAATAGAACCTTTGCACTTGTTTTCAAAAATTCGTTTCCTTAAGCTCTCAGTAAATTTCGCCAAGCCGGAAACAGTGTAAACCGCTAGAACTCACTTTCTCGGCATTTGAGCCATTTTATTTTTTCGCCAAACTAAAAAATTTTAACATATTAGCCTCGGAAATCTTCAATTCTTATTGTTTTGCGTATAAAACATTTCATTCCTGCTCCGATTTCCTATGCACACGATATTATAATTTTAAAAAAATAACATTACGAATATAAACTAACAAAAAAAAATCATTATTATTCTTTTATCTTTACTTTGAGAATTTAAAACATTTTATTCGGCAAAATCGCCACACATGGCAACCACGATCCTTATTTCACACTTTTTTGACTACAGGGGTTACAATTTCGGAAAGCTTTTTGCGTGGAGAACATAAAAAATCTCTTAAATTCCGGGAACGGGTGGACTTTCAAAGTTTTAAAGTGGACTATCTTTTATTCTATATTATTTTACACATCTGTGCCCAATTTCAGGCTGATAGGTCCATTTTTGTGGATTTGTATACGAATCAAATCCACAAACAAACAAACAAACAAACAAACAAATAAACAAACAAACAAACAAACAGAATTTCATTTTTATTTATAAGGATGGAGTCCCAAAAAGTTGATTACTGGCTTTAATTCATTATCTATTAGAGATAAGTGGCAGTGTAAGTGAAAAGATGTTCAAAATAAGGTCGGAAATAATACTCCGTTAATAAAAAATTCCTCTCGTTAATTTTCTAACAGTTACACTTTCTAAATTTTTATACGACCTCCGTGGGAAATATTTCCCAATTAGTAAAATTTGCACCGTACTATCATGAGCTGAAATATAAAATTTTAGAACTATACCTTAAAAAGTGTCAGAGATACGAAGATAAATAAAATGCTGACTTAAATCACTTTTCTGTGGCTTTGGAAGGCAAAAAATCCCGTCGGATAATCGCATTTGAATGGTTGTACAGAAATTACGAAATAAAATCTTTTTTCCCCTTTAGGAATAACGTTTACATACGGAATACATATATTCCATGGGGATATGAAAGAAATTTTTAATTTTACTCACAGATACTTAGTTTTCTCCATTGCGATTAAAACTCTCTAATATTTTTCAGAATAATATTTTTTTTGTAAATAATATTGTCTTGTTTAAATGAAATTATTTATTTTTAAAATTAATAACTTAAAACTAAATTCCATTACTTCATAACTGCGAGATTTTATTCAATTACTCGTTATCATTTTCGGATTTATTTATTAAATGTTTCACGAAAGAAATTGCAAAATGTTAGAAAAATGAGACTTTTTCCAAAGTCGCAACAAACGGCCAGTGTGACGTTATTTTCAAGTCTTAAAAATTAGAAGTCACAAAACAGTCACACAGTGTCTTCACAGTGGAGTCACATAGCGACCGATCACATACTAGTCACATGGTGACTTCACGGCGACGTCACCTGGTGACTGGTCAGAAATAAACTTCAAAGTGACCTCACAGTAGAGTCACATTACTCAAAAGAGTCACAATGTGACTAGTATGTGACAGTCTTATGACAATTGTGACCCTGACGTCACAGCGACTCTTTTGTGACCATCTGTGCTATTAGGGTAATACTTTGTTTCCAAATACAATTAATAAACTTTTTAATGAGTATAAATCTTACTAACTGATGCTGAAAAATATAGACTGAAAAAGAAATATAGTTTAAAAACAATTTATTTTATCAAAGAGTTAAACTAATTTGATCTTATCATGCATAACTGTGAAGCATAAATATTTATCTTTTTTTTCCAGCTACAAATGTTATGTTGTTCATCGTAGAAAGAATAACGTAACACGAATACGAAACGTTCACGAATAACGTGTTTCCTCAAAATTATAACACTTGATTGATTTTTAAAACAGAGACTAAAATCACAGAATCAGTGTATCTTGTTTCCTCGTCCCTTTTCCAACCCTCCTACCCCCCCCCCCTAGAGATTTAATGTCTGTTTTATTGGCTCGAAAAATTTAATCTCCAATATCCTGTCATTACCGTTACAGCAACCGCCTCTCCGGAACCTGGAATTAATTCCTGTTCAGAACAGATTAAATTCAAACAGTTCCCCCCAAGAATTTCTCTTGAATATCTGAAAGTAGTAATTACAGCTTTCATTACGTCCGCAGTTATACAAACAGGTCGCATGTTATAGGTTTGTGTAAATGGATGTTACTCAACTTTACTCTACCTGGGCCGTACTTTAAACAAATCTAATGGTTTTCTAATGATGTCTCTCTGATAGACATAAAAGGGCCTTCGCTGTTACCCGCTTAACAATGGAGCCCCGTGTGCTAATGCGTCACGTGATCGCTGCTCAAGAAATGTAAATAAAAATATAGTAGAATCGTTATGGGCTGTCGAATTGCACTAAAGCGTTTTCTAATGTCTGCAGATGTAATTGATATCAGACAATATTGATTTGATAGATTAGTGTGTGTTTTTGTTTGGATCAAAGGAATTAGTTTTTCGGTATGGATTTCATTCTTTCCGTTAAGCGCAAAAATAAATCTGTAAAATTCGAAGTTTAATATCAAATTTCGGCCATTTTGTAGCATTGTTGATTTTGTTTTTGTTGTCCTGTATAATAAAAAAATCTGATGTGTCCAACACATGACTTCCTTGCACGTCTATTAAATCAAAAATGTTTTTTACGCAATTCCTCTAAACTTACTTGTTTGAAAGATATAAAATATCAATAATAGTAAGATATAGCGATTTCTAGCCAAACATTTCGATATCGCCAAGCTGAGTTCAATTTGAAAGATTTCTTTCTGACACTTTATTTGGCGATATTTCACCAAAAGCCGACAAACTTGAAATAGTTTGCGAGATTTTGGGGATAGCCAAAGTAGTCATTGACCACAGACTTTCAATGAATTGAATGCATCCATACACCTTAATGTATTTAAAGTCATTTGGCTCACCCTGTAAATAAATTCCCAGTCGATTGCTGTCAAAAAAGATATTGAAAACCGTTAGATATTATAGTTCTAAATACAAAAGTTCAAAATTCTACGGGTTAAAGTTTTAGAGTTATACAAAATACTAAATAATTTTTGGCGCCAAATTTGGCGATATTTCGGCGAAACTCGTCAATGTCAACGACATTTGGCGAGATTTTAAGCATGAACCAAACAATGACAGATTATCGCCAAAACTCGCCAAGAACGATGACAAATGGCGATACTTTGGGCATAGACCAAATGACTGACTATCGCCAAATTTGGCGATATTTCGCCAAAACTCGCCAAGGTCGAGGACAGACGGCGAGATTTTGGGCATGTACCAAACAATGACTGTCTACAGTTGTATTATATTAAAGATGTCCATAGACATTAAGGTACTGAAATTCTTTTTGGTGGTCCTGTAAATAAACTCTCCAGTAGATTGGAACCAAGAATCGAGATGCACAACTAGATGTTACAACATTCTTATATATGAAATTTCATAATAGTTTTTGAGATTTGAGAGTTAAATATGCACACACGTACACCAAAAGGCGCCAAGCTTGGCGACTTTTGGCATAGTTCTTGAGGGAGGCACGTGACCGTGGTCGGACCATTACCTAACTTATGTGGTAGGACGGAATTGTGCTTGAAATGGATGAATGCCCCTAAAATTGCTATTGACCGTAATGTATTGGAAATCTTTTGAGTGTTCCTGTAGCAGAACTATAAATGATAAAGACACCTTTTTTAATGGAGAAATTCATTTTCTAACTCTTTACAGCATATATCACTTCTGAGTCGTTTGAAATAGCCCAATACCTCTAAAAAACGCTTTGATGAATTTCGGCCCATAGAGCGTAATGTATTTCGAATCTTTTGGGCGGTCCTGTAGATAAACTATTCAGTCGAATGGAACCGAAAGGGGAGGTGCACAACTAGATGTTACAACAATCCTAAATATAAAGTTTCAACATTCAACGCCTAACAGTTTTTGAGATTTGCGAGTTTAATGAATTTCGGCCCATTGAGTGTAATGTATTTCGAATGTTTTGGGCAGTCCTGTAGATAAACTATCCAGTCGAATGGAACCAAAAGGGGTGGTGCACAACTAGATGTTACAACTATCCAAAATATGAAGTTTCGACATTCTACGCCTAATAGTTTTTGAGTTAGGCGTGTTTAATGAATTTCGGCCCATAGAGCGTAATGTATTTCGAATCTTTTGGGCGGTCCTGTACATAAACTATCCATTCGATTGCCACCAAAAAGGGAGGTGCACAACTAGATCATAGAACAATCCTAAATATTAAATCTCAACATTCTACGACCAATATAGTTTTTGAGATATGCGAGTTACATACATACGTACGTACGTACAGACGGCATGGAAAAACTGGCCACAGTAGACTCGCCACTGGTCAAAATGAGTTGCAGACGCGTTATTATGATCGTGCATGCTAGCCTACGATGAGATGCATCGAAAAAAATTTTTAAATTAAATTTAGAGGTAGTCAAAATAGGTTTTTATGTCGAAATTTGGCCCCCAAAATTTTTCGGGATCACATTACTTCCTTATACTACGTACAAGGAAGTAAAAATAGTGTTAAAAACTGGTGGTTTTAATTGTGCTTGTTAAGCTTTCATTTTTCATGGGCTTCAGCAAAATATTTAAAAATTCAATTGCGAAATGTCACTGAAAGTTAGCGTACAAAATACGGAATAAATCGGGAATCTTAGAAAGACTTTACAAATGTACACTTCGTGAGTAATTTTTTTTTAACAGTTCACGATCCTAAAACAGAATGTCTGTCTGTACAATAATACACATGGACAATTACTCAAAAAATCCCATTGTTGTTGCTAATGCCCTCTGGCAACTGCGGAGCGGAGCCAGATACTTCGTATAAGACGGCGATGGGCAAAAGGGGACGGCTTCCATCCGACTTTGCTCGGGGTCTCCTAATTTTTAAGCTGTTTCAGATGAGAAGCTCAGCACCTGAAATCGGCACCCCAGAGGTATCGTTTAACAACTTGGAGGACATTAGAGCCACGGACAGATTTTATGCGCGCCCGCTCCCATGAGCGTACACGGTCCCACAGCAGTCCAGCCGAGAGAGGAGTTCACCCTCCCAAGGACTGGCCAAGCTGGTGCTACTTCTCTTTCCGTGTTCTTACGGGAACTAGTGACTAGGCCACAACAATACTAAAAAAATCTTTCGAGTGAAAAACAATGTTTTACGTCTTATTTTTGAACTAAAGACTCAAGGATTCTTATCCGAAATGTCTCCTCTGAAGAATGTCGTCGCCTGTGCAAAATGTCTCATGCTGTTTACGGGGAAAGTTTGATCTTAACTTGCCCATGTCACAGGTCAAGGGTTCTATTCCCGGGCTTTGGGCAAGGTTGACTGAATCTTTCATCCTTTAATTGGGTTTTTAAAATTTGGGCCAAGCTGGCTTTGGGACTAAACACTTGAGTGAAGGTAACCGTCTAGCTGAGCATCTGGCATATGCTTCCACACCCCAGAGCCCATAGTCGCGGTAGCTTGGCAGCTGCAGGCCTTGGCCTAGGGAATGCAATCCCGATCCCGCAGGAACGGGATCCTGTGGGATCCCGCACTAATCCCGCGGGATTGACACTGAGAGATAGATTATTACTTCCTTGTACGTAGTATAAGGAAGTAATGTGATCCCGAAAAATTTTGGGGGCCAAATTTCGACATAAAAACCGATTTTGACTACCTCTAAATTTAATTCAAAAATTTTTTTCGATGCATCTCATCGTAGGCTAGCATGCACGATCATATTAACGCGTCTGCAACTCATTTTGACCAGTGGCGAGTCTACTGTGGCCAGTTTTTCCATGCCGTCTGTACGTACGTACGTACGTACGTACGTACGTACGTATGTATGTAACTCGCATATCTCAAAAACTATTGGTCGTAGAATGTTGAGATTTGATATTTAGGATTGTTCTATGATCTAGTTGTGCACCTCCCCTTTTGGTGGCAATCGAATGGATAGTTTATGTACAGGACCGCCCAAAAGATTCGAAATACATTACGCTCTATGGGCCGAAATTCATTAAACTCGCCTAACTCAAAAGCTATTAGGCGTAGAATGTCGAAACTTCATATTTTGGATAGTCGTAACATCTAGTTGTGCACCTCCCCTTTTGGTTCCATTCGACTGGATAGTTTATCTACAGGACTGCCCAAAACATTCGAAATACATTACACTCAATGGGCCGAAATTCATTAAACTCGCATATCTCAAAAACTGTTAGGCGTTGAATGTTGAAACTTTATACTTAGGATTGTTGTAACATCTAGTTGTGCACCTCCCCTTTCGGTTCCATTCGACTGAATAGTTTATCTACAGGACCGCCCAAAAGATTCGAAATACATTACGCTCTATGGGCCGAAATTCATCAAAGCGTTTTTTAGAGGTATTGGGCTATTTCAAACGACTCAGAAGTGATATATGCTGTAAAGAGTTAGAAAATGAATTTCTCCATTAAAAAAAATGTCTTTATCATTTATAGTTCTGCTACAGGAACACTCAAAAGATTTCCAATACATTACGGTCAATAGCAATTTTAGGGGCATTCATCCATTTCAAGCACAATACCGTCCTACCACATAAGTTAGGTAATGGTCCGACCACGGTCACGTGCCTCCCTCAAGAACTATGCCAAAAGTCGCCAAGCTTGGCGACTTTTGGTGTATGTGTGTGCATATTTAACTCTCAAATCTCAAAAACTATTATGAAATTTCATGTATAAGAATGTTGTAACATCTAGTTGTGCATCTCGATTTTTGGTTCCAATCTACTGGAGAGTTTATTTACAGGACCACCGAAAAGAATTTCAGTACCTTAATGTCTATGGACATCTTCAATATAATACAACTGTAGACAGTCATTGTTTGGTACATGCCCAAAATCTCGCCGTCTGTCCTCGACCTTGGCGAGTTTTGGCGAAATGTCGCCAAATTTGGCGATAGTCAGTCATTTGGTCCATGCCCAAAGTATCGCCATTAGTCATCGTTCTTGGCGAGTTTTGGCGAAATATCGCCAAATTTGGCGATAATCTTTCATTGTTTGGTTCATGCTTAAAATCTCGCCAAATGTCGTCGACATTGACGAGTTTCGCCGAAATATCGCCAAATTTGGCGCCAAGAATTATTTCCTATTTTGTATAACTCTAAAACTTTAACCCGTGGAATTTTTAACTTTGTATTTAGAACTATTGTAATATCTAACTGTTTTCAATATCTTTTTTGACAGCAATCGACTGAGAATTTATTTACATGGTGAGCCAAATGACTTTGAATACATTGAGGTGTATAGATGCATTCAATTCATTGAAAGTCTGTGGTCAATGACTACTTTGGCTATCCCCAAAATCTCGCTGACTATCTCAAGTTTGTCGGCGTTTGGTGAAATATCGCCAAATAAAGTGTCAGAAGGAAATCTTTCAAATTGAACTCAGCTTGGCGATATCGAAATATTTGGCTAGAAATCGCTAAATCTTACTATTATTGATATTTTATCTCTTTCAAACAAATAAATTTAGAGGAAGTGCGTCGAAAATATTTTTGATCAAATGAACGTGCAAGGAAGTCATGTGTTGGACACATCAGATTTTTTTTTATTACAATTTCACGCTGATTTCCCAATCAATAGACAGAAAATTTTTGAATATTTATCTCTCTTATCCAACAATAAACGCATCAACAGTTACAAATTTTAATTTAAAGTTTTATTTTTTTTAATTATCTCCCAATGGAAGTCTGGATCCAACATCTACTAAATCTAAACATCGTAATCTAAATTTTTCGCAAATTTCGCAATCTCCAAATGAAATATTTCATACTAATTGATCTCTTAGGGAACAGTCACGAATTCGTTATAAAAAGTTTTCATTTTACTTTTTAATTTTTTTAAATTCACACTTTTAATTATTTTATTAAAATTAAATCTAGATA
>JAWZYV010004107.1:0-13137 GCA_038373885.1 Cheiracanthium punctorium
CATCTTGAAAGGGGCACAATTAGATATGTTATTTTTCGTTCATTTCTATCAAAGCTTTATAAGGAAATTTTTCAGATAAAGATGTACAGTAAAAAGATAATCACTAATTTTACTATTTTTTGAGCACAAGCGTCATTCACACTACCTGCTGATTATGAGAGGGGACAAAAAACAAAATATCTCTTTTTCTAATCTTCATCAGACAAAAATCTGGCTATGGGTGAGTGTGGTTTCCTAGAACGTTGCGTAGATTCCCGAGTATTTAGGGGGAAACGAGGGGGGCGGGGGCAGTTGGTCAGATTCACCGGACATGTGCTCCTTACAATACAAAGTCATTTATCAGTCGGCAGGTAGGATGTCACGTCGGTAACTTGTTAATTACCTTGTTCCCCATGCCTTTCATGTGGAAATGGGGGAAGCAGGTTTCTCTTGTGCATTTTCGAGAGATACAGATCCCATACACTGGAACCTTTTTGAAGTTGTCACTAGGCAAACTCCAGGCCGCTCGGAGGGTTAAAGTCTATGGACATGCCTTTCACATTAAAAATCCCTGAACTATCTCTGTTTAGCTCATGCCCAAAATATTGCTAACTGTCCCCAAGCTTGGTAAATTTAGGGGCAATATTACAAACTTTGGCACTAAAAATAAGTAGGTATCTCGAATAAAAATAAAAATATTGAAATTTTGTATTTAAGACTGCCGTAACATTTGGTTCTGCACTTTCATTTTTGATTACAATCCACTGGCTAGGGTCACTATTTGGGTCATGCTTAAAATCTCGCCGTTTGTCGCCAAGCTGACGAACAAAAGAAAAATGCCAATTTTTCAGACAGGAATAACTTTTCAATGCTGAAATCTCATCCTGGTGATATCTCTTACGCTTAACGAGAGCATTTCAATTTCCAATATATTTAAAAAGAGTGCATCAAGAATGCGTAAAGTTTAACAGCCATACAAGAAAATTGTGCAGTTCACATCAGGACTTTTTTTTGTGATAGGAAATCAACTTTCCGAAGTTTCTTGAATTAGCTTACAATTTAAAAAAGATTATTGACCACTGAAACCTATGGAACTAGCTTACAGTTTTGAAAAATAGTTTTTTTTTTTTTTAAAGCATAGAACATAAGACATAAGATCGCTATAATAATTTTTAAAATAAAGTAAATTGCAAAAATTTTTATTGAAATTATTCTACACAAAATATAACACATAATTTACAAAAGGAGTATTTTCTTTGAGTTTTGCAGCAGCATCTTCAAACATCTTATTTTATGAGCAGCTTCTAGGAAAAAAAAAAAAAAAAAGAAAATTTTTAGAACTTAATTTACACAAAGAATAGGAAATGCAGAATAAGTCTGCTTCATATGTTTTTTTACATAATTTCTATATCAGGGATTTCCAACCTTTATATTACTTCAACTCCCTAGAGAACGTTTTTTTCTGAATAGACCCCTACGTTTTCCCCAACACATCGGTATCTCGAAAAATTTTCCCAATGCACTCACAAAGACAGCAAAACATTAGGTGAAAGAAATTTTTCATGTGTCCGGCAGTAGAACAGTTAGTTAAACTCAGTTCCCATTGGAACCTCCGAAAGGGAAGCAGCACCTGCTTGGCCAGTGCCTAGAAGCGGAGCCCCCGGGAAGGGAGGGGGAGAGTAGACAATTACAAGGCGAGCCTGGGTACTGAACGCGTGGAGGTGTTGTGACGTCACAAGAGAGGATGGACTTTTCTCCGTTAAAAGCATTAGAATCATACGGAAAAGTAGAAGAAACTAAGATGTTTTGTGCCTTTTTTGGATACTAATGGTAAGTCAGCAATCTCTATTCTTAATACGACATACTTGATAATAGTTATTAAGCTATAGAGTACATAAAAATATAAAATTGCCGTATTTTGCGTTAGTTTTATTGATTTATGTTCTTTTGTTCTAGCAATCACTATGCTTCCGTTTGCTGCGTCCCAGGCTGTAAGTAAAGCTAATTACAAAAGAGGAGAAAATGTAAATGTTTTCACTTTTCCCAAAAAACGAAGAAAAGCGGGCCGAATGGACTAAAAATATTCCAAGAAAAAATTGGTCCCCAGGAAAAAATACGTATGTTTGTATTGAGCATTTCCGAGATGAAGATCTTTTAAAAGACGATGCTATTTTAAAATCAGATGGGGCACTTTTAACTGTAAAAAGAAAGCATTATAAATTAGAACCGAATGCTATCCCGTGCATTTTTTCGAGCTTACCAGCCTATATATCCGATATTACCAAAAAACAAGAAATAACTGATCCTACTAGAGAAAACGTTTAGGAAAAAGATATTGAGGAAACCGAAAAAAATAATGCAAAGGAAAATATAAATTCTTTTGAAATTAAGAAATGTATCAAGAGTTTCATGGCAATTCTATGTTAAGAAAATTTCACCATTAATTATAAATTAAACGCAGATCCCCTTCCACTGCACATACCAAGTAGCTTAAGGTTCAATGCGGATCTCATGGTTGATTTATTTATTTAAAAAAAAAAGAGAGAGAGAGAGAGAGAGAGAAATCTATTTGCTGGATACTTAGAAAAACAAAAATATAGAAGGTATTTATTAAAGAAATATTTCCAACTAAACGGTTTACCGGAATTTGTTGAAAATTCTGAAATTAAGTATGAACACAGATTTGGAAATTAACTCAAAAAAGAAAATGTATTACTGCAATGCTAACAACAATAACAAAAAAGTATATGTATTACTGCAATATATTTTACATGAAAACCCCTGAGAGCATTTAGGCAGTTTTACATATTCAAGAGTTATACTCACTAATTTTTAAAAATATTTAATTATGTATATTTCAAATGTCTCAATGTGATATTTGAAAGTCTTATCTAGAAAAAACTAAAGCAAACACTTGTAGTGCTTTCATGAAAAACTTTATAGTATTTGTAAGGTTTGGGTAATAAAAGCTTTTACTTTTTATTTTCTTGTTTTTTGTGCTTTAATTGCTTCTAATAAAATTTGACATTAGGAGTCTGTATAACATAATTATATATAGAATGTATTGTACAAGTTTTTAAAATATTAATTGTGGAAATTTCTGATTATATTCCTCGTGCTACTAGTGTTTATTGACATTATTGATCAGATTTCTTCCATAGAATTCAATACAAACTCTTTGAAATCCCATCCTCTCTTGTGACGTCACGAAATGGCTTGAGATGACTATTTATGAATCTGGATATTTTTAACATCAATTCTTTCAAAAAGCTTATTAAAACGAAGCAAAACTAAATAATGTATTTCAGTTTTTAAGTAAAATTAATAAAAATTATTATTTTTACTTAAAAATATATTTACTTTTACTTACTTAAAAATATGACTTTACGCTTATACAACGTATAAATTTAATCCATATACATATTATTTTAGATAAATGATAACATTGAGTAACCATTATATTATTTAGAATGTAATTGCTCGCCCGAAATGCAAAACATACTGCATACAATTCTGAAACTGCTTTAAATTCAGTACCAATTTATTTCATTAATTTCTGACAAAAAATATTGTTGATTCACTATTATTTAAGAACAAAGTGTTGTAAAACGAAAATGCTATTTCAATGCGTCATAAAAAATTAAGATACTCGTATTTATTGGCATTATTAATTCCATTTCTTCCATTGAACTCAATGCAAACTGTTCCAAATCCCACCCTTTCTTGTGACGTCACGAAAACAGTACCCAGACCCCCTCTTGCTTTCTCCTCTCCTTTCTTCAGTCGCGGCGACCCCGCTAGAAGGGTAAACTCCTTTCTCGACTGAGGCTGATGTAAACCGTGTACGCTGTAGGGAATTAATGCACGAAAAATGTATGACTTCAATGTTTTTCATGTTCAATCCATATCTCTCTTTGGGGTACCAATCCAGCTCTTAGGTCATCCAGCTGTCATCTGAAATTGGTTCAAAATTTAGGAGGGATACGAGGGATAAGTCGGTATTCCCCTCACTGGGGATCAGGAAAAAGAAAGCTGCCCAATTAAGGCCATTTTCGTTTTATATGAAGGATCTGATCCCGCTCTGCAGTTGGCCAGAGGGTTTCGAAGCAACAATAACAATTTTCATGTTCTGCGTTTGCAGAATTTACCATGATTCAGACTGCAGGATGCAGAAAATGACCCCAAAGACGGATTTTTACATATCCCTTCTTTTTTCAACTTTTGAACCCTCTGAAGTCTTATTTCATGTCAGCTTGTTTGTGTTGTGATGGCAACGCTAAGGGTGGGCGATCATCCTGCGATGAGGGGTTATCTTAAAATGTAATTTTTAAAAATATAATTCCCAAATTTTGTACATCACCTCATTAGTGTATGGGAATGCTTTTGTACGAGGGTCATATAAAAATGTAGAAAGTGTAACTTTTTGAAAATTAATGAGAGGAATTTTTTTAACGGAGTCTTACTTCCGACCTCATTTTGAACACTTTTCTCAATTTACGCTATCCACTTATCTCTAATACATAGCGAATTAAAGCCCGTTACCACCTTTTTGAGACACCCTGTATCAGTCTGGTTTATATTATCCGCAGGTTCTGAAATCATCATTAACCAGTGTTCTGCTTCAAAAAAAAAAAAAAAAAAAAAAAAAAAAAAACAGTGGTCTGCTTTAAAAAAGAAAACAAAAATCACTGTATTTACGTATACTATTTCTAAGCTAATCTAAATTCATCAACGCGTGTTTCGAAGTTTATAAAGCGAAACAAAACAGTCGTTTGAACATCAAATCAATGCTGTACAGCTTCTCATTTCTATAACCCTAAGAATCTGCGCTTTATGCCTTTGGAAACTATCTTGGCGAGTAATCGCATCGTTTGGATTTTTTTCTTCCTTTTTTTTATGGTCAACGGATGCAAATAATCGGTACTTATTTTACCGTCGATAATTCACGCCGACAAGTTTTTTCGCCAAAGGATTGCAATGCACTACATTGTAACAATGAATCTGACGTATTCCACACGCACACGAAATTGCTCTTTTTGGCTGACTGACTGTAAAATACATAAGTACCAAATAAGCTTGTTTTGGTCGAAAGTATGAATTTTATTAGATTCAATGAAGAATTTACACGTATATTTTAAAACTAAAAAGCGATTAACTGTATGAACTAGTGTAGATTACACACTGTACGCCGTGTAAAGATAGGAAATAGATACTAATAAAAAATAGTGTTATTCCATTAGTGTTATGCAACAGTATCAAGAGAGAAAAAAAATAATTACAGAGATTTGAACTTATACTTTACTTATATTAGACTAATACTATATTAAAAATGTCAAAAATTTGTTACAAATGATAGTTATACGTACCAATATAGACTAATCACCACCAAAAAACTTCTTCAGTTTTTTTCGTCTCCTATTCTTATGAAAACAAACATGGCGTCTGCCGGTAGATACTCGGATGTTGCCATCGCTCGACTGTTGCATGAACAGAGCGCATGCGCCAATTTTCATCGGCTGAATGCCGCTCGGCCGTTATGCGGGCCGAAATTTCTTTTCAGTTCAGCGTATTTTGATCAAATTTAGGCATATGGCCCGATAACTCAGGCCGGATATCGTTCCGATCATCGTTTTATGGGTACCGGACCGATCAGTGTCTGCCGCACACATAACAATCATCGTTTTTAGATGGAATTCCGTGTCTGGGCCGAGTACCGAATTTCGGTGAGCGATGAGTTGCGATGAATGCCGGTGGTTGGCCGAACAGAAAGTGGGACTTGTTGCTTGTAGGGATATAGCAAAATGGATATCGCTTTATATTGCGTTCAATAACCATGCATACCGAATTTCAAGGCAATCGTTTGTACGGTGCAGAAGGCAATGCGGCGTAGCGCAATCCAGTGGCGAGTTTTAGCAAAACGGATTCGGCGGAAATATTCTTCGCATTCAGATATCAATGAATACAAAATTTCAGGACGATCGGCTGGACAGCCCTGACGACGCGACATCGAGTGGCAAATTATATAGGAAAATGGATAGCGCCAAACTCTTCCCCGTGTTCAAATATCTATGTATACCTATTTTCATAGCGATCAGTTGCACAGTCAAGAAGTGATACACTGCAGCGCGATCTAGTGGTTAATTAAAGTAATGATTTGCTACAGTGCCGTCAAGTGGCGAGTTATAGCAAAATGGATAACGCCAAAATATTCTCATTGTTCAAATAGCTAAGTATACTGATTTTCATAGCGACCGTTTGAATGGTCAAGAATTTGGCCTGCTGCAGCGTCATCTAGTGGCGAGTTAAAATAATAATGCATTGCAGTGCCATCTAGTGGTGAGTAACATCAAAAGGAACACAGTTAGAATGTATTCTTCGTGCTGAAATGTGTAAGTATAAGAAATTTTATGCCGAGCAGTCGAACGGTATAGAAGTTGATGTGTTGCAGCGCAATTTAGCGGCACGTTACAGCAAAATGGATACTGAAAAATATTCTCCGTGTTTTAATATCCGCGTGTACCAAATTTCATCGAAATCGGTTGGACGATATTCGCATAGTAAACGGCTAAACTGAATAGAATTCGACGTTCTGCTGCGCTACCTAGTGGCAAGTTAGAGGAAAACGGATAGCATAAAAAGCTTCTCAATGATAAAAGACTTTGGTGAACCAAATTTCATGGTGCAACGGTGCTGGAGTTTTTCAACCTCATACACCCTTACCAACAATCATTTTTATCTATAACCAGTATCATTATATATCCCAGTCTCAAATAAAACCAGTTTCAAATCTAAGCCTCGCCAAAGTGCCAACATACGCCATTTTGCAAGAGTTTTTTCAGGAAATCATTCGAAGCATTGACTTAGCAGAAATCAATATGGGAAATGGTTCGGCCGCCAAAAAGTAAAGCACACATTTATTTGAAAAGGGGAATCCCTTAATGCAACCGAATTTTTTTAAATTATCAACTATAACGTGTTTTATTCATCGTTACTCCGATGTACTAAATGAGAAGATTTCAATTTTCTGAAATTTGGCGGAATTCCCCCAACTTAAATCAATGTACTTAATTGGCGAGAATTCTGAAGATAGATCGCTTGAAATCCCTTAATAACTGCATTATTTCTTCACGGATCATTAAAATTTAATGCTGTATTCTAATAAAATCTCTGCACTTGCTTTCGAAAATCTATTTCCTTAAGCTCTCAATAAATTGCGCCAAGCCGAAAACTGTGCAAACCGCTAGAACTCACTTTCTCAAAATCAGCATTTGAGCCATTTTATTTTTTCGCCAAACTAAAAAAAAATTACATATTAGCCTCGGAAATCTTCAATTCTTATTGTTTTGCGTATAAAACATTTCATTCCTGCTCGGATTTCCCATGCACACGATATTATAATAAAAAATTAATAATCTTACAAATATAAACTAACAAAAAAAAAATCATTATTATTCTTTTATTTTTACTTTGAGAATTTAAAACATCTTATTCGGCAAAATCGCCACACATGGCAACCACGATCCTTATTTCACACTTTTTTCACTACAGGGGTTACAATTACGGAAAGGTTTTTGCATGGAGAACATAAAAAATCTCTTAAATTCCGGGAACGGGTGGACTTTCAAAGTTTTAAAGTGGACTATGATTTATTCTATGTTATTTTAAATATCTGTGCAAAATTTCAGGCTGATAGGTCCATTTTTGTGGATTTGTATACAACTGAAATCCACAAACAAACAAACAAACAAACAGAATTTCATTTTTATTTATAAGATATACTATATATACTAAACCTCAATGTGGTATATAGTAAACCTCACAAAACGAATTATTTGATGTAGAAATCAGGCATTTTTCGAAAGAGAAAAGTTCTGTCTGCATACCATAAAGTTCTTTCTTTTTTGATCGCCAGTCACAGTGACGTAGTTTTTGTGTCATGTTGCAATCGTCTAAAATTTGCACTCTTGACGTCAACTTTTAGTCTCGATTGAAGTATTTTTTCACGTTTTGAGATTCCTCATTACTGGGTTTAATTCGAATTATATATGTGTATGGAAAATATGCGTTTCCCACCGTGTGGAGAACGGGTACGCAGCTAGTCTATACTATTAAAATCTGTGCGCGTCTGTCTGTGTGTGTGTGTGTGTGTGTGTGTGTGTGTGTGTGTGTGTGTGTGTGTGTGTGTGTGTGTGTGTGTGTGTGTGTGTGTGTGTGTGTGTGTGTGTGTGTGTGTGTGTGTGTGTGTGTGTGTAGCATCATCTCCTCCTAAACGGCTGGGAGTTGAGTTTCGAACGAGGTATCCACGAATTCGGAAAACTTCGAGAAAGAACCTCCGCTAATTTAAATTTCGAAATTCGAATTAGTTTAGGAGATATTGATAAAAAAACCCATCAAAAACGCTAATTTTTGCTCTCCGCAATTCCGTGATTGTAACCCCTGTAGTCAAAAAAGTGAGAAATAAGCATCGAGGTTGCCATGTTTGGCTATTTTATTAAATTATTTAGACTCCTGCAGTAAAAATAAAAGAATAATGATTTTTTTTTCTGTTTAGATTATTTACAAAGTTATTTTTTAATTAAAATATTGCGTTCATGTTAAATCAGAGCTCGAATTCAATGTGTTTTACGTGTAAAAGAATAAGGGATTGAGAGATTTCTGAGACTAATATGTATATTTTTTAGTTTGGCCGAAAAAAAAATGGCTCATTTGGCGATTTTGAGAAAGTAGTAGGTTCTACCGATTTGTACAGTTTTGGGCTTGGCGCAAATTACTGAAATCGTAACGAAATAGTATTTTTAATAACAAGTGTAAGTTTTACGGCGCTATACTTCGATTTTTCATACGGAAATAATGCAGTTATTAAGGCGATTTTAAACGATCTATAGAATTTTCACGAAATTAAGTAAACTGATTTAAGTTAGAGGAATTACGCCAAATTTCAGAAAATTGAAATTCTCACATTTTGTACAGGGTAGTTAACGGTGATTAAAACCCGTTATAGTTAATAATAATTTAAATAACTGCTACTTATCAATAATATGCCTGCATTAAATTTTGGCGATGGAACATAAATGATAGATAACTATTTCCCATTTTGATTGCTGTTAAATCAATGCTTCGAATGATTCTCTGAAAACAAAAAAATCTCGCAAAATGTTGTATGTTGGCATTTGGCGATCGAAGTACTGTGTAATAAATAATTGATTCTTATTTTTAAAGCAGCGCTACGGAAGTTTCTTTTACTAAAAGCTGTTAGAAAGGCGTAATTAATACTGTCTAATATATTTTTTGTTTTACGAATTGAAATGTATGTTGATTCTTACTTTAGTACATTTCTTAGCAAAGTTGGCGAAAAATATTCAAATGTAGTTCAGCTCTGTACGTATTATTAATTCCATTCCAGAATTGAGATGAGCCGATGTCACTAGCGTATGCATAGATATTTTTTTTTAAAATTCCGCCAAACAAAGTATTGTGTATTGCCTTTAGTGTCAAGTTTAATTTGTGGTTTGAGCTATTGGCCATCGAGACTGGCGGCGTTAATATCGCCAATATGGCAATTCTAGCAAAGTAAACGTGAATAACTCATTTCATGTTCTATTTTTAACATTGCTATACTTTCCGTATCAACGGAATCCATTGTTGCCACTTAAGTTGCTAAATTTAAAAATTAAGTGAAACCACTCATTTCTACAGCTTTTAAGACTCAGAAAAGTGAAAGCGCATCAAACGTGAAATAAATAGAACTAACTATAACAGACTTGCACTTTAAAAATAATCGAAGTTTTCATGCAATTCTACATATCTTTAATTTTATTTTCTTCGCGTGTGGATGTAATTTTTAATCTATGTAAATCTATGTTGATTCCCACTTTAGTACATTTCTTAGCAAAGTAGGCGAAACATATTCAAATGTAGTTCAACTCTGTTCGTATTATTAATTCCATTCCACAATTGAGATGAGCCGATGTCACTAGCGTATGCATAGATATTTTTTTTTTTTTTGATTCCGCCAAACATGGTATTGCGAATTGCCTTTAGTGTCAAGTTTAATTTGTGATTTGAGCTATTTGGCATCGACTGGTGGCGTTAATGACACCAATATGGCAGTTCTAGCAAAGTAAACATAAATAACTCATTTCATGTTCCATTTTTATAGTTTCCGTAGCAACGGAATCCATTGTTGTCACTTAAGTTATTAAATTTAACAATTAAGTGAAACCACTCATTTCTACAGCTTTTAAGACTCGTAAAAGTGAAAACGCGTCAAATGTGAAACAACTGTAAGAGACTTGCACTTTAATCGAAGTTTTCATGTAATTCTATATACCTTTAGTTTTATTTCTTTCGTGTGCGGATGCCATTTTTATGTCAATTTTTGCTGCCTTGCTGGCAGATTATCCAGAGCAGTACACAAGCACTAATGTACATGCTCCTCCGGACATAAACAAGAGCGTATGTCCGGCGCGTATTTGTGTAGCCCCCAGGCCTTACCCGGAGGACCAGGGGTTCCCCCCCCCCCGAAATCTAAATCCCCGAAATTTTTTTCTGGGTAGGGCCCATGGTAATTCCACTGTGTTAATCAGAGTTTTCTGGGGTCAGCCTTTTTAGAACTTTTTTTTTTCAATGGAGATTCTCATCCTGAAGTATATTGATCACTGATACATGAAAAGAAAAATGATCAATTATGCGATAGCAGTGACGTAGCCAGAAATTTTTCATGGGGGTGTTACGACTACTGCAGCTCACATATATGTATATATACGCGTGTGTGATAAGGGAGTGAAGAAGATACATTTTGTATGGCAAAAATCTCCTCATGGGGGGTTGTGACCCCCTATCCCCTCCTTGGCTACGCCACTACACGCAAGCATAAGTTGTCACGTCATGAAAAACCGTCGTAGATGGTAAACATTGAAGTTGTTTCGAGGGTTATACAGAATTAAAAATTTTGTAAAGTTTTCTTTTGATACAGTTCGGATATTTGTCACCAAGGTGAGATGAAATATTACTAAATACGGCAACCTAGAATTTTCTTTTGAATTTGACACTATGCAACTACAGTAGATTCCCTATAAGACGGTAGATACGTTCCTTGTTATAGGAATCCGTGTTGTACTGGTCCAGCGCTTTACTCCACCTGGAGTGCGGATTGCGAGGAATAATCGCGGCAAAACTTATTTGCACTCCGTAGAAATACAATGATGTTTGGTATTGCCATTCAAAAGTTATGTTAATTACAGGAGCTAAAGCGTCATAATATCAGAACATATGTCTCATTTTACCGTGCCGTACGAGTCTATTTTAACGTGTTACACGAAAACCATCACAATTTTTTCTCCGTGTTCTACGAATTCGTGTTGTAGACCCGTGTTATGAAGGGGGTCTACTGTAAATTATTAAAAATAAAACATGAAATTAGTTATTTATTTAGGGAGAGTTGACAGTGAGACCAACGTCAGTTTTATGTAACAAGTGTGATACTGCATTAAGAGTTTAGTAAGGGTGATAAACTTTATCGCATAAGTTACGTCACAAATGTTTTCATTTGAAATGTGACGATTTTCACGAAAACTGTGTGCAATTTTGGCTTATAACGTACGTGGTGCATCTATTATTTCATGTAGGTTTTGTTAATTTAGTTGAAATTCAATAAAGTCATCTGCAAAATAACTGTGCTAATGCATTGTCCACGCTTTAGGAAATGCAAGACAAAATAAAATAGTTGTCAACATCATGTAATTTATTCATCTGGTATATATTAAATGCTATAATTAAGCTTAAAAAACAAAATTATATGATGTATAAATCAGGCATTTTTCGAAAGAGAGAAGTTTCATCTGCATACTGTAAAGATCTTTTTTGATCGCCAGTGACACTGACGAGGTTTTTGTGTCATCAGGTTGCAATCATCTCAGATTTGCACTCATGACGTCAACTTTTAGTCACGATTCAAGTATTTTTTTCACGTTTTGAGATTCCGCATTACTGGGTTTAATTCGAGTTATATGTGTAAGGAAAATATTCGTTTCCCACCGTGCGGAGAACGGGTATCCAGCTAGTAGGTGATTATTTTATGAAAATTCCGAAAAATGATAATTTGTCTAGTGAGAGTGAAAGCGGAAATCATCAGGAAAATATCATAAATGCAAAGCCCCAGAACAAGCTATTTCAAGAAGATCAGCACTCACAAAATATACATGTATCACTATCAGGTAGTTTGTAAAGAGGTGCATAATTAGAAGGAATACAATGAGATCATTATGGAAGAAAAAGGTATGATTTAAATTAATTTTTTCAGACATTGTTTTTCCTATGAAGTGTAAGTCCTAGTAAGCTCGAGCATTTTATTTTATCGGAAATTCGCACACCTTTCTCGAAATTCGATTATGTAATATTATATATAGGCAGGAAAATAAAATATACAGGCGACATATAAAAAATCGTGCCAAATGTCGCCAATCTTGGATACAGGGCCAACGAGAGAAATTTTATAAGGCGGGGCGAAAATCTTCCCTGCCCCTTTCGTAAAGCACAAAAGTTTCGAAAAAAGGGGAGGGAAGGAAGGAATTTTTTTTGTAAAACTGCTCTTTTTAATGATTTTCATATAAAATACTAAAAGGAAAGAGAGTGGGAGAGAAGTTTTTCTGATATGTAATGGTACTTTTAATTCATGTTCGAAGGTTGAAAAAATAATATTTAAATGGTAGATTTAACATTTCTGCCATCTAAATCATTCTAGATTTAAAATATTCAAAATTGAGTCTATAAAAAAAAGATTTTAATTACAGATCTACAAATGAAATTCGCAACACATTCTGAAAAATTCACGAACTCACTTAGCTGAACACGGACCCACTGTAACTCGCACTGGCCCAGGGGCGGCGCCCCGTCTGCCCGCCTCTCTTAGGGCCTATGGTTAACTGTACCCAAATTATTGAATACCCAGTAAGTTAGCCCCCCTCCCCTTTACCCAATCCTAGATCCGCCACTGCCAACGTAGGAAATTTATCTCTTGCTCGAATATTTTTTTGGAGGGTGTACCATATAAGGAAAGTATTGTAGTCATGGAAAAATTGAGATTTTGGTGTATTTATACTTTTGAGGTCTTCTGAATTCGTTTATGCTATTTTTAAGAGATATATGTATCTATGTGTG
>JAWZYV010004108.1:0-32951 GCA_038373885.1 Cheiracanthium punctorium
TGTTTCATTATTTCGGACGAAAAGTTTTTTTTTTTAAATATATATATAAAGTTTTTATTTTCGATAACATTCATTCATTATTTAAAATCAGTTTTCATGTTTCTCTTAGCTCTTCTAATAGTCCGTGGGCCGTTATCGACTCAGGGAATATCAGGTTATATTCCTGCTCACTCTAACTTTTATTTTTATGTTTCCGCGTGTAAGCCGTAATTGAAATTAACTGGTGTTTCCGCAGGACGTCTATTTACAATTTAGCGACTTATTAATGCAATTGACATTAACATTGTAAAACAACCAGAAAGACCTAATAAGAAATCTTTACATTCTATATTACATTCTCTGGAACATTTAATATAGTCCATATAAAAGTCATTAGTTTAAATATCAATTGCTCGCTACGCCAAGTAGCAGGGTGGTTGAATTTTTGAAAGTAGTAGCAGGGACCGATCTACACACTTGGGGGCCCAGGGCACAGATACTTTTAGGGGCCCCTGCACAAAAATTTTCCGCAGAATATTACTTAATTAAATTAAGTTAAAACCAATTATTATTCTTAAGTTAACCATACGTAAACATTTACAATTCAGTAAAATGTCACAACAGATACTACTTATATGAATTTTTCGATTTTGAAATGTTTTTGTGGGTATTTACAGCCGTCACACACCTTTGAAAAGATGAAAGGAGGAGCATCCTGAGGTGTCCGAACGAATATCGAATGTCGATTCGAATGCAAAATTTTTAGCGTTACAAGTTATATGAAATTAAAAATTTTGATTATTTGTGATGAAATGAAGTAATCGGAAATTTTTCTCTTGAGAGATAATTTTAGTAGCTGTTATGATTACATAAAAGGAAGTTTTGGGGGCCCATAAAAATCGGGGGCCCAGGGCACGTGCCCCGAATGCCCCGCCGTAAATCAGTCCCTGGTTACTCCCTTGTTGCGCCTAAAGCAGTTTTACTTCAAAGATAATTTATTATGATCTATTTCTTCATCATATTATATAATTAATGATAGTTAAAATTTCCTATTTGTCGCAAAATTGAATTTTCTATCTAAAATCATTAAAATGTTTTGTGCAGGAGTAAATTCACCGCAAACTTAGAATAGTTTTACTTTGGGAAAAGAAATGTGTGATGACGTTAATTTAGTGGATCTTGCGATGACTACAAAGTTTCTGTTCTCAGGCATTGTATATCTAGGAGGCGTTACCACCACACACTATTTGAACCAATTCATTTCCCTCTCTATCTCACACATTCGAAGTTTTCGTATGGTCGCCTCATTTGAACCACTTAATAACTGATTGAGGTGCCTCACACGATCCTCATTTTTCTGGCTTGCCCTACGAAACTCTATTTTAGAACATGAACAAGCTTAACAGTACCCACGCCCTACGCGAAGAATCATATTACAGCGCTCCGACATCCACATACCCAACATTTATTTACCCACCCAACAAAATTGTTAGGATTTCTTGATTACATAAGGAATTAAAACAACAAACAGGTGAAGTTATGGAAATTTTATTAATATTAAATTATTTAGTAATATTTCTGGTTGTAAAAATTCTTATTTGTGTGTTTAAAATAATAATTTTTTTTTCATTTTCATAAGTTTACGAACAACAGTTTTGAATTTAACGCACATTTAAAGGTTGGGATAAGCAATTTCAGATTTTAAAAACGATGGTTAGCTGAAAGATACTACTGATTATGACTTAATAAAAAAACGAAGTGTGGCTGTGTCGTGAACACGGCCGCATGTTTTACGTGAATACATGTACGTAGCGAAGATAACAGTACATATATTCACTATAGGTATTTCACACTAATGTTTTATGTACACAATTGATACATTGTGACGAGAGCTGACGATTGAAACGCGAACGAACGTTCTATCTAGTCCGAGTCAAAACTTATATTAAACGGGCAATATGTAAAGCAGCGAAACGACCTCAAAATGACGGCACTTCTCCCCTCTGCAGCAAGCAATGCGTCACAGTCCTCACTCAACGTAACGAGCGTTTTTTGATCCTTTAGCTATCGAGTGGCATAATTAAAGTTCAGATGTAGGGGGTAGATATGGAGCTAGAACATCAAACTGTATTCCCCCGATTTTGTTATCATCAGTTTTCTGAATTGCCTCCCCCTATGAAAGCAAATTTAAAGACGTATCCACGTCAAAAATAATTATCTACCCACTTCAATAAAATTTCGCTGCAAAATAAACTTAACAAATATTTCAAATTGTAGAGACTAATTTAGTATTGAGATTTTGGAGGTACATTTTCCTTGTTGTTGCCGTTACATACGGCTAAAAAGGAACTCAATCTATAAACATTTGGCCACACACATTAACGACAAAAATACAAATACACTTAAAATACAGGTATTTTTTAAAAATTACCATTAAAAAAGGGCAATATCCAAACACAAGGACATCTGCAAAATTACAAGTAAAATCTCTGAAAACAAATTTAAAGTCTAGCGGGGAAGCATTCAACTGCTTAGGCCTTTCAATCTAATAAAGCAGGCCTCAAGTAACGCCCAGTCCAGGTCCGGTGGCAGACGAGTAACTTTTCTTTCAAACAACCTGTATAACAGATAAGACGACAGAGCACAGTTGCACGCGCTTCCGATCAAATCTTAACACTTTCATTATAGTTTTTTACTTAACGATTATATATCAGACTTGGTCCAAATTTTTAAAACAAAATAAAACTGTTTAAAACTTGTGGTAAAAAATCTTCCGATAAAAGCGGAAGAATTGGTGGGTGTGCTAGAGCTAGACTACTGATCAATATGCCTATTCTCTTTAGATGTTCAGCTAAGCGGTCATGTCCAGTCTCATTCTAAAATTGGCCACAGCCTCTTAGTCTAAGACCGAATCCTTTCCAATCATTTTTTCATAATTTTCCATCGTTTATCTCAGGATTAATTAGATGTTTTTGCTTGTTTTGTGTGTTGTAGTAAAGCTACGCGAGAGCTATCTGCCAAGAATGTGAGGCGCCTTGGTCAGAGGACTTTTCAAGGGGTTCTAACGCATATTCACGTTACATCTGGAGAAAACTAACCAAAACTCCAGCCTGTTGGATCACCAGCCGCGTGACAAACCTGAACTCGGAACCTTTAGATGTCTACCATTTTGAGCGCCTTTTCCACTCGGCTATGGTGATGCCCAGCATTTATTAGATAGATCCGTGTTGTGGTTTAACAAGATTTTCTCTAGTATACATCTTTTAAGGGAATCCAATTTAAAGTCGACCTTTTCAATGTATGATTCTGTACTTTTCTTAGCCAATAAGTCCGCTCTTTCATTACCATCTATGCCCAGAGATGATATCCGTTGGAATTCTACAGTTCTGCCTCCATATATTTTCCTTCAAATTTTATATTAAATGCTCCGTTAGAAACTAAAAAGTAAGTTTCAAAATCGTGTTTCACCGGGATATTTGAAATTAAAACCACATGAGAGCTATTAACTTGAACTCCAATATATAAGTATATAGAGATGAGATGGTATCAATTGGAATTCTACAGTTCTGCCATACATTTTCCTTCAAATTTCATATTAAATACTCCGTAAAGGAAGTTTCAAAATCGTGTTTCACCGGGATACTTGAAATTAAAACCACATGAGAGTTATTAACTTGAACTCAATATATATGTATATATATTTATGTATATTGCAACTTTTTAATCATATGCATACATTGCAATTTTTAATCGACAATCAGGAATTAAATTTTTTCTGAAGAAAATTGTGTTGATTTTCTGAGGTAATTATGGGGGTTCACCATCCAAAAAGTAATGTACTATAATCAGTAAATAGTCAGCTATAAATGCGTAGTAGTTACAGATGGATGATGGATAAAACACAAACAGTATAGTAATAAAAGTTCAATGTAGCTAGCTCACGAATCTTTAAATCAGGCCGAAATTATTAAGTTACCGCCTACTCTATCAAATTATTCAGAAAACACTTGAAAGTGACTGCATTAACAATAACCGCCCACAAAGTTGCATCGGACTGACTCACACTATGCTACAATGAATATATATTATTTTAAATATGTTCTATCATAAGCGCACGTCTATGTAATCCTGCTCATTATAGTAGAATAATGCGATTTATTTTTATCTTTGCTGTGTACCTAGCGAAGTAACCGCCTTTCGCTTCTAACGTCTCGTATCACAGGTTTGCAAACACCAGTTTTTATGTATTTTTTCTTACGTGATCAACTAAAACTAAAGAAAACAACTGAGTCTAGTAGTGATAGCCATGGTAGCCGCATGGCTAATTGAGGCATTTAACCGATTCCCCCAGATTTGTAGTGTCACAAAATTGTTTGTTGAAAAAATCGTGCATGAAGAGTTAGGCCAAATTTTATATTATTAAGAAGAAGAAATATTGAAGTTTTCCCATTGTTTGCTGAAATGCTACTGTTTTTTTTTTTTCCTTACGTT
The DNA here is from genome assembly GCA_038373885.1 of Cheiracanthium punctorium. NCBI lineage: Eukaryota > Metazoa > Arthropoda > Arachnida > Araneae > Cheiracanthiidae > Cheiracanthium > Cheiracanthium punctorium. The sequence continues at coordinate 4,471 of JAWZYV010004108.1, forward strand.
TTATCATTTACGTTTATGTACACAATCATAATAATTTTAGCACATTTGATTGAATTCTGACTTCATGGTTTAACTATAGTCAATGTCTCGAAACTATACAGCTGTACGACAGCCCGAGAATTTCTCTATTTTCTTATATTAGATGATTTAACTGAGAAATTAGATTACAGATAAAATTCATGAATTTCTTGGATAAAATCAAAGGGAAAAAAGCTTACATTAATTTTAAATACAATGCTAAGCTGTGTATAGAAGCACTGCCACCTAGATATAGAAAACCTAACCACTGCTACGTCACAAGGTTTCAACGTCATTAGTTGGCTTTCTAAAGGCGACGTCATCACAGATTAAATTTGATAAAGTAAAACTATTCGAAATTTCTTGTGAATTTACTCTGTCATAACAACATTTTAATGAATTGAGACAGAAAAATTAATTTTACCAAAAAGAGCAGTTTTTAACTGTAACTAATTATATAATATAATAAGGGAGTAAATCACAATAAATTGTTTTATGTCACGAACGTATTTTAATTTTTAACTTTCACTTAAGATACTTTTTAATATTTGTAGCATTCACCATAAATCTGAAATAGTTTTATTTTATGAGAATGAAAGTGTGGTGACGTCATTACTTGAAGGCCTAATGATGGCGTCAAAGCTTCAGCGCTCAGGCTTTCTGTATCTAGGAGGCAGTGATGGAAGGCGATTTACCGAAAAATTATGTTTGTAATTGATAAACGAACCTTACGAAGTTTGTGGACCAACCAGATTGTATGGTGGGTAAAAAACCACACTACGGTTTCGGGGTTCAACTTTCGGCGGTCGGGGTTCGATCCCCGACTGGACATGGCTGGCATGATGTCCACTTACGCCCCCATTATAAGGTGACCAACACTCTGCTTCAGTAATAGAATACGCCTCCAAGAAAGAAGCTGGCCATTGGAAAGGACGAAATAAGTTTGCGGTGTTTGGCCACACTATTTTGTAGAGATGGCCAATGATTCGATGAGTCGAATCAGTGATTCGAATCTTGGTACTGAGTGACTCAGTCTTTACACTCACTCTCTACTGATTCGAATCTCAAGCCCTCAAGGGAAATACATTCCAAGTGCGAAGGGAAGAAAAACTTATTTTCCCTTTGCCGTTCCCAGGGATTTTCCCTTACTCTTTCAACTCTTTTCGATTCTTTACGACTCCTTTCGGCTCTTTTCGACTCTTTACGACTCTGAGTCGATAGATGATTTGAAACAGTAAATGAGTGGGTGTGGGTGAGTTGGTCACTGAGTTGGTGCAGCAACGAATCTTTACTGATTCAGTGTTTCGCTCTGTTTCGGTGATTGTATACTATCATTGAGATTCGTTAGTTTTTGGAATCTTCTATCGACTCAGAGTCGAAAGGAGCCGAAAAGAGTTGAAAGGATGTTTCATTTAATTGGAGGGGTTTTTTCGAATCTTCTATCGACTCAGAGTCGAAAGGAGTCGAAAAGAGTTGAAAGGATGTTTCATTTAATTGAAGTTTTTTTTTCGAATCTTTGGTGTTTCATTTTTTGGTTGGTGGTCGGATTTTAAAGTTTTATCTGTCTGTGGGTGTGGAGTGGGTCGAACATCGTTTGCTTTTGGCGGGGGGCATAGGCGTTACTTCCTAAGGGCAAGAGGGGGTCAATCTCCCCCCCGAAAAAAAAAATTAAGAAAATCCCTCCTTCCAACTTGTCTGACTGATTTAATATTTGTTTAAAATTTAATGAAACATCCCTTTTCTACTTTTAACTTCAATATATGTCCCCCTGCCCCCACCCTCAAAAAAAAAAAAAAAAAAAAAAAAAACCGGAACGTTAAGTTTACATGGTGGCGGATTTTCATGTGAAGGGAAATAGAATGAAATAAAGTTAGGATTGTGCTTGTCACTTTTAATGAACGATACAGGGGCGGTATTAAGCGCTCTCACAAAAGGACTTTGTAGTAAGCAAAATAACATTTCGCTTTATTGCAGCAGATTTCGTTTTTTTTTTTTTACCTTGTTTTTCGTTTAAGGGGAATGATTTTATTTTCTTTCGTAATTCAGAGAAATACAAAATAGGGCTTAAAGCAGTGGCGTAGTTAGTGTTATTGACAGTGGCGTAGCCAGGATTTTATTTCGGGGTGGGCTGGGTATCAAATTTAAAGATAAAGTTCAATTGTAGGCTAAGTAAAGGGTCCCATTTTTTTTGGGGGGGGGCAGCAGCCCCTCAGTAGGACTGGGCCAAAAATCGACATATCGGTTTTATTTCAACATCAAATATCCGATATTCCCATTTTCATTTCAGTGAAATCTCGAATTCGATAAAGGGCAAAAATACAGGCCGGCCAGGGGCGTAGCCAGAATTTTTTTATGGGGGGGGGTTATGACTACTGCAACTCATATATATGTATACGTGTGTATGATAATGTAGTGAAGAATATACATTTTGTATGGCAAAAAATTCCTCATGGGGGTTATGACCCCCCTACCCCCCCCCCCTTGGCTACGCCTCTGAGGCCGGCGATAAGAAAATCCTGAGATCAATACCAGCTTGTGATGCTTTTGCTACTGCTTTCTCTCGGAAAGCTTCTTCTTCTCTCATCGCAGAAAAAACAGCTCCATGGTTTATTAGTCTAATTACCATAATTAATTAACGTATATCTCGGAACCTATCCACCGGAGCGCGTTTTTATTGATTCTCGACCCCCCCCTAGACTCAACACCCCACCGATACTTAAAATTTCGAATGCTTTGACACCAAACTTAACCTTTTAATCTTACAGGCCCAGGGGGTCATACGAAGCTCCCCTATATTTTCAATTTGGGCATTTTAAACACTAGCCTCCTCCGACGGCATCTCCAAAGTCTGGAAACCACCCCAGAGCCAATTTCTACATGTTTGCAGTCCTTTTAAGCCTCAATCATGGTTAATTAGTCTAATTACCATAATTAATTAACGTATATCTCTGAAACTATCCATCGGAGCGCGTTTTTATTGATTCTCGACCCCCCCTCTGGGATCCCCATCGATACATAAAATTTCGAATACTTTGACACCAAACTTAACCTTTTAATCTTACAGGCCCAGGGGGTCATACGAAGCTCCCCTGTATTTTCATTTCCGGCAGTTTAAACACTAGTTTTACTGGAGCTAGGAGAGAGAGATGCTAACTGCCCGAGAACTCAGCGGAGAAGAAACCCGATGAATGGGTGAAGGGTGTTTAAATAGTACGGCTTTCGGCGCAGAGAGAGGGAAAATTTCTTTAGTTGTTTTATTGATTCAAGATTCGAATCACTGATTCGAATCATCGAAGTAGTGAGTAGAGATGGCCAATGATTCGATGAGTCGAATCAGTGATTCGAATCTTGGTACTGAGTGGCTCAGTCTTTACACTCACTCTCTACTGATTCGAATCTCAAGCCCTCAAGGGAAATACATTCCAAGTGCGAAGGGAAGAAAAACTTATTTTCCCTTTGCCGTTCCCAGGGATTTTCCCTTACTCTTTCAACTCTTTTCGACTCTTTACGACTCCTTTCGGCTCCTTTCGACTCTTTACGACTCTGAGTCGATAGATGATTTGAAACAGTAAATGAGTGGGTGTGGGTGAGTTGGTCACTGAGTTGGTGCAGCAACGAATCTTTACTGATTCAGTGTTTCGCTCTGTTTCGGTGATTGTATACTATCGTTGAGATTCGTTAGTTTTTCGAATCTTCTATCGACTCAGAGTCGAAAGGAGCCGAAAAGAGTTGAAAGGATGTTTCATTTAATTGGAGGGGTTTTTTCGAATCTTCTATCGACTCAGAGTCGAAAGGAGTCGAAAAGAGTTGAAAGGATGTTTCATTTAATTGAAGTTTTTTTTTCGAATCTTTGGTGTTTCATTTCTTGGTTGGTGGTCGGATTTTAAAGTTTTATCTGTCTGTGGGTGTGGAGTGGGTCGAACATAGTTTGCTTTTGGCGGGTGGCATAGGCGTTACTTCCTAAGGGCAAGAGGGGTCAATCTCCCCCCCGAAAAAAAAATTAAGAAAATCCCTCCTTCCAACTTGTCTGACTGATTTAATATTTGTTTAAAATTTAATGAAACATCCCTTTTCTACTTTTAACTTTAATATATGTCCCCCTGCCCCCACCCTCAAAAAAAAAAAAAAAAAAAAAAAAAACGGAACGTTAAGTTTACATGGTGGCGGATTTTCATGTGAAGGGAAATAGAATGAAATAAAGTTAGGATTGTGCTTGTCACTTTTAATGAAGGATACAGGGGCGGTATTAAGCGCTCTCACAAAAGGACTTTGTAGTAAGCAAAATAACATTTCGCTTTATTGCAGCAGATTTCGTTTTTTTTTTTTACCTTGTTTTTCGTTTAAGGGGAATGATTTTATTTTCTTTCGTAATTCAGAGAAATACAAAATAGGGCCTAAAGCAGTGGCGTAGTTAGTGTTATTGACAGTGGCGTAGCCAGGATTTTATTTCGGGGTGGGCTGGGTATCAAATTTAAAGATAAAGTTCAATTGTAAGCTAAGTAAAGGGTCCCATTTTTTTGGGGGGGGGGCAGCAGCCCCTCAGTAGGACTGGGCCAAAAATCGACATATCGGTTTTATTTCAACATCAAATATCCGATATTCCCATTTTCATTTCAGTGAAATCTCGAATTCGATAAAGGGCAAAAATACAGGCCGGCCAGAGGCGTAGCCAGAATTTTTTTATGGGGGGGGGGTTATGACTACTGCAACTCATATATATGTATACGTGTGTATGATAATGTAGTGAAGAATATACATTTTGTATGGCAAAAAATTCCTCATGGGGGGTTATGACCCCCCTAACCCCCCCCCCCTTGGCTACGCCTCTGAGGCCGGCGATAAGAAAATCCTGAGATCAATACCAGCTTGTGATGCTTTTGCTACTGCTTTCTCTCGGAAAGCTTCTTCTTCTCTCATCGCAGAAAAAAACAGCTCCATGGTTTATTAGTCTAATTACCATAATTAATTAACGTATATCTCGGAACCTATCCACCGGAGCGCGTTTTTATTGATTCTCGACCCCCCCTAGACTCAACACCCCACCGATACTTAAAATTTCGAATGCTTTGACACCAAACTTAACCTTTTAATCTTACAGGCCCAGGGGGTCATACGAAGCTCCCCTATATTTTCAATTTGGGCATTTTAAATACTAGCCTCCTCCGGCGGCAACTCCAAAGTCTGGAAACCATCCCAGAGCCAATTTCTACACGTTTGCAGTCCTTTTAAGCCTCAATCATGGTTAATTAGTCTAATTACCATAATTAATTAACGTATATCTCGGAAACTATCCATCGGAGCGCGTTTTTATTGATTCTCGACCCCCCCTCTGGGACCCCCATCGATACATAAAATTTCGAATACTTTGACACCAAACTTAACCTTTTAATCTTACAGGCCCAGGGGGTCATACGAAGCTCCCCTGTATTTTCATTTCGGGCAGTTTAAACACTAGTTTTACTGGAGCAAGGAGAGAGAGATGCTAACTGCCCGAGAACTCAGCGGAGAAGAAACCCGATGAATGGGTGAAGGGTGTTTAAATAGTACGGCTTTCGGCGCAGAGAGAGGGAAAATTTCTTTAGTTGTTTTATTGATTCAAGATTCGAATCATCGAAGTAGTGAGTGAGTCGAGATTCGAATCAGTAAAATGAGTCGAACCGCCCATCTCTAGTAGTGAGTGAGTCGAGATTCGAATCAGTAAAATGAGTCGAACCGCCCATCTCTACTATTTTGATATTTTGGGTTTTTGACATTTCCTAACGGCGTTCAGTTTTATTTTGAGAAAATGAAACCATGAAAAATTTCTGGTGACTGCTACAAATTCTAAAAAAATATCTTAAGTTGAAGATAAAAATTAAAAACACTTTCTGATAAAAAATTATTTATCATGTTCTATTTCTGTATCGTATTAGTTAAACTTTGCTTTTTGTCGTAAAATTAAACTTTGTATCTTAAATCGTTAAAAATTTTTTACGGGAGTAAATTCACGACAGACTGAATAGTTTTATTTTGTGAAAATAAAACTGTGATGACGTCGTTTTAGTAGATCTAGTGATGACATAAAAGCTTGCGTTCTTAGGCATTGTGTATCTAAGAGGTGTTGGGTGATGAAGATCATGAGAAACATTACATTTTTTTCAGACTTGACGTTTAGACTTAATGAGAGAGGAAAAAAAAGGTTGCAGGACGTAAATGGAATATGGATTTAGAAAATTTTGTTAATTCACCACTTTATTTTCTGGAGAGGGAAAGGCCCCGAAATGGTTGAGGTCTCGGAACTCCATGATGTGTTCATGGTGAAATTCATTCTGAATCGGCGTCAATCAGATTTGGTGGCCATAAAAAACGTTTTAAATTTTAAAATCCGAAATTGTGTAAAAAATATAACATTTGATGATTTTCCTAACTATAAGCCCTTCAATGTCAAAATGTTTCCTTTCTCTGGGTTTCATATCTCTGTTAGCAAAAGTTTTTATCCAGGAGAGAATTTTTTTCGGCAAAGCTTTTATGCAAATTTAATTATTCTCCTTAATTGGTTAATGAGTATAAAAAGTTAGCAAAAGCTTTTGTTACAAATGTTGCTTTTGTTTTTGAGTTTACTTTGTTCTAATGAGGTTTTTAATACAAAGTTATTTAATTGAATTGATTAATTTAATTTATTAACACCGGTGTATTAAGCGTATATTAAGCGGTACTAACAACGGTGTTAAGCGTAACCCACTGCGATTAAAGGGTACTTTAATCGCAGTGGGTTATTTTCGATGCAGACAGAAACACATTCACAGTTATCAATCAAAATTTCCAAACAAACAAACCAGTTGTTGAAAATCTGAACGAAAAACGAATCTGCCTGTGTATCCACTGCTCAGCTATATCGGTAAGTCATGAGTGAATGACCTACAGGAAAAAACCAGCGAGCAGATCCAAAGCATGCTCTAATTTTGTCAAAAACGTGATGCTTAGACGTGAAGGAATTAATTCCGAGATGACGAGAAGTGTGCATTGTCATAAGCCATTCTGTGACCATTATCTTCTGTGATTTGTTATATTTATTCGTAGAACTTTCGTTTGTTCGAGAAGGAGGGGGAACACTGCCAAAGGTGACCGGTTATTGTATTTATATCAAGACAAAAAATAAAATTAATTTTTGAAGTCATTGTGAGAAATCGACGCCTCAATTTGGCGAGGCACAAGGTTGAGTGTAAACTAGGGGTTCTCCTTAATAAATTCTTTTAAATATCAAATCATATGTTGAATGTCTTGCTGAACTTCTTTATTCGATGCAGGATCTCCTAAACTGTGCTCTGCGGAACATTCGTTGTGTGCTCCGCCAAGCAGTTTGGGACGGAAATGATTGTCCGTTTAAGTTTAAAAGTGCTCCTAAGCCGAAAAAGCTTTGGAATCGATGAATTGCACGCGATGTATATTTTCAAACATATCTAATATCTAAACTAATACTAAATACTGACTTAATAGCACACGTGGGGTCAAGGTCTGCGTTGTTCATTCACGCCTTCGAGACCATTGGCTCTGAGTTGTGGAAGCATATGTCCTTGCCAGGTGGTCAGCCTGATACGAAGCCCCCAAAGTCCCGAAGCAAGCTTGGCCCTCATTCTACGATCTACTGAAGGGATGAAATGCTGAGTCAACCTTTCCCAAACCACAATCAAAACCCGGACCTGTAGCACCGCAGCACAATCTGTTAACCATTACACTACTAGGCTTCATCTTATGTCTACGAAAGCTATAAACTTGATCAATAACTTGCATCGTAAACGCATAGCTACCAACTTTAACGGCCCCCTCCCAAAAAAAAGGAAGAAGATTAGCCACCACAACTCCACAGCCTTCGCTTCAGGTGCTCCAAAATGTATTCCATGTTATGTTATGTTATGTAATAATTGAACGGCAGTAGACAGAAGCGTATTAAGTAGCAAAGAAATCCAATGAAAGCTCAATAGTTGATGTCTATGGGAATGCAAATGTTTCTGCCAACTGCGTATGTGTAGTTGCGTAAAAGTTTCAGACACTTCCTTATCACTTCAATTCAATACTTCTTTTAATATGTAATGAAACAAGTCAAAAGCGTTTATTGTTTCTTATAACTCGATTGACTTACCACAAATCCAGCGGGCATTGTTTACCTTTACATTACTACAGTATTGATGAAATAAATAGCTCTACGCCCGGGGTTTCCAATCTTTGGGGCGCGAAAAAAGCAGGCAAAGAGCAGGTGATAATGTCTTTTATAAAAAATCATCTTATTAGTACTAGTGTTATATCGTTCACGGTGGTATTTTATGTCGAGATAATTTGTGGAGATTTCTGTAGAATTATTTTGTGGATATGATTTGCGGCGATAAGTTTTCATTACATTTTTCAAAAATCTTGCAAGATAATAAAAGGGGGGGGGGAGGAAGAGAAAAAAATATTTACAGTCGCCAGGAGATTGTAATTTTTGATGATGTATCGACAAGCTTGGTGCAATAAAATAAGTTTCCAAATCTGAACCTAGCTCGGCAATATTTTTCATACTTAGCGAAAAACTGGCAAACGCTAAAGTTCATTGCAAAGGAGAAGTACAGTTAGAATACACCTGAAGAGGTTGTAAAACAATTTTAATGTAGATTTCAATTCCGAAGAATTTTATGGAAAAATGAAGACCGGTACATTCATGCATTATAAACACTTCCGAAACAGTATTTATAAAAGTAGAGTATAGTTAGAGTATGCTGAGGAAGATTGTGAAACAGTTTCAGCAGGCGATTTTAAATAGATTTCAATTTTAAAAAATGTTTTTGGAACAAGAAAGTCAAACACGACACACTTATGGATTATGATGCACATTCCAGATAATACTTATAAAAGTGGTGTATAGTTAGAATAGGGTTGGTGAAGATTGTAAAATAATTTTAGTAGGCGATTTAATATAGATTTTTATTCCAAAGAAGTATTTTATAGAACAAGGAAGAAAAGTACGAACACTCATGAACAACAATACACTTTGCATGTTAACGGAATAAGGAAGAAAAATAGGACGATGTATGGATTATGATACGCTTTTAATACATAGATTTTTACTACGTATTTAAATTCTAAAAGTGCTGCAGATTTTTTTACTTTTTATTCTTAATTTTTTACTCCGAAACATATTAAATATTTTCGCTTAAAATATTTATTCAAACTTTAAGATAACTTTATCTTACAGAAAAAGCGTTGAATGTTCATTGTTACAAAATAAAAATCTGTCAATGGGAATGTGAGGAGGGGCGCCATTATACGTTATCCTTTGTTGGAGGTGAGGCACAATGTTAAAAAGTTGGGAACCACTGGATTCACAACAGATGGACAACAACGCGATAAGGATTTGCTTGATAATCGATGTAATTTCCAAAATGTATCGTCCTCTTTTGACTTTGTGTCTGCTACTTAATATAATTCTTTAATACAATTTAATCCAACAGATCATTATAGTTGGCAACGTCTTGGATCGACATCATTGCATATTATTCTGATATAAATCCACTGTAATATCATTAAAAATGAAGAAATGGGTTTTTTCCTCATAAAAGGAAAATTAAACTGCAAATCTTCTGAAGCGCATCAGTGAGTCATTCAAGCGTATTCAAAAAGATACTTTGTAACACCTTAGTGATCTTTTCTAATACAAGGGAAAATGAGAAAGGGTAAATCACTTTAAGCTCACTGAACATTTTTAAATGTCTTACTCTTACCTTTGACTTATAGGTTTGAATTTAACATGCAGTTTTCGCGCAGGTTTCCAAGTCAGAGAATATTTTCCACGTAAAGATTATACAATAATAAAACACAGTTTAACTGTGCTAAAAGTGGTACAAACAATACAGTTCATATTTTTTCATAGTCAGAAACTCTGCCTGTCATCTATGCAAGAACGCAATGCGAGAGGTAAATTGATAGGAGGTGCTGCTTCTTTTACCCCCAGGTATAAAACTAAAAATTATTTATTTTTATTTTAAAATCTCTTAAGAAATAGTGGTGTTGTAACATAAACTTGATTAAAAACTTTGTGTTATAATACACACATATAACAACGCTTTTCAAATGAAAAACCAAATCTACTAAATTTAGAACTCATGTTGAAGGTGCATGAAAAACACTTTCTTTATGAATAAAATATATTGGAAATGTTAATGTCCGTATTTTTATGGTAAGCGTATAAATAATCTGATGCATTCATAATCAGATGTTAATTTATGATCAGTTTTAACTAAATTTAGTAGCTTTGTTTCTTTATTTGAAAATTTAAAGACTTAAATTTCTGCAACTAAATCTTTGCACCTTTTTAACTGGAGAAATTATATATTCATATATATATATTATTAAAAAAATGGTGGATAAGGCTTGAATTGTAAATAAACTATTTTCAAAATACAGTCATTAGTTGTTTTAGATTATTTTTTAAAACGATCTAGAGGGGAGGGGGGAAACATATGAAACATCCATAAATGGTATTTATCAACATTGTGTGTTATTATACAAAATTTTTATCAATTTTACATTCCAACACCAGTATTTATTAAGAGTTCTGGTAGTAAAAATTTTAATTTATAGCGTGCAACAAACTATTAACGAAAGGGGTTCCATCTATCGTTTCACCTCTCCTATTGAATTCTTCCAAAGGTGACGGGAAGTGCTTCCCGAAAACGGTGTCAGGAAGTAACACGTACCAAAAATATTTTTCTGGTTGTGTTATGCATGTCGGAAGTTAATTTTGCGCAAGCTTTCGAAGAGATATTTTATATAATGTCCTTCCCGGTAATTTTTTTTCAGTAATACATAAATGAATGGATTTTTTAAAAGAACAGCAGTAAAATTTGTGTGTAGTCTCTAGATTCAACATGTAAGGCAGGGCCTTATTAACTCATGGGCAAATCGGGACTTTGTCCAGGGCCACCCAGGCTCAAAAAGGCCCTCAATTTCAAATTTTGTTCTGAAATATTATTTTTTAATATGAAAATTAAAACAAATTTCATAGATGGGGGCCCCCTAATTCATCATATTGCCCAGGGCTCCTGTTGGTCATAATCGGTCCCTGGTGTAAGGTGCCTTGTGAAGCAGCCAATTATACATTTTTCAAAAAATAAGAAATTCGTTAAGTGGTCACACAACGTGACTGCTTCAAATATTTTTCAATGAAAATATTTGACAAACTTAGAACATTTTTAAACAAAGAATTAGAATAACGTGTACTTATTTTTACGAGAGACAGTAAGAATGCTTGACTCAATTATTTTTCAGTACAGTCTAGAAAATTTGTTGAGAGAAACATTTCGTCAGAGGTAGTAAAGTATGCTATGAAGTACTATTACGGAAGTACATCCGTAGTTTTTTATATTGGGTATTTTAAGTTAAGATAGCAATACCTGGAAAATATTATAAAAAATGAAATTACATAAATGCTATGAAATTACATTAATACTGATATATACAGCTTTTCTTGATGTTATCTTCAAAATCACTTAAGTTTGACAACAATTCATCGGCAAGTTTGCTGCGAAAAGAAGTGTGTTGAAAAGTGTTTATAACCGATACATTTAGCGTGATTTAACATTGTTGTTTTAATATGTGTTTTAAATAGAATACTTTTCACCTTTATGGTTTAAATGCAGTATTTAGACTTGACTTTTATTCTAAAATATAGTTGTTTTTACACAAATTTACTGTCTCGTATTGTTGGAATGTTGAAATTTGTTTGAACATAGAAGCTTGAGCAGAATTTTTTTCAATGTATTGTATTGCTTCGAAACACATTTTCACGCAAATTACTCAAGAACCAGACCACATGCAAATACCTGATGGAACTTTACAAAGGAAAAACTAGAATAATTCATGGATAATTCAGTTAGCTAATTTAAATTTAGGAAATTTTAACAGTTGTAAAAGAGATATTAAAAAAAAACTAAAATTAGAAAAAAATCATGGAGGTCGTGCTTGGCGATTTTCATTCGCATAAAATGGAAAAGATTCTTAAATCTAAGCAAGAGACTGAAATGCCATTCGTAAAAATAATTGAGTAACTTTAATCGTCATTTTTAATCATAATATCGTCTGCATGCAAAAAGACAGGGAATTAATTATTTTAGATTAAAGAATAAGGATTTACAGGGACCGATCTACACACTTGGGGGCCCAGGGCACAGATACTTTTGGGGGCCCCTGCACAAAAATTTTCCGCAAAATATTACTTAATTAAATTAAGTTAAAACCAATTATTATTCTTAAGTTAACCATACGTAAACATTTACAATTCAGTAAAATGTCACAACAGATACTACTTATATGAATTTTTCGATTTTGAAATGTTTTTGTGGGTATTTACAGCCGTCACACACCTTTGAAAAGATAAAAGGAGGAGCATCCTGAGGTGTCCGAACGAATATCGAATTTATCGAATGTCGATTCGAATGCAAAATTTTTAGCGTTACAAGTTATATGAAATTAAAAATTTTGATTATTTGTGATGAAATGAAGTAATCGGAAATTTTTCTCTTGAGAGATAATTTTAGTAGCTGTTATGATTACATAAAAGGAAGTTTTGGGGGCCCATAAAAATCGGGGGCCCAGGGCACGTGCCCCGAATGCCCCGCCGTAAATCAGTCCCTGAGTAGTAGGGTGTTTAAACACGAGACGCTGGGCAGGCCGGATTAAAGTGCTCTCTCTAATTTGCGTGCAGTCAGACTCCTTTGGCAAGAGTCGTTTCTCCCGCTGTTACACACTGCACGCTAGGGGTTGCCGCCCGCATGAAATTTTATCTCGCAGCTATTTACAGTTTTCTTGTTATCTTTTTATTTTTTCTTAATGTTTTACTTCTTTCCCTTGTCTTGCCTTTAACATTGGAAAAAAAAAAAAAAGAGAAAATGTCATTGACAATACAAGAAATTTCCAGATTTCACCGTTCAATTTTTTTTTTTTTTTCCCCTGTCTGTTTGATAGCGGGGTTTTTGGGACCTTTAGCCAGGACTGGGGCTGTCGTCCCGACTCCTGTCTTTATACAATGTTTTGACTGGTGTTGATAAGTGATTTTTAAGAGATATAAAACTTTAAAATTGGAACACATTTTAAGAAAGACTGATCTATGCAAACGAAAAAGTTTTTCTGCTCTTTGCGATTTATAAATAGAGCGCTCAACGTTGCCTTACGCTGAGGCCTGTGCGGTGATTATGGATTGATGCAATTTATGGGATCTGCATCAGTTATGTTTCATCAATTTTTCATTTCAAATAATTGCATTGCTTCCGCACTTTAGCATTGAAAGACTAAAGTTAGGAAGCAACGCTGGACGCATAAGGGGACTAGTCAATTTAAACATCCTAACTATCCTAATTTAAACATTGTAAAGTAGAGAGCCTGCAGGTCATGACTTGTAAAGTTCATTTGCATGTAAAATACATCTATTTTCATTTGTGTATTACATGAAGTGTGCTTTTAAAAAAATTACAAGCAAAAAATATTCATTAGAAAAGTTTGTTTAAAATATCGGTTCTCCATCCTCTAAACCTAGCTGTGGGAATTTTCGATTAGAATAGAACGACCTCAGAATTGCTAACATTAAGATACTGTATAGGATAATTTAGGATTTTGTTTGTTTAAAAAGAAACATACAAAATATAGCAATTTTAAAAGCCAAAGTAAGGGGGAAATAAGAACGAATGAATTTTAAAAGAACAGATAATTAAGACAAAAAAATTAAAAAAATTATAATGCAATATATGGGATCTGCATCAATTATATTTCATCAATTCATTTCAAATGATTGAGTTTCTCATTTTTCCGATTATTTAAAAACAGCCAAAAGCTCAGGTGATGCCCCCTCCATCACAGATCTACAGGGAGGGCACAAGGGTACGTGAATTGAACGGTGAAATCTGGAAATTTCTTGTATTGTCAATGACATTTTCTCTTTCTTTTCCCTATGTTAAAGGCAAGACAAGGGAAAGAAGTAAAACATTAAGAAAAAATAAAAAGATAACAAGAAAACTGTAAATAGCTGCGAGATAAAATTTCATGCGGGCGGCAACCCCTAGCATGCAATGTGTAACAGCAGGAGAAACGACTCTTGCCAAAGGAGTCTGACTGCACGCCAAATACAAGCGTCTAGATAGTGGAAAGAATCCTGCTTCTCATCTCTTCCCTTCCCAGTGCGCTTTCTGTGTCGCGCACTATGTCGAATGTGGGTGGACAAGAGCAGTACGAGACCAAAGCACACACACACTTCGTGAACATTTGGGATTGATTATGTTTATATTGACATCGTATTCAAACAAATCTTTGTTTAAAAAATTTTTAAGTTACCTCACTTTATTGTGAAATAAATAATGTTTTAGGATAGCTGTAATTTGCCTTACGGTCTCTGAAAATACTGTTACTGGCTTTCTCTGACAATTTAGCGTGATATTCGCATAGATATTGGAAATTTGTTTCAGTTATGCTTGATGAATTTAATATTATAAATTTGATGATTAAAATAAAATAAAATTTTTAATGCTTTCAGGAAGTTTGCTGTGAGCAAGATTCAGAACAATAAAAAAATATGCTAATAATTGAAATTATTTTTAAAAAATTATTCATACACAATTCTTTGAAATTTTGTAAAATTTACTGTTGATTACAAAAAGTTCTGAATAAAATATATATTAAACTAGATTTGATTTATAAATCTTATACTTAATTTGGGTTGCTGCAAACTGTAATTTGGGTTGTTCAAAAAGAACAAATCTTTTTTGAAAGGTAAAAGAAAAAGGATTTTTTGTTTTGTTTTTCTTTTTTACCCCTTTAAAAGAATCATATTTAAGGTGCATGAATTAGTGCCCTTAGCTCAATAATTGCAGTAATATGGGAGTTAGTTTGATTGATGTGTTCATTTGACAATAATAAGCAAGCGTGTGAGTGTGTAAATACATTGACTTTGTTGTGTTTCTGCTAAATGTTTTCAATTTAAATTAATTTTTAACATTGTTCTGCTGTGTTATGGTAAACTTACACGAGGGATATCTGCCTCAACTGGAAGACTTTTTAAGGGTAAACTGTTTTCTATTGCTGAAAATATTTTCAAATGGGTCATATCGGAATTTTATTGAACTTTTTTTGAAAGGGCAGTTGCCCCCCCCCCCCCCTTCCTGCTCCTAGTTAGTTATGCTATGATAATATTTAATCTTTAGCTTATGTAGATTTTATACCTGACATTAATGATCCAAACTAATGTGGACACAATAATATACTATGTAAGGGCGTATATATGCATCTAAATAGGATTAAAATAAAATATTTGAAATGATAATTTTTTACAATCTAATTCAAATCTTTTTTCAAAAAATAATGAATTTTATATTTTGCTATTATATATGGGCATGCATCTAGGGAGGTCAAATGGGGCACATGCCCCCCCCCCCCAGCCATGCCTCATTTGCCAAAAATTAAGGTTTGTACTGTGTGAACTAAACTTTAGTTGTGGCACTGATTATATGTATTTTTGTTTTTATGTGATTAGCTTACTTTAAAAAACAAGGAATTGAAAGTCTTTATTTTCTTTGGGAGTGTTTCTTTTCACTTATGTTGAAATGGATTCTCACTGGGTATTTTTGTTTATAGGTCAACTCTTAAAAGTTGATTTTTTATTTAAAAAAATACCAGGCCCCTTGTAAAATGTATTGCATAAAAAGTAATTGCTTATCATTAAAACCCTTTAGTATGGTGCAATAGTTTAAAACAACCAGTTACAATGAAAATTGTATGAGTGGTGCAGATTTTTAGCCTATCTATGTAATTTGCCCTGAAAAGGGCCTTTTGCTGCTTTGAAAAAGCTCACTCTCTGAATCGGACATCGGGAATAGAGCAACGAGGTGCGAGAAACAAGTAGCAACAGCTAGCAAAGCGAAATGCAGAATGAGCGAGAAGTTTCCCCTCTATCCTCTTCCGTTCCCACCCACCTTTGACATCATGCGAGACACAGAATGCGCACTGGGAAGGGAAGAGATGAGAAGCAGGATTCTTTCCACTCTCTAGACGCTTGTCTCGCCAGAGAGCACTTTAATCCGGCCTGCCCAGCGTCTCGTTGTATAAACAGGCTATCCTATAGTTACGAACAGATCTAGGGCCCGATTCAAACGAAACGCGATCGGTCGTCTCCAAAACGATCGTTTTCTCTCTGGAAGTTCGATCGCTTTTACAAGCGATTGCAAAACTGTATTTAAAGTGAAACAAAATAGGCGATCGAACTTACAGGTTTGCTAGATCGAAACTTTATCACCACAGAGTGAAAACGCAACTTCCGGTGACGTAAAAAGTCGCTGTTAACCAATAAATAAATCGCATCTTTCTCTGCAAAAAACTTTTAATTTAATGGCGACGATTAACTGTTTATTTATTTATGTTTGAGCTGCAACGAACAACAGGCTGTGTCTTAATTTTTTTCCCCAACAGTATTGTAGGTTAATGTTTTAAAATTCTAACTGGTTTAGGTTAATATTTTTTGTATGTTTATAATCATGGAAATACATTTTTAATTTATGAAGATTTTTTTTAGAAAATTATTAATAATAGTATTGTTCGTCATAATTATCATGTCGAATTGTTCGAATTATCGAATAATAATTGTTCTCTAGTTTACCTACTACATTTTATTTTTCTGTAGCACAGAAGCTGTTTATAATTGTAATGGAGGGGTAGAATTACTATATATTTTATGTTCTGATATATAATTAACAATCAAAGACATCCTTAATATAATGGTATGAATATTTGTATTTGTTTAGGAGGGTTGCTAGGATGCTTATTTTAGCGAGAAATTATTCGTTATTCATGTATTTTTTCGCGCTGTTTCAAATATCAAATTTATCGAGCAATAAACGATTTAAAATGAGGACTATAGATGGCGCCTGCATCGTAGTGTCTGCTAGAGTGGAACTCAAAGGCCGACAGAAAATAAACCTTACAGAAATTCTGTTCTGTGAGAAAATTCAGCTTTCCGCAGGCCTAAATCTTTTGCAGAATTTCCTGTCTGATTATTCCAACGGATTGCTTCCTAATTTTAAATAACGAGTCTTCGTTGTTGTTGTAATCTTCTCATCAACCATCCGCCGATCGATCCGCCATTTTCTCGAAAACAATCGCTTTTGAAAAAGCGATAGCAAAACACCGATCGCAGTGTCACGTGATCCAAAAGCCATAGACAGGTTTCACTTGAATAGGAAACATAGGAATCTGTCGAAAATTTCCGCGATTGCAACGGAAAACGATAGAACTCTGTTTCGTTAGAATCGGGCCCCTATATTGGGCAGTATCGCAAGTACGTGTATTCCAAAATAGAATTTCGATAACTTCGTGTTTTCAAAATAGGAAAGTCCTATTGCTTTTATTGACTGACTGAATGTATGATTAGGGGAGCTCCAAAACACAAAGCGCATAACCTCCAGTAAAGCAAAAGAAGTTATTGGACTACTCTTAGTAAAGCGTGTGGCAGGAAAAATAGTACTGAAAAAGTCTGCACAAGTTCAATTGGGTAAAACCTATGTTGAATTTCAGTGCGAGTCAGTAACTACGGCAAGGTAAGGATGTGGGGGGAGGCCGGAGCTCGATAGTCGACCCTAAGGATACTTCTGAATCGTCACGTCTTATCACACTGCGTACACGTGCTAGCATTTTTCCATGCAGTGAGAGCCGCGTTTCTCGCAGAGTACTTGATTTATAAGCAAAAATTTCACGTTAATTATTGTTGTTTCTCAGGATAAAAATTTCACTCTAATTACACTGGTCAACACGATTTTTGGGTCTGACTTCTACATGTAAAGTTTTAGTTTCTCCTACGCAAAAACTAAGGAAAATACTTTTTTTTTTTTTTTTAATGAAAGTCTGCTTTTGTAGAAATTAGAGCAATTTTTCAATTTTTTGGCAAAAATCCTGATTTATATATATATATATATATATGTATGTATATATATTTATAATTCCACTCTAAATTATGATCAGAAAAGTTTTTGCTGGATATAAAAGTCTTTTTTATTCAAGATTTGTGATAAACAATAACATATAAATGTAAAATAATAAGAAATTAATGTCTAAAAGTGAATATTTTTCGTATTTTTTTATGTTCGTATGAGCAAATAAACTACAAGCAACAGAAATACAAATAATAATACAGTTTACTTTCGGGTTAATCAAAGTGCAACCATCTTTCGTTTATGAAATAAATTAAAATATACTTATCGACGTAAATCTGTCAAAAGCAAACTTTAAGAACTAAAAATGAAAAATTTAAGCATGAGACTGACTGACTGACTGAGGTCTAGCTTCTCGGAGTGCCAGCGCAGCGCGCGTACCTCCAGTATGTAATGTTAGGGATGTTATTGTTATGGATGTGAGTAGATAGCAGCGAATCTGCCTGTATCAGTACAGAAAGTCATTTTTCTGGATGTTGGGTGTGCATGTCGACCCTTCCTCCCCCCACCTAAGGTGGTCTTCACAGGAAGGGTTGCTCGACGTGTGTGGCGTGTACGGGCGAGGAGTTAAGGTTGATCTTGAAGGGCATGGAGAACAGCCTTTGGGCGTTTTCTATGCTGTGGGTCCGACGGCTCCTAATCTGGTAGAGTGGCAATAATTTCGTTAGGAACGTTTCGTATGTTCCTGTAGAATCTCTTGGAGATTTTCAGTAAGTGGTGCTTGATGGTCTTCATACAGAAATCCTTGAGTATGATGTTGTTGGCAAGTAGTGGATGACCGTAACGGATGGTTCGTAGAAATTTACTTTCCTTTGCCACTAGGGCTTCGATGTAGGTGTTTGCCGCATAAGCCCACACCGGGGTAGCATATGTGGCCAATCGTCTAACAATGGCTTTTTATAAAAGCACTTTGTTCTGTGTGCTGAGTTTGCGCGTATATATGAGGCTGGAGATTCTCTGGAAGGCTCCAGTCATCTTGCCTCTGGTTCTGTTTATGTGCTTCTTCCAAGTGAGCTGTTTGTCAATTTCGACGCCAAGTTATGGAGCGCTATCAGCCCATTCCAGTACCGTGTTGTCAACATGTAAACTGGAGGGTGGGAATTTCCTTCCAATGGAGAGTGCCTTGCATTTGGATGGGTTTAACTTTATTTTCCAATTCCGCATCCACAACTCAAGTTGGTTAATGTGGTGTTGGAGGTTAGTGTGGAGCGTTCTTGCGTTCTTGGCTCTGCCGATGATAGCAGTATCATCCGCACACAAGGCAGTATCAGTGGTTTGGTTTCTTGGTATGTCGTTTACATAGAGACTGTAAAGGGTTGGGCCAATGATTGAACCTTGTGGCACTCCACTCATGATGGGAAAGTTGTCCGAGACAGCATCTTGTATTCTGACCGAATAGTTGCGTCCCTGTAGATTGTTGTAAAGGAGATGGACAGGTGAAGTTTGCATAAGAGATAAGAACGTGTTGTGTGTGGGTTGCCTGGCATCTTGTCCCACATCTCCAATTCAATTACAATTAAAAAATTAGCGAGCGTTAAGTGAAATTAATAAGAGAAAGTTTTGAAAAATTGCATCGGCGAAGCCGAGGGGAAAAGAAAGACAAAGCTCTTAGGCGCTGCTATTAGCGATTCACCGACTTCGGTGTTTTCGCTGTGTCTTTTTTGGTTTTCGCTTTCTTGACTGCTGTTAATGGGGTTAAGAAAATTTAAGAAATAAAGTAGTTTTTCCTGTTTGTTACTGCAAAGTTTAATATTATTAAGTAGAGATTTTAGTTGAGAAAGAAGGTCACTCAGAGAGGAAACTTCTAATTCTTGCTCGATTAGTTTCGTGGTTTTTTTGAATTTCAATTAGGGTATTGTTTAAGTTAAGTTGGGGGGAGGGGGGGTGATGGTTTCGCGTAGCGGCAGTGGCGTAAGAGTAATTAGAAGAGGTGGGAGTGACGAGACGCTGGGCAGGGAAAATTAAAGTGCTCTCTGGCGATTTGGCGTGCAGTCAGACTGCTTTGGCAAGAGTCGTTTCTCCGTCTGTTATACACTGCACACTAGGGGTCGCCGCCCGCAAGTTGATCCGCGAAAAACAGTAGAGTTAGAAATTACATGTTCTTTTCCTAATATTTTATGATTTTATTTGTTTATTAATTGTTTTAAATATATTTTTAATGCATTTAAAATTGCAGTCTAAAATTACAAATCTAAAATTTTTATTCATATTTAAATGCATGCATTTAAATATGAATAAAAAATTTTAGATTTGAAGGTAATATGTTACGGAAATAAAAACGAAACAGTGGACAGTTAAAAAGCAATCATTATTTGCCTTTTGTATGAAATTTACATACGATTATAGAAAACTCTTCTTCATTAAATGTTTAGTCCGGGGTTTTATCAATTTATAGATATGGATTATAGATGCAGATAAACTCTTCGGGTTTAAACCTATATGTTCCCATGGATGCAGATTGAAGCGCTACCGACCTAGCTGGCGAGGACTGACTGGCCGTCGGACTTTAGCGGTGGGTGCTGTCTGTCAGCTGAGGCTGGACCGTGCGTCCCCTCTCAAGACAAAACAAATCGCACGTAGAGCAGGATCAAGTTATCAAGTTGACGGTAGTAAGACAAATGTTCCCACGGGAACGGTCATCGATGTCTGGGCGTCGGTTGAAAAACAGGATCTCCTCCGATGGTTCAAACTCGCCCTGACACTGGCGATGGGACGATGTAGTGAGAAAATGTAATTCTCGTACTGTATCTGATGTTTGCATGACTGACTGACTGACTGACTGAGGTCTAGCTTCTCGGAGTGCCAGCGCAGCGCGCGTACCTCCAGTATGTAATGTTAGGGATGTTAATGTTGTGCATGTGCGTAGATAGCAGCGAAGCTGCCTGTATCAGTACAGAAAGTCATTTTTCTGGATGTTGGGTGTGCATGTCGACCCTTCCTCCCACCACCATAGGTGGTCTTCACAGGAAGGGTTGCTCGACGTGTGTGCCGTGTACGGGCTCAAGGTTGATCTTGAAGAGCATGGAGAACAGCCTTTGGGCGTTCTCTATGCTGTGGGTCCGACGGCTCATAATCTGGTAGAGTGGCAATAATTTCGTTAGGAACGTTTCGTATGTTCCTGTAGAATCTCTTGGAGATTTTCAGTAAGTGGTGCTTGAGGGTCTTCATACAGAGGTCCTTGAGTATGATGTTGTTGGCAAGTAGTGGGAGACCGTAACGGATGGTTCGTAGAAATTTACTTTCCTTTGCCACTAGGGCTTTCATGTGGGTGTTTGCCGCATAGGCCCACACCGGGGCAGCATATGTGGCCAATGGTCTAACAATGGCTTTGTATAAAAGCACTTTGTTCTGTGTGCTGAGTTTGCGCGTATATATGACGCTGGAGATTCTCTGGAAGGCTCCGGTCATCTTGCCTCTGGTTCTGTTTATGTGCTTCTTCCAAGTAAGCAGTTTGTCAATTTCGACACCAAGATATGGTGCGCTATCAGCCCATTCCAGTACCGTGTTGTCGACATGTAGACGGGAGGGTGGGAATTTCCTTCCAATGGAGAGTGCTTTGCATTTGGATGGGTTTAACTTTATTTTCCAATTCCGCATCCACATCTCAAGTTGGTTAATGTGGTGTTGGAGGTTCGTGTGGAGCGTTCTTGCGTTATTGGCTCTGCCGATGATAGCAGTATCATCCGCATACAAGGCAATATCAGTGGTTTGGTTTCTGGATATGTCGTTTACATAGAGACTGTAAAGGGTTGGGCCTAGGATTGAACCTTGTGGCACTCCACTCTTGATTGGAAAGTTGTCCGAGACAGCATCTTGTATTCTGACCGAATAGCTGCGTCCCTGTAGATAGTTGTAAAGGAGATGGACAAGAGAGTCTGGCACGCCCATACCGAACAGTTTGTAAATGAGTCCGACGGGCCAGACTTTGTCGAATGCCTTTGAAATGTCGAAAAGGACAATCGCCACACTGTCTTTGGCGGCATGGAATGCTTCAGTCAGATGTTCGACTACCCTGAGGAGTTGATGTGTAGTACTCTGGCGACTTCTAAAACCAAATTGTTCTGGTATCAGAATACTGTTGCGTTCGAGGTGAGTGGCGAGACGGTTCAGTATGACCCTTTCCATAACTTTGCCAAGTCCACAGAGCAAACTGATAGGTCGGTAAGATGTTGGGTTAGTGAGATCCAAGCCTTGTTTTGGAATAGGGCAGATAATAGCTTTTTTCCAAGTTACAGGGTAGTATTGAAGCTTCAAGATAGCATTTGTGATACTGGTGAACCGGAGGATGGTCTTGGCCGGTATGTTTTGAATGATTGTATTGGAGATTTGATCATGCCCAGGGCACTTTTTCTTTTTTAATTTGGCGATGATGTCGATAATTTCTGAGGGTAGGACACCTTCGATGAGGATCGTGGGTGGGGTTTGAAGACGAGAAGTAACTTCGTTCTCAATATCAATATCGGAGAGTAGACTGTTAGTAAACTGCTCCTGATAAACGAGTGCGATAGCGTTGGCCTTATCCTTGTTGTAAAGAGCGTATGAATTGCCCTTACGAATAGGCGGGAAGTCAGTCCTTTTCGTGGTGACGCTTTTTCACCGCTCTCCAGACCGAGGAGTCTTCAGTTGTTAAGGTGGCAAGGTGGTCGGCCCAGGCTTGCTGCTTGTGGTTACGTATGGCTGTGCGAGTTTCAGCTTGTAGGCGTTGGAACACCACACGATCCGCGGGGTACCTGCTCCGTTGGTAGATCTTACGGGCTTGGTTCTGTGCGTGAATCATCAGACGGATGTCCGGTGGCAGGTAGGTAGTGAGGTGGTCCTCGGCTGGACGAGAGGCTGCTTTAAATGCTTTGTTAATGTCCTGAGTCAGTAGAGACCTCATCATCAATGTCATTGATGCTGTTTATCCGGGGCATTCGGAGAGGGTCGCTGATGAGGTGACTGGCAAAGTCTGATGTTTGCATACTGACTGACTGAAAATGCTGTTAAAGGAGTTCCTAACTTAAAAGTTTAACCTCCAATTTGGGTCAATGCGCTTTGTGCGCACATTGGTGATTGCATTGGTGATTGCGCACATTGGTGCGCACATTGGTGAAGGCGTAAGAATGTAGCGTATGCTACAGGGTGGGGCACAAGAACCCCGTGAATTTCAGTTCATGTCAGTGCATGGTGCAGTGTGGGCTGATCTCGATGGTCGACGCAGAGTCCCCTCACCGTTAAGCGATGATCTTCCTCTGGGTTGCTCGACTGAGATCAATACGTGGGGAGGCTGAGTATGGCATTCGGGCGCTTTCTGTATGTAGGATTCGAGGGATCGAAGTCCGGCAGTTCATAGATTATCTCACTAAGGAGACGGCTGAGCTGCTCATGGAATCTCCGCGTCATTCTTTTGACTTGCGTCAGTAGTGGCTTAATTCTAAGGTCTTTCCTGATAGCCTTATTACATAGGTGATCGGGACCGTTTCGGATGGTTCGTAATATTCGCATTTCACGAGCAGTGAGGTTCTTAATGTGGGTGGGGGCTGCGTACGCCCATGCAGGGGCCGCGTAGAGAGCAAGCTCTAGAAGAAGCGCGAAGCAGAAGCAGCGTAGTAGAAGCAGCATAGCAGAAGCAGCATAGCTAGCAGAAGCCGCGCAGAAGCTCTCTAGAATAAGTTTTGCAGACTGGCAACGAATTAATAGTATTCATTGAGCAGTAAAAGCAGAATAATGGAGCGGATAATTTTAATTTTGCCTATGAATCCAGGACCTAAATCCGGCCCTGAAGACTGATGTTTTAAGCCTTACAAACAGTAAACAAAAGATTTCATGAAAAAATTAAATAATGCATTCTGATCTTTCTGAATGAGTTTTATTAAAATAATGAAATCGGCATTATGAGCTACTTAAGAGAGCAAATAGTGCGCATGCAGGCGGAAACCTGCTTCTGAAGTTTAAGCGTATTTCAATTTTAAGAATGGTTATAAATTTTTGTAGGTAGGAAACACAGAGTTTTAAGCCGAACCAAGCCGAAGTGGGTTTTTAAAGGATTTCCGTAGCAGTAGGCTTTAACGTCCAGTGTGTATTTTTGAGTGTGTTTTGGAATCTTGTCGTAAGAACCCCTAACTGACCGGCAGAGGCGCCGACTTTACAAAATTTCTGTGGGTGCCCTAAAAGTCCGTGGGGGGGGGGGGGTAACAAAATGTTGAAAGTCGCACAAGGTGGTTTGTAATTTTTGATAAAGGATCGCTAAGTTTGGTGCCAAAACGTGACAATTTATTTTAAAGGGGGAGTACAGTTGGAATGTACTTGGCTAAGATTGTAAAATAGTTTTAGTAGGTGATTTTAAGATAGATTTCGATTCCGAAGATGGGTTTTTATGGAACAAAGAAGAAAAATACGGCACACTCATGAATAAACGATACACTTTCCAACCTTATGGAATCTTTTCCTATAACTATTTGCTTCCTTGCTCGTAACAACTCAATCATTTGACTTTTCGTGCACATTTTTACCAGTGGGAAATGGGTAATACAAATAGTCATTTTAGCTCCACATAAAATATCCAATATCTGAGGGTATAGATCGAAGAAACGATATCTGTCTCACGGTTTTGGTACACAAATTAAAATAAACTAACTGCACCAAGGATTCGAAAAAATTCAGGATAATTCTTTACAAGCTGCACTACACACTGCAATAAATGCGAAAAACTTTCATGAAACTTTCAGAAAAAAATCTTAAATGTGGAACTGCACAGCAAAATATTTCTAAGAGTGGCCATTCTGCAAAAAATTTTCGTTTATTCGGGTGTCTAGTAGAGCTTGTGAACCTACATCCTAAAAATTGTGAAGTGCTTGAGATAATTAGTTTTCTTTTTTGTATTTATATACCAAAATTGCGTGTTTTTTTCCCAGCGCTGAAGGTGACATTCAAAGTTTAATTTAAATGAATAGTGTGAATTTTGGTATCCGATTATCTGTACTACGGTGAAGCAACGCTGGGCATAGAATGAAAGTCTCCACCGTTTTGTGTCTTAGTAACGATAACAGCAAAGCAGTTACAATCAAGATTCTTTTTAAAGTAATGAAGTATTTCTGATGAAATACCCTTCTTTTAGAAAAATCTGCTTGTGCTGGAGTCACCTTAAATTTGTTTGCCTTACGCAAATTCTCTGTCAAAATTCGAGAATTCCTGGGCGCACACCCCCTTTGCCCTTGTAATAAATCAGACCCGAAAGAGGTGTATTACACTATTTCACTTTTTTTTTTTTACTTTTAGCTATAGAATTTTGATTGGTTTTAACTAATCATTATAAATTTCAAAGCAAAAGAAAAGTGTATTGGGGGGGAGGGGGAAAACATGCAACAATAATATCACAATCGGTCAAATTTCTTGTCATGCAAATGGAAATTTTGTATAAAAAGTGATTCAGTTTTCGAATGTAACAATTCACGATCAATGTTATTCTTGTTTAATCTCTCTCATCCCTGTGTGAAATCCCAGAGTTTTCAAAAAATGTTATTCATAGTATTGTTTCTCAGCTCATTCATTTCCTGTTTATTTTTTTTTACATTTTTGTACCCCTGTAAACAGCTGCAGCTAAGCCTTAACTATTTTCTTTTCTTTTTTTCCCCAACAAATTAAAAAAATTACAAACATTATACCTTTAAAATTAAACTAGATAATTTCCTCAGAATGAATTAATGCAACGTTTTCTATGTTGAAATGTGTGTAGGACCACATAAAAAAGATTGGTAACTATTTAAATGCAAACAGAAAAATAAAGCAGAACAAAAAAAGTTGTTTATCTTAGAGTTAATAATTATTCAAAAAGTATTTTTAATTGTAGGCCATATAACATCCAGGCATGATTTTGAGCATCCTCCTGAAGTAGAGCTATTTTACCCTCTACCATTATGTGTTCAAATTTGCAAAATTACGAGAGACATACCTTTCAGTAATGTGTGTTCATGCGCCCATGATTTCAGTATAATTTTACAAAAACAGCATTGGGCTAGATCAAAGCAAATAGTACCTAATTCCGCTTTGTTAAACAAGAACAAAAATTGAACAAAATATTCGCAGAAAAATGAAACGGAAGGCATCTCGAAATGTTAGTGTGGACGACAGTCTGTTCCATCCTTTTCAATAAATAACTGAGCACTAAAATCATTCAAAAATAAGAAAAGGAAATTGAGACTTTAGAAGAAAGTGACAAACCTTTATACCTTAGAAGCCTCGCCTCAGTCTCATTCAATTAACACCAAAGCGCCGACACTTTTTGATGAATGGGCATCTTTTTTTGTTCAGAGACATACAAAGTGTTGTATATTAGGTGCTTGTAAACAGACAGATCTTGATGTTCTCTATTTACAATAAAAACAATTAAACCTACTCACTTCGGAATCCTGAAGTAATATTATTAGAACTATCTCAAAACATTTCCATAATGGGAATGTCTTTCACCTAACTCCTGTGTTATCTTTCCCGCGTGAACTTCTGATTGTAGCCAGCGGCTTTGTCTCAAATTCCCGTTTTCCGGTACTCTTGGGCTAACATAGTAACATAGTATCATTGTATTCATGCATTTTCCCATGGAAAATGAGGATTCTGGGATGAGGTCTGTTTGTGTGGGTCAGAAAGGGGGGGGGCGGCACAGTGGGCAAAGGCATTGCCTGTGGGGCTGTAGGAGTCGCAGGTCGCATTGTGAAAAAAGCTTTGAATTTTAGAAAGACATTGTTTCCGTGGGCGCCAGATAGGAAGGCAAGTGGCAGTGGTGGATTGAGATTTGAGCCCGCCTAGTATAGTAAACATTTTTACAGCATACTGAACTTCTAAGTATTATTTTCGTGCTAAAATGTCGTCGACATTGACGAGTTCGCCGAAATATCGCCAAATTTGGCGCCAAAAATTATTTCGTATTTTGTATAACTCTAAAACTTAACCCGTAGATTTTTTAACTTTTGTATTTAGAACTATTGTAATATCTAACTGTTTTCAATATCTTTTTTGACAGCAATCGACTGAGAATTTATTTACAGGGTGAGCCAAATGACTTTTAATACATTGAGGTGTATGGATGCATTCAATTAATTGAAAGTCTGTGGTCAATGACTACTTTGGCTATCCCCAAAATCTCGCAGACTATCTCAAGTTTGTCGGCTTTTGGTGAAATATCGCCAAATAAAGTGTCAGAAGGAAATCTTTCAAATTGAACTCAGCTTGGCGATATCGAAATATTTGGCTAGAAATCGCTAAACCTTACTATTATTGATATTTTATCTCTTTCAAAGAAATACATTTAGAGGAAGTACGTCGAAAATATTTTTGATCTAATGGACGTGCAAGGAAGTCATGTGTTGGACACATCAGATTTTTTTTAAATATTAATTACAATACTCTGTAATTTTTTTTTCATTCGGTTGAATAACTATTATTTTTATAATAAACGATCACCTTAATTACTTCCTTGTACGTAGTATAAGGAAGTAATGTGATCCCGAAAAATTTTGGGGGCCAAATTTCGACAAAAAAACCGATTTTGACTACCTCTAAATTTAATTTAAAAATTTTTTTCGATGCATCTCATCGTAGGCTAGCATGCACGATCATATTAACGCGTCTGCAACTCATTTTGACCAGTGGCGAGTCTACTGTGGCCAGTTTTTCCATGCCGTCTGTACGTACGTACGTACGTATGTATGTAACTCGCATATCTCAAAAACTATTGGTCGTAGAATGTTGAGATTTGATATTTAGGATTGTTCTATGATCTAGTTGTGCACCTCCCCTTTTGGTGGCAATCGAATGGATAGTTTATGTACAGGACCGCCCAAAAGATTCGAAATACATTACGCTCTATGGGCCGAAATTCATTAAACTCGCCTAACTCAAAAGCTATTAGGCGTAGAATGTCGAAACTTCATATTTTGGATAGTTGTAACATCTAGTTGTGCACCTCCCCTTTTGGTTCCATTCGACTGGATAGTTTATCTACAGGACTGCCCAAAACATTCGAAATACATTACACTCAATGGGCCGAAATTCATTAAACTCGCATATCTCAAAAACTGTTAGGCGTTGAATGTTGAAACTTTATATTTAGGATTGTTGTAACATCTAGTTGTGCACCTCCCTTTCGGTTCCATTCGACTGAATAGTTTATCTACAGGACCGCCCAAAAGATTCGAAATACATTACGCTCTATGGGCCGAAATTCATCAAAGCGTTTTTTAGAGGTATTGGGCTATTTCAAACGACTCAGAAGTGATATATGCTGTAAAGAGTTAGAAAATGAATTTCTCCATTAAAAAAAGTGTCTTTATCATTTATAGTTCTGCTACAGGAACACTCAAAAGATTTCCAATACATTACGGTCAATAGCAATTTTAGGGGCATTCATCCATTTCAAGCACAATACCGTCCTACCACATAAGTTAGGTAATGGTCCGACCACGGTCACGTGCCTCCCTCAAGAACTATGCCAAAAGTCGCCAAGCTTGGCGACTT
>JAWZYV010004109.1:600000-842500 GCA_038373885.1 Cheiracanthium punctorium
AACAAACTGTTACAAGTATATTTAACGTAAGTTTTTTTATAATTTTTAGGTGTACTGGAAAGTAACGTCCTTTTGTAAATTTAAAATTCAAACAAATAAATTTTCAACAAGTACTAAATTACAAACAAGCTGTATTTAAGCATAGGACTCATATTTGTTAAATTTTAAAGCAAGAATTTTATAGATTATATATTTTTTTCTTTTAAGAAAAATGGCTATTCTCCCCTTTCTTTCCCGTCTACCTTGAAGATTTATAATCGAAATGTTCTTAAATAGATTTTTAGGTATTCTTGGGTATTATATTTTACAGCGGGAATTTTATGGATATCTCTTTCCTGCTTTGAGATCACGCAAGATACGTGAAAAGAATGTTTTGGACCCCTATTCCCTTTAAGTCACGAATTATGGAAAATGCTCTCCAACACACTAAAAAACTCTCATACGTGTCAAATACGTATTATTAGCTTCAGTAGTTTTGGCTAGAGAAAATATTTACATGCTAAAAACTGACAATACTTTCTGGTAAGCCCAATGTTATAAATATTAGGCATATTAGTGCCTGTAACTGAAGATGGATGAATCCTTATTTCCACCCAAAACAATAGTTTTGCTGACGAGTACCATTTAATGTGCTTTATTTTGCCAAGTTTTTAATAATTCTTAACCCTTAATTGCATAGCGATGGACATTTACATCGTATGTTTAAAACACGTTCACTGCCGGATTAAAGTACTAGCCAAATGTCGAACTTACATATAAAATACGGTTTTTGATAATAAATGCTGCATGTTGTGAATAATATAAATATCATATATGTCTTTCAAACAGCGTGTTTTTCGAAAGATTGATTAGTTAGCTTACACTCGCGGATTATCACATCGGCAGCGAACGTGGCTAATATTCATGCAATTAAGGGTTAAGCCGGGCCATTGTGGTTGTCCGGGCCTGCTTGTACACTGCGAAAAAGGCCTACGGACGTTTCCTCATTGGTTAGATTCGGCGGTTAGATGACGCATCTAAGTGCTGGAACCAATAAGTGAGCATCCGTAGGCCTCTTTGGATGACTCATCGGAGTTCACACGCAGGCCGGTAGAATCACGATGGCATTGGCTAAGCTTGTGTGTTTTGTTGTTGTGGGGTTTGTTAAACTGACGCACTGTCCTTCTGGTCCCGCAGACGGAGTGCCAACCAGCTTTCGTCGCCAAGCAGGTGTGTTGCGAGGACGCCGCTTTCTCCCCGTCGATCATCGAAATCGGTTTTATAGACGAGGACGACAACACGAGCGACCTCTCGGAGTTTTCCATCGGAGAAGAAGAAAAGGTGAGAGAAATGTGTGTCCGTGGTTTTTTATTTATTTACTAGAAGTCAAAGCCCGTTGTGGAGGCAATTACAACGGCAGCTAAGAAAAAAAAAAACATTTGACGAAAACGTGTCTGCACTCAATATATTTAATCTTCGTCCACCTAAAATAAATAAGTTCATATTCAATTTTTATTATATACCGAAATTGAATTTCATGCTCCTCTGGAAACGCGCGGAAACTTTTTGCATTCGAAAGATTTCCTTTTGTGTAAACAGCCATTCTTATATCCATGCAGACGATTAATTTGTGAAAAAAAGAATAAACTATGTAATCTCGAAAAACTATTTCAAACGAATTGGAATCACACTTTCCTTTCAAAGCCTAGTGACTGTGATGAATATGACGTCATATGGATTGCAACAGCTCATTTTGTCACGCAAATGATTCACTTGTTTTACTCTCGGAAATAATATGGAGTTGAAAATAGCGAAAAATCGCTTTAAAAATGAGGGAACGGGTGAATTTCTAGATTTTTAAAGAAGCACAGGTTGTTTTGTATATTTTTATACATAATTATATGAAAATTTTCTAGCGGATCGTACGAACAGTGTAGATGTTATTACGCTTTTGGTGCTTTTTAATATTCTTAGAATAATGGAGGTAAAATATTTATATTGAAGTGGGTGACCGGAACTGTTACAGAGTCAGTAACTCAGGGATTAGCATAACTATATAGGGGTATTTTTAACAAGAAAGGTAAATAATGCCATGACGCATCGGTTGAGGGAAGTCGGACAGGAGTGTCTGATTTGACCACGAAAGTAGAAAATCCGAACTTAATAGACAGTTCTCAACGATCTTAAAAAAGAAAAGAAAAGAAAAAAAAAAAAAACGGTCGGAGAATTCTTCGAAGCTTCTTAGTATTATTACTAAAAAAGACCTCTAAAAATAAAGGTTTCCGTGAATTTTCTTGACTTGATTGCTAATGAAAGTCAAGTACACTCATGTCCATAAATTAAGGATAATTCAGAATCACACAGAAATTGATCTCTAAAATAAAAATTTCACCTGTGGAATGATCACACACATCTTGAAGAAGAATATGCAAATTACAGGAAACCACCAGATGGCGTGGATGGTACGTCACAATGACGAGAGTGTAAGAGAGGGGTATATAAGGAATGGTGGCAAAGAAGTAAAATTGTTCACAAGCGCTGTGAAAGCCTTTCAGTGCAAAAACCGCATAGTTATGGCACAAAGGAGGCATTTGGATGATGTTTTACGTGGCAGAATTATCGGACGACTGGAATGTGGACGTACCCAGCTGGAAGTATTCGAGGAACTTGGAATCGCCCAGAGTGTCATCTCCAGGCTTTGGCAACGATTCCAAGAGGATGGTAATGTGAGTAGACGTTACAGTACAGGTCGCCCCCGAGTTACAACGCCGAATGAGGACCGCTATTTGGCAGTTACTGCCAAAAGAAACAGACGGAGTACAGCATCAGACCTGTCTCGTCAGCTCTCTTCAGCTACCTGTACGACAGTTTCAAGGCAGACCGTGTACAGACGCTTAGGGCACATTGGTCTATATGCTCGTAGGCCTGTCAGATGTGTTCCACTTACCGCAACTCACTGTCGCCTGCGATTAACCTGGAGTAGAGAGCATGCATTGTGGACACCGCAACAGTGGTCTTGTGTGATGTTTTCCGACGAGTCCAGGTTTAGTTTGGAGTCCGATTCTCGCCGGACATTCATCTGGAGAGCGCCAGGTACATGTTACCACCAAGAGAACACCATTGAAAGACACCGTTATGGTGGTGCAGGATGGCTCGTTTGGGGAGGAATTATTCTTGGTTCCAGAACTGACCTGCATGTTCAGAGTGTAACGATGACAGGCCACATCTATCGGGATGTCATTCTGGAACAACATGTACGTTTGTTTCGGGGCGCCATGGGTGCTGAATTTGTGTTTATGGATGACAACGCCCGTCCTCACCGTGTAAACATTGTAGACGAATGCCTTCAATCGGAGGATATCACCCGTATGCATTGGCCAGCATACTCACCGGACTTGAATCCAATAGAGCATGTGTGGGATATGCTTGGCCGACGAATTGCAGCCCGTCAACCCCCTCCCACCTGTCTACCGGAACTTCGGAGTGCATTGCTTGATGAGTGGTGTAATATTCCCCAAGATCAGATTGATCATTTGATACTCAGCATGACATACTCCGTATTAACCATCCTACTAACCATGTTATACTGTTTTTTGTAAATAGGTTCTTTTTTGAAATTTGGTCAAGGGAGTAAAACTTGCAATTTTTATTAATTATGTCAAACATATAGCATCTTTTTTGCTCTTTACTTTTTGTTTAATAAATAGACTTTACAAATAAGTCAAATTTGTTTTGCTTCTTTCTCTTTCTTTGCCTGAACTTCATTATCCTTAATTTATGGACATGAGTGTATATCAATTTAGTTTCCGTACTGATCTACTTACTTTATTTAGTAATGATACTAAGAAAATTCATGGAAACATTGATTTCTAGATATTTCTTTGTAATTAACCGGTAATTTCCAGAACGTACAGCTACTGTATTGACATACTAACTTTTTCTAGTAATAATACTAAGACAATTCATGGAAGTCTTGAGAGATTTTCAGGTATTTTTTAATAATTATCCAACATTTTTAGAGAAGAGAAGAAAACTATTTAAAGTGTACGTTTTTTTTTTTTTTTTCCCCTCATCTTGATAATTTGTTTACTTTCTCAAGGGTTATCTAAATACTTTTGTATCTGAATTTACTTTTAAAATTTCTATCAATCCAAAACCATAGTTTTTTACAATCTCATTCTCTTGATCGGGCTTGGTTTATTCCACACATGAAACTTTATTGTTCTACTGCCAAAACTAAATAGATTATAGAGCATGCGTTATATCAGTATTAGCTATACTGTTAAAAATCAAAATTTAACATTACGAAGAAGAAAATAACATAGTCCTTTCAATAAAAAATACATCAAGTGATATTTTCAATACTACACTTCCACATTCTAATTAAAACTTATTTCAGGAAGTTATGAAATATACTAATTCTAGTAATTCATTATTAATATTTAAAAAAACATGCAGATGTTATTTGTATATATAAATATATATTAGGTTTTTATGAAATACTAGCTGAAGTACCCGTCGTTGACTGGTTAGTACTGAATGCAAATTTATAAAAGCAAGAACTTTCGTCAGCATTGTTGGAGTACACAGAATGGATGTAGTATGTTGCCAAAGTAAAGAAAGCGCAATTATAATTTTTATGTATTGTTAAAATATTACAGGTTAGAGAGTAACTAAGTAATATCATTTCATTTGCTTTAGTCGTAATTATGGGATGCGCGAACGAATATATACACAGATTCAAATAATTTTCGCAAAATCTCAACATCTAATCAACATTTTTGAAAAATTGGAAGCCTAGAATTTAAGTTGAGTGACAACCTATCATGTCACCCAATTTTGTTTAATTCCCTGCTGTCTTTATTTCGTGATGCTGGAACAAACATTTTAGCATTTTTAAACGATTTTCACAAAATCTCAAAATGTAATCAAAATATTTTTAAAATTCAACACCTATAAATTAAGATTAGCAACTACCTATCATATCACCAAATTTCGTATTAGTCGTTATTACGCGATGCTTGAAAAAATATAACCGCATTTTGGGAGAATTTTCACAAAATCTCAAAATCTAATAAAAAGTTTTAAAAATTGGACACCTATACTTTATGTTGAACAACAACCTATCATGTGACCAAATTTCATATCATTCGCTTT
This sequence comes from Cheiracanthium punctorium, assembly GCA_038373885.1. NCBI lineage: Eukaryota > Metazoa > Arthropoda > Arachnida > Araneae > Cheiracanthiidae > Cheiracanthium > Cheiracanthium punctorium. Next base: position 605,137 of record JAWZYV010004109.1, read on the forward strand.
AGTCGTTATTACGTAATGTGTGAACAAAAATTCACTCAGTTTGAAACGATTTTCGCAAAATCCCAAAATCTGATCGGTTTTTTTTAGATGCTTATAGTTTAAGGTGACCACCTATCATTTCACCAAATACCATTTTTTCACCTTTGCAGTTATTACGTGATGTGCGAACACAATACGCAGTGTGAAACAATTTTCGCAAAATCTCAAAATCTAATCAAGATTTTTTTTTAATTCGACGCCTATGTTTTAAGTTGAGTGACCACCTATCATGACACCTAATTTCATATCATTCGCTTCAGTCGTTTTTACGTGATGCTTGAACACAAATTTACGCAGTTTGAAACGATTTTCGCAAAATCTGAAAATCTAATCAAGATTTTTTTTAAATTCGACGCCTATGTTTTAAGTTGAGTGACTACCTATCATGACACCCAATTTCATATCATTCGCTTCAGTCGTTTTTACGTGATGCTTGAACACAAATTAACGCAGTTTGAAACGATTTTCGCAAAATCTGAAAATCTAATCAATATTTTTTAAAAATTCGACGCCTATGTTTTAAGTTGAGTGACCACCTATCATGACACCCAATTTCATATCATTCGCTTCAGCCGTTTTTACGTGATGCTTAAACAAAAAAAGCGTCACGGACAGAATGACAGAACGACAGAAGGACAGAATGACAGAATGACAGACAGACAAACTTTTTTTTGAGGGTCGCATCGGATTCCCGGGTGCTTGAAACGGATAGAAATCGCAAAATTTTTGAATTCCAAGAAATGTACAGACAAAAGTCTAATTTTATTTATATAGATATATTTTCTTTAGACGTTATCGCTTAATATTTAAAATTTCGGTTTAACATGAGATTCCTCATTTTTTCTGAGCCTTGTAATGTATTATCCATTCGTGGAAAATCAATGGGGGGGAGGGGGAATTATGCTGAACTAATAGAATAATAATATCTTGGAATTTTCAAAAATTATCATCTTTCATAGTATTCACTAGATCCTCTAATACAAAATTTAAATTATAGTAAATAATTAAATAATAATAATTCTATTAATAATTAAATTTAATATTAAATTTAATTATTTTATTTCATCATGGAAATAAAAAGAAACATTTATTATGAATTAAACAATTAAAACAAAAATATTGCTTCATTGTGAATAACAGAAGAAAATTAAATAATGTCACACAAAACACTCCAGTTAATTACCACGTAGAAAGAGTAATATTCGGTAAATTTTATGGGCGCATCTGTAAATGATTTTTGTATAATATAGTCACAAAAAATAAAAAAAACTCTTTGTAGTAAACTTCATTAGCATACTTAAATTAGAAAAATTAGAAGAAAGCAGCGTAACATATCTACTGTTGATTTAGAAAATATAAATATTAAATATAAATCTCATAATAAAACACTGTCATTTCTAAACTGGATGAAAAATTCATGCAACAAGTTTTTATAACGCGTGTTTAACTGAAGCAAAATGTGTAACTAAGCTTGAAGTAGAAGGAATACGCTATTTTCAAAACAGCAATTATTTTTAGCTGCTTCAAAATATTCATTAAATGTAATATTTGCCTTATTCATTTTGGCTATTCAATAAGCTCACTGTTGGGTTATTAATTATTATTTAATACCTAGTTCAATATTTAATTCCGTTTCGACGACGTAGAAATTTCGATCTATACCATTCCCTTTGAATCAAAAATTCTTGAAAGCTTGCCAAAAAGCTTTTCGATCAAGTTGCTTAATGGTCCTTGTATCATTTTAAAAGTTTCGACTTGCACTCTGGAGTACATTTAATGCGCAACCGTCTTCTTTTCCGGCAATTATTCTGCTCTGCAGGGAAAGATAGATTTACAGGCAATGATCAGATCATGCGGGATAACGCACGGACGGAGTGACAGAATTTCTCCCAATATTCCAGGTCGAATAGATAAGGTTTAGAGTATTAAGTCTTGGAGCTTGTTTGAAAGGCTGTTAATTAGCACTGAGAATTTTAAAACATAGCAAGCTCTTTTATAAGTATGGGATTAGAATCAATAAAGCATTGTAAATTCAAGTTGTATGATCATAATTTAACCATTTGAGGCACAACCCTTTCCCAATGCTGAAAAAAGGGCAGCCGTTGCCATCGCTCGACTTAACTACCAGCAATATGGCGGACGATTGAAACGTTAATTGCGTGCCACAGATCTAGAGACCCTTTTTTGACGACAGCTGGCTGTGCCGGCACAGCCAGCGGGCTATATATGATTTTGAATACAAACGTTTACTGCTACAGTGGAAAAAAGAGTTAGAAATTTTTTGTACGACCCCTGAAATGAAAACATTCAACGCGATTTTTTCCCTTCGAGAGCCACTTAAAAGTGGTTCAATTTAGCGCTATATTTATATTCATATCTCACTCTACTTTTAAGGCATAGTGACACTTTTAAGGTATATTTCTCAAATTTTATATGCCACATCATTAGTGTATGGGGCACATTTTAATAACTGGGAATTGTTTTGTACGGGGGTCGTATAAAGTTTTAAAAATTGCAACTTTTTGTAAATGAACGAGAGAAGTTTTTTCTTAAAAGTCCTATTACAAGACCTTATTTTGAACACTTCTTTTTCTATTTATACTGCCCACTTATTTCTAATAGATAAAGAATTAAAGCCCATTACCACCATTTTGGGACACCCTGTATGTTGCCAATTTATTCAAAAACGTACGTTCTTTGGTGAAATATAATAAAAACAATGTATTAATCTGTATATGAAACTATATACACTGAAAAAAAAGTCTATTAAACTGACAGAAAAAAAAACTCTCAGCCAGGACGTCAGTTTATTTCCGTATATTTAACAGAAGTCTTCTGTATTTTTTCCCATACGGAAAATTTCTGTTAAATAAACTGAGAATCTGTAAAATTTAAGGAAGACTTCTGTGAAAAAACGGAAATAAACTGGCTTCCTGGCTGACAGTTTTTTTTCCTGTAAATTTGACAGACATTTTTTGCAGTGAAGTGAAAACTGTGTAAAGTCTAAATAATTAAAATTTTAAACCGTAGTCTTGGGCTTAACTGTTGTTGTTGTTGTCGTGTCCGCCGTTGCAACCTAAACTGCACCAAAATTGGTCGACACAACCTTGGCGATATCGAGGCAGCCATCCCCATATAGTTCAGCATGGGGATTGCCGATTATTAGTTGCAATTCCGCCAGAATAGCAATACAAGCAAAGGTATGTTCTGGGTTCAGTCCAATGACAGGACAGTTCCTGCAGCTCTGGTAAGTTCTGGTGCCATCTCTCAAGATTTTCATCCCTGTATGGTGTTTCGCTCTGGAGTCTGGTCAAAGTCTTGCAATAGTTCTGTTTGTGTTTAATTCGCAGATTTAATATTAAATGTTTTTGGTTCTTTCAGTGAATTTCTGTTTTGCAACTGAGTTTATATCACAATTTCATGTCATTGTAAAAGAATGTTATTCATAATACTTAAGGATAATTTAAGCGAAAATTATCCTTAATTCAAACAGAAAATTTTAAACAGCTTTCAAATTCAAGCCGCTTAATGATCTTTGTATCATTTTAAAAATTTCATCGTCCATAGCTACTTGCACTCTGGCGAAGCAGTTAATGGGCAAATATCTTCCTTTTCAGCAATTATGCTTCTCTGAAGGAAAAGATACATTTACAGGCAATGATGACATCATGCGCGGTCGGATTTTCCACAAAGACTGCTAATTCGAAATTGCAGTTGAGGTTTTAATTGCATGTTCAAATCATCAAATATTCAAATTATTTATACTTCCTTAGTTTATACATGCACGGATTTGCCTAATATTCTAAGGGAAACACATACCAGTATTTAAATTTGCATCAGAATAAACGAATAGAAGATTACTTTTATTCGTTTCTTCGCAAGGCAGCATATTAATTGGCAGACATCTTTCCTTTCTGGCAATCAAGCTTCGATGTAGAAAAAGAAAGATATAACAGGCATTTTTATGAGATCATGCGATATAACAGAAATAACTTTCGTATTCAAAACCAAATTCAGTAGTGCATGTGCAAAACAGCGCTTTTCAACCAAACAGCTCAGTGGTCTTCTTCTATTTTGAATATTTACAGTTTCCTTCACTCTGGAGAAAATTTAATGAGTAAATTTTTTATCAATAATAACTTTTGAAAAACTGAGCGGCTGATTTGTATGCAACGTTATAAATCACCGCCAGTAGGTATATATAAGTATTTGCAACCGTGTCATGCTGTGCATCTCATAAGAATAATGATTGTCTGTAAGTCTGCATTTCAAGTTGTTTCTTACCATAACCGTTTTGATGTTTTAACCAGCTTAAGTGCGAAGTTCCAGGGTTCTGGCGTACCACGCAGATGTCGATCTAACGATCTGGAGTTTTGGGCAGTTTTCTCCAGATATAACATGAATACGCGTTAGAACCCTTTAAAATGTCCACTTCCCAGGGCACCGCTCCCTTTTAGCCAGACCCTTCTCATAGCTTTGCCGTAACACAACAATAGACCCATACACATTGCGTACATTTACAGTCTCCTTTCTTGTCCTACAATCTCCTTTCCTACGATGTCAAACCGCTCATTCCTAAGCATTTAGTCGTAGATGTGTTTTACAATTAGAAAATAAAAAAATGTTTAAAATGAGGTAAGAATATATTTCAGCTGTTATTTGACTCAACAAAATAAATTCTAAAAAGATTATGCAACCGAAGTTTTCATACAGCTTTTCGATTTCACAAGTTACATTTTCGTGAAATGTATATGCATGCCTATGTTGTTTAAAAATAAAAATTTTATCCTTACGATTAGTATTAACGGAATTTTTTTTAATAAAATCGTATAATTTTTGGACATTTTCAAAGCTTTAACAGAAACTTCTAATTGAAATTACACATATTAATATTAGGGTTATTAAATTTGATTAAACTACAAAAAATAAAGCTTGATCAAGTACGAATAAATGTTTTAAATATAAATTTACTTGTGGCCAGAAACATTTATTTGTTTTAACATACATTTGTTCTAAATCTAGATAACTTGGCTGGATGTTGTTCCTTTAAAAATGTTTAAGTACTTAGTAAATTGTATATTTCCATTTTTATTACCCTCCGCTAAAGAGGGTAATAGTTTTCGGCAGACGAAAAAAGTCGTGGATGATAATTGATAGTAAATAAAATCTTACAGATCTCACGGAAATTTGAAACACACCAAGATCCGACACATGATTGGAATAATGGATACTTGAAAAATTTCAAAGTAACGTCAGATGAAACAAAAGGGGAAACTGTAAGATTTTGTCAGAGCGTCTGCGACTGGCTGTCAAGTTCCCGAGGTTCCGATTTCATTTTTCAGAACTTGGATTTGTTTCCAGAGTCGCGTTCAAACTTTTGTCCCTCCTCGGAGCAAGTGGTGGTGTTCTGTCGTGGCATTTCTAAAATTTTCATTTTTGCGGGATCAGTGTGAAATAGCTCGTAGGCTTGGTATTTGGCTCTACTTTCAGTATTACATCGTTAAATATCAGAAGAAAATACCCGGGACTGTTGTTCAAGGCCGCGCTGGCCGTCCTCGCCAGTTGTCTAATCCGGAAGAAAGTCATCGTGAAACTAACCGTCTATTTATGCAAAGAAAAAGGGAAGATCCAGATTTTCGTGCTCAAGAAGCGGAATCCAAATCCAGAAGACAAGACAGAAAACGTTTACGACTCTGTCTAGATATACCATCGAAAAGACCAAGAACAGATACTGATCTAAATGTAAGGTGTGAAGAACTAGAATTTCGTAAATTAGCTGAGAAATTTTTCGAAGCTGTTGCTGATGGTCCAATCCACCAATGCTATTGTTGTGATCGACTGTGGTTCAAAAAGTCAATAAGAACCCATTCCAAAACAACTTTACTGTCCAAAGGAGCGACAACGGACTTTATAAAACTAGTCTTTTACAAAGATATCGATGATATTGGCAAATTTTGCAAAACATGTTACGATTGTTTGATTAAATTGACAATACCAGAATTAGCTATAAGCAATGGCTTCGAATTCCCCGAAATACCGGATTGTTTAAAATACTTGACACCACTGGAAGAACGGTTGGTTTCTCCCCGTTTGATTTACATGCAAATACATCCTGTACATGGCTGCCAATACAAATTAAAAGGTTCTGTCAAAGAACCTCTTTAGCGGAGGGGAAACTAATTTCAGCTGAAGGCTGAATATTATAATTAAATTTAGAGGTAGTCAAAATCGGTTTTCGTTTTTTTTTTCATATTTAATTTGCTTGGTATGACAATTGCTAATACATTTATCCTGTTTTGTTCGATGCAAAAATAAAGGAATCAATAAAATGGCTTATTTTTCAATTATTTCTTCAATTATAAGCTGTTCTTCTTTGTTAACTGTTACTTTTATGATTTAAAATTATGAAAAATTGATTTTTTCTAATATTCTGGATTTGTTTTAAACATTTAACAATAAAATGGAGGATTTTATTTTCTGAAATAAATTCATATCCTATCCTCTTTTTCAGGTAAAATTTTTAAATAATTATTACTTGGACAATTTTAGCTGTAAAAATATGCATATCCTGATTGAAATAATGATCTGTTTTCAACCGAAAGCTTAACAAAAATATAAAAAAAAACTATTATCTTAATGGTTCCCATTTTCACTTAAACTTATCGACTAGAGCACTCCTCAAAAAAATAATAAATGCAAAACAGTCTTCTTTTTTATCAACTACACTTTAGTGTACGGTGATAACAATACGTACGTAATATACGTTTAGCGTACGGTCAGCTTTTTAATTTGCTTTTAGTGGCAATTAAAAAGCCATTGGTATAATTAGGGCAGGTTTTCGGTACTCGGAGAAGATCCAAGAAATAACAAGGAAATATTTCCATATCAGTGCGTAATTGTTCAAGGGATCGTTATCTTTTACTGGCGGAATGATTTTGAAAATTGAAAACTTTTTAGAAGTGATTAAAACCATTCAAGATATTTGAATTCAAGTTCTCCCACTTGATCATTTATTGATGTACTCTCACGAAAGCTTAATTATTTTTAAAAAGCGTAGTCTTTAATGTGCCATTTATAAAATATATTTATATTTAAAGACAGTTTAAAATTATTTCTTAAGTATTCGTGTTTTTACGCACCAAACACTGAAATTTCAAACTTTTCTAGAATATTTTATCTGATAAATTGCGAGAATAGTTATGAATGCAAGTCCTTTTATATTTCAATAAATAGATTTTTTTATCAACCAACAAAAGATCAAGAGTCACAGCTTGTTTTATTATGAATCCATGCTTAACTACCAGAAGTTACATTGTAATACAGCTCGGCAGAAAACTTCGTAAATGTATATAAATAATACCTTTTGCTCTTTTCATTCACAACAAAACTAAAACATTTCTTAGAAAGTAAAAATCTCATTAAGTTTTCAATGAAACCAGCAGACAATCTCGACCGCAGCACAAAGCAAAGCTCGCAAAATCGATAAAGTCGCGGAAACAAAGAAATGAGACAACCCTTAATCGATAGAACATAGTGTGCAAACAACACATAACGCACTAGAAACTCCAAACAAGAATTCATAAGCAAAACCATTTCGATTAAAGTTCCCTAACAAACATGTGTTTGCTGCGCAAAAGATGAGGGGTACATAAGCATTTGTACAAACCTAACAGCGCTTCTAAAAATTCACTTTCCTTCTGTTGCTTAGTATATTTCTTTCGCTGAGATGCTTGAGATCGATACAAATAAAGGAGTTTTTCGCTTTAGTAGACGCATAAAAGAGGCCGGTAAACATCAGAGATTTTGTTGAGTGGTCTTTTTTCCCCCTGGTCTTTTCTAGAATGTATTTATTTTCCAGGGTGTATATTTCGCGTTCATGCTTGTCGATAAAAGTTTCGTTAAAGATAGTTTGTTTGAGTACTTAAAGACTAGAATAATAAGACAAAGGAAAGACTGTTCTGTTTTCTGGGTAATGTAGGTATTGATAAAAATAAGTTTTCGCAAATGATAAATCTTTGTTGCATTTATGGTATTATCTGAGTAAGAAAACTGCTTACTCAGAAAATAGAATTTCAGATAACTACTGTACTTATCATGGTGTACAGTACAAGCTTTCTTTCTTTACACTCAAAAGGTACAGGGGTTAACATTCACAGTTAAAAATCGAATAGTCACTTAAAGATAAGTGGAAACAAGTAATGTATTAACTAAAGAATTGGCTATTATCTTATCTCTACTCTTAATTTTTAATTTGTTCATAAGTCAGCAAATTCGCAGGTGTAGATTTATTTTTCTTAGTTAAATTTAATGATACATGAGGATTTACCGTTAAGGTAAGACTAATTCAGATGAAAACAATACTCTGAAATTGTAAATATTATTTTTATCTGAATTAGCTCTACTTTAAACTAGCTAAACTTACTTTAATCTCAGAAAATACAATTTCAGATAACTACAAGATAATTCCTATTTTGTATTTCTTACAGTGTGTACAGCTGGCTGTGCGGCGTCGCACAGTCGGCTGTATCAAAAATCTTCTTTAGCTCTGTGGCACGCACTGGGCGATTCGATCGACCGCAATCTTGCTGGTAGTTAAATGGAGCGATGGCAACGGTTGCACTTTTCCGACAGTGGGAAATGGTTCCGCATCGAAGGATTAATATAGAAATTTTTCAGATTGCTTGAATGTACTTAATTGCCTTTTATAGTTTGGATTTTCAGAAATCTTCTAAATATCTCATAGAAATTTAAAACATGAATATTATACATTTGTATTTCATTCGGAAAGGAATAAATTTCCAATAATTTTAACTGAAAATAAGGTTTAAGGTATTTGATTACGATATAATTTAAGTTAAAACATTTATATGTTTTTTAAAGATACAGAAAATTATCTTTAAAAACATATTAGTTATTCTTGTATAACTCTGGTATATAGAACAATATAATTAAAACAATAAAAATGCGTATTTTCTCGCGTTTGATCAAAACTCAGTAAACAATAAACCTCTTAAAATTTGTCGGTTTGAAAGTTTGCCGAGTTTTATATTACTATAGAGAATACGTGCATACCAAGTTTCGTCAAAATATGAGCCGTAGATATCGTGGTTTTGTTGATATGACATGAATTGATTCGTTAAAACTTCAGAAACACTGTTTTCTGAAATCTTAAAAAGACGTAATCGAATTATTTCGTACTTCACAAAAGAAATGGTTTTAAGGCTATGGAGATTAATGTTATGAGTTCAGAAATAGAGTAATAATCCGAAATTCCGATGTCGAATTGGAATAAAATATTAGACAATCGATGTACAAGACGCTTGTACAGCTGCGGAAAAAAAAGTCCCACTTGCTCTTTATTTCGCCGTCGTTCGTCGTACAGTAAAGTTATATATACCATTCGTTTGCAAATAACGCGTACTTTAATGTAGTATTAATTTAATTTGCATCAGGGGCCGTCTTCATATTTAATTCTGCATCAACTTCGTTTTCCTCTATGGCAACCCCATATTTTGACTTTATTAAACGAAAGAAAACCTTCAAATTACCCCAAATATAAATTTTCACCAATTTTCTAGGATAATTTCCGGAGATATTGCGAATTCATTTTTGCGCGTTTTTAAGGGACTTTCTGCAAATTGAAAAACGCTATTTGTAGGTTCCGAACTTTTCGCCTTTCATTTATTTCGCTCGCGAGAATTAAAAGAAATTAATATTATTTTCAAGGAAAATATTGTTCCCATCTCTCTTAAAGTTTTTTGTACTGAGAATATCAAGGGTAGAATAGAATATTTAGTCTGTGGTCCAAATGACCCGTGAGTTCATAACTTCCTTGGTTCGTACACATGATTTAAGGGGAAAATGCAAAATGACTGCTCACGATTTTGAAAATCTTTGTAATTATGAAATTGTTATTGAGTATTTCCGTTGATTGTTCTCTTAGACAGGTGAAATGTTGGCAGGAGTTAGAGGCTGCTCTCTGCTCTTCTGACTACAAGCTTGAATATTACTCAGCTATGGTCGAACTTGAAGAATGATTTCCTGATAGAAAATTTATTTGTTTGAATTTCATGTAAAAAACGCAATTACTTTTTGCCGACCCAATATTATCACGTGTTTGTTATTTCACTTTCTTCATTTAATACTATCGTCTGCAATGTGCAATATTCATAAGACTTTTGGCGGTATTTTTATTTAAAGTTAGATGAAAATTTAGACAGAAAAACGTGATTTTGAATGCTTGATAAAGTATGGGGAAGTCCAAAGATCTAATGTTTCCGATATTAAAAAAAGTCACATTCATGCCTGGAAAGTTGAGGATGTTAGTTTTTTCAGAAATAGGACGTTGTATTAGAAGACATACATCTACTGCATCTAATTCTATAGCTGGGAAATATTTTATTTGGGGAAATATGGTAGCGGACGCAACAATACACGCTTTATAGAAGCCCTATCAAACTGTAAAAACCTCTAATTTATTTGCTTCAAAATTTGATATTTTTAATACTGGTATCTTTTACTGTGTTTTTGCACAAAATAAATCTAATTTACGTTTATTTTATGCAATTTTAAAAAAAAAATTTCTCTTAATAAATTTATATATGGTCCCTTAACTCATGCAAATAACACATTTTATTTAATATAAATTAAACTACTGAACGTAAAAATTTGAAATTTTGCACAGCCATGTAATATTAATTTCTGCATCTATTTCTATCGAAATTTGGCTAGATCGCTATTCATAATTTTTTTGAATATTAATTTAATAATTCATAATTCTTATTAATAATTTATTAAAAATCATAATAACATTAAATTATGTTTGGGTCGTTTAGTTCTAATAGTACGAATAAAAATCAGCTTCTTGCTATCAATATTATATGAGATATGAATTGAAGTATGATAAAATATTTTAACATAGGGGGAGGGGGATTTTGGGTGCTCATAACTCACTCATTTTCTGTCCAAATTTATTGAAAATGGGTGTCCGGGGTAAAAATGAGCTAAATTTTTGAAATATGAAGTGAAATCTAGGGGTTGCTATTGAGAAAAAAAAGTTGGTGCGAATTTTAATATGTAGATAGCCCCTAATGCAATTTTTATGCATAGCAAATTCAAGTGTACGCCAATCGTAAGCGATTGGTATCTGTATATTTGCTGTACGAGGAACGACGGCCGAAAAAAGTACAAGTGGGACTTTTTTTTTCCGCAGCTGTACATCGTAAAAAAGTGCAGAACATTTCACCGACGCTCTGGTGTAAAATAGTGGCTGATAACATGATAATTTGCTCGTCATTGTCACAGACACCTCAAATTTAAGATTTTCTTGGTAAAAAGAATCGATTACTAGCAGCGACTTTTTGGAGATAGTATAAAAGCTAGTTAGTAAGTCCTTCTTCTTCTATACATTATTTCATTAATTGATAATTCAAGTATTTGTTCATGAGAAGTCTGTAATGCGCAGGTGCACTATCCTGCTGAGACAAAATTTTATGGCAAACTGGTACGCGCTGCTTCAATTTAGAAATCGCTCGTTCACAGAACATTGGTAGTACATTCTTCAATTGAAATATTTCAGTAAAATTAGATTTTCTCAGGTAGTGATTTTTATTTGTTTATACTTTATAATTGAGGCCCAACAAACTTTTCCTTGTTGTGAAATAAAATAAGAATGCATACAATTTCTGTTCTATCAATTTAACCCTTTAACGCGCAGTGTTCCCGCTCTGGGAATACTAAACTCTGACCTTTCGACTGTTGCCAGTCACGAAGAATAGATTTGATTTCTATAAAATTAATTGTGGGTGACATAGCTCCACGAGAATCCTTTACTTTTTAGCACGTCATTTCCCGTAAAAAAACTGGTCACGATTATTTTTAACAGCACTGACATCTGCTGAAAAATGGAAGAATGCGAGAACAGGTAGATAGATTGCCCAATGCTGAAAAAAGGGCGGCCGTTGCCATCGCTCGACTTAACTACCAGCAAGATGGCGGACGATCGAAACGTTCATCGCCTGTCACAGATCTAGAGACCCTTTTTTGACGCAGCTGGCTGTGACAGGCGATGAACGTTTCGATCGTCCGCCATCTTGCTGGTAGTTAAGTCGAGCGATGGCAACGGCTGCCCTTTTTTCAGCATTGGGAAAGGGGTGCACCCAAATTGCTAACGTGACGAGTTGGGCTCAAAATCACAACCTCTCTTCACTCCAAAGCCAATTCCTTTGTCGTAAGCATTTCTCTATAGGGGGCCTGACCGCTGTCTTTGAAAAAAAATTCGATGAGATCTAACCTTAACGTTTCTTTGCGTGGTAAAGGCTTTAAACTATGAAATATCATATTTCGTGTATAACCCTTTGACAATATTTTGCGGATTGAAGTTTCATTTTAGACAAACGAATGTCTGTCCTAACCTACTAGTCCGGATCCTAGCTTAATTGCACATCCCAGTCTTACCAGCCTACTCATGTATTGGATTATCGTGTCCGTTGCAAATCAAGCCAAACAATACTTGCTCAGTTTCCGTTCGGTACTATACAAATGTCTTTCCTTTTTCATTTTCATAAACAATTTAATGCAGTTTTGGGGATATCACACCACATAGTAGGGGAGCCCATGGTGTTTTTGGAGATTTACTCGAGCGCGTCAGATGAACATGGGGGGGGGGGGGTACCTTGCATCATGTTGAGTACCTCCACCATATACAGGGTGTCCAGCCTTAATGTGGCCCAATAGCTAATTCCTGAACCGTTCGGTTTAGATATGCACTTCCAATTTGAAAAATGTTTTAAAAAAGGTAAAGAATGTTTTTACGTGCTTTTCGAACCAAAAAACCCATTTAGAAAAAAAATACAAAAAGTAAATTTTTATACGGTCCCCAGGTCCATCACTTATATTTAGGAAAAGATGCAGTACACAAAAACAAAATAAACATAAAAAGTTTCATTTTATTACGATAAAAACTGGCCGACTTATGGAACTTTGAAAATCATACATTTCATCTATTTTTCGGCCATTTTCAAGACGGTCCCTTACTAGCTTCTTAAAAATGGCCGAGAAAATGGATGAAATGTATGATTTTCAAAGTTCCATAACTCAGTCAGTTTTTATCGTAATAAAATGAAACTTTTTGTGTTTACTTTGTTTTTGTGTACTGCATCTTTTCCTAAATATAAGTGATGGGACCTGGGGACCGTATAAAAATTTAATTCTTGTAATTTTTTCTAAATGGGTTTTTTGGTTCGAAAAGCACGTAAAAACATTCTTGACCTTTTTAAAAACATTTTTCAAATTGGAATTGCATAGCTAAACCGAACGGTTTGGGAATTAGCTATTGGATCGCATTAAGGCTGGACACCCTGTATATGTCCTGTATGTAGGGACGTACGTCTAGGGCAGCTCATCAAATTAGTAAAAAAAAAAATTGATCGTCAGAAATACTGAAGCGCGTCAGATTAAGATAAGGTAGCTTAATTACTAGCTAAAAAGTGTACGTTCAAAAAATCTGACGATTTGAATGTAACGGAGTGGGAGGGTTACAAAACTGAAAAAAAAAAAAAAAAGCGTTGTCGTGACATTCTCGAGCGCGGTTGAATTTTTGTTATTTTGAAGGAACTGATGCAAGAATCACGAAAAAAATATAATCTGCCTATTTCCACGAGCCGAAGTAATAAAAATACGATCCAAAGCAATAAAAATACGAACCAAAGCAATAAAGATCGTCAATGAAGATTAGAGCGTACAACAATAGCTCGATCAAAGATAACGAGCACGCTCTTCGAGTTAGTGTAGATGACAAGGAGTTCTACATCTTTGGTCCTCAATAAACAAGAACAGCAAATTTTCAGCAAGAATTAAGAAATATCAAATTCAAAGAAGCTTTTGTCAAGTTTTTAATTCATCATTGAGCTGATCAGGAGATGGCTACTATTATTAGTAACGAAAAAAATTCATCTTAATCATGATATGTGTTATGTATATTCAGTTACCGATAGTAAAGTTACCTGAACAATAGACCATGAACTCTCATGTCCTAATCATGAAGAAGCAGATACAAAAATTGTATTTTGGGCAAGTAAAATAAAAGAAGATTCTGCAGTTACAATCAGAACTTCAGACACAGATATTGTTGTCATCATGTTGGTCAATGTGGGACATCTCCAAGCATCGGTTAAAATATGGATGGATCTTGGAGTTCACAATGCACGCCGTTATATTGACGTATCTGCTCTTTATGCTAAGCTCGGCCCAATAATTTCGCTAGCGCTACCAGCTCTTCACGCGCTAACAGGATGCGATTACAATCCGGCACTTTACAGACGAGGCAAAAAAAAAAAAAAAACCTCTGCAAATTTTTATGGGTTCAAATGTTTTTCAGAAGACATTTGCCGATGTAGGGTCAGAGGATCATAATATAAGAGATTCTTTTGACATTTTACAATCTTTTATCTGCCACTTGTATGGTTTGAAAAAATCAGCTGATGTCAACCTTGCAAGAATAGAAATCTTTAATAAGACCTACAAAGTGTCAGATACGTCGCAGCCTTTCTCACTGAACGTCCGTAAATACGATGCTTGGTGCTTGCCTCCTTGCCAATCTGAGCTACAGCAGCACTTATTGCGAACGAAGTATATTGCGTGCTTGTGGAGAAATGCACACAATAAAACTATGATTGACATGTCACCAACAGATTACGGGTGGACAAATGTCGATTGAAAATTTCAAATGACTTGGTTTGTTGGCAATCAGTTACCTGATGCATACGAAGATGTCATAACACCAGTTATTGACGAAACTTCAGATTTAGGTATATTTCTTTTTAATACTTTGATAACATGTTATTCATGAAATCAATAAAATTGTGTTAGCGGTTATAACGATTTCCTGCTACAGATACGAAAACTGCAGACATTATTGGAGGTCCAATTGAATTATTAAATTTGGAATATGATAATTCTTCGGATGACGACGAAGATTGAAAATAATTTTTTCAACAGATGTATTTTATTTTTATATTATTTTCTAAATAAATTAAAGTGTAAATATTTAAATAATTTTACGTGCTTTTATTCGTCACATTTTATGGACATTGAAAAAAAATTCATAATTTTTTTCTAGCCGTCAGATTAATGATACCTCTCAAAATAATCGTCAGATGTTAGGCTACCGTGACTGGAACATCAAGCTAAACCTTCTGTATCAAAATCTGACACGCTCGAGTATTTCAATATGGCGATTTTTTTTTTTTCATTTTCAAAAATTCCCTACGAGCTTGCATCACTTCCGAAACGTCAGTCTTTTGAATGGGAGCATTTTTAGGGTTCACTTAACATACCCTCTGAATATCTGTCGCGCTCGACAAAATACATTTTTTTTCTATTTTCTGCCCTTCCGGATGGCCACCCCCACCTTTGGTATCAAAGACATGCTGGGGTATCTAAACTATCGATATCTGACGCGCTCGAGTATCTCCATGTAACTGTTTTTTTTTTTACATCTTTGAAGGTCTGTATACGCTTCCCCCACCACTGAAAGGGAACATTATGTAACTTTTTATTCTTCTTATTATCTAAACTACAAAATCTAATAGGTCCTGACGACGCTCGAGTAACTACCCAATTAGCATCATGGGCTCCCCTACTAACAGTATGTGAGCTAGGATCAGATCCAGGCCCAGCGAAAGGGGGGGGGGCAGTCGGGGCACTGCCCCGGGGACCGTCGAACTAGAGGGGTCCGTGAATTTTTCAAAATGCACTACAAATTTCCTTTCTACATCTTTACTTTTAAACAATTACTTTAAAAAATCACAGCCCAACGCAGTGCCGGTCCTAGCTATTTTTCTAAATGGTGCAAAATACAAAAATGCGCCCCTCCCTCACACATGCAGCTAGAAAAGTTTTCAAAGGGGTTAAAATGAAAATTTCAACAATATATGGACATTCAAATTTATGCTTGCACATAGTATAAAGTAAGGTATTCTGGTATATGGTATATGTCATCTTTCGTGTGTGTGTTAATGTCAGCTGTGTGGTTCAAAATATTGCTTCGAATCGATATGTGCAATAAAGTCATCCAAGCCAGAAATACAACAATTGATGTCGAAGCTGAAAATATAGGAGCATTGCTCTCCTATCTGAAAACACTTCAAAATGATTGGAATTCAGTCTGGTCTGAGGCTAAAACTGTAGTTTTAAATATGGAGATCGAGAAAACATTTTCCCGTGGATATAATGAGGGGCCCAAAAAACAAAAGCTGCATCATCTGGATAGTGAAGAAACTGATAAACAGTTAGATAATGAAGAAAAATATTTTAAAATTTACGTATTTTTCCTTTGGTAGATAGTGTCATAGGGGTACTAACTGTACGATTTGATGCTGTCAAAAACTTGTCAAGTAAATTTGAAATATTATGGCAGTATTTAACAATACCTGAAAACAGTTTGAAAGAAAAGGCATTATTTCTATCGGAACAGTATCAAGATGATCCGAATAGTGAAGATTTTCTTTCAGAAATAATTCACTTACCATCCGTCCAAAAAGCTAATTCCGGAATTAATCAATTAAAGCCTTTGATTTATTGAACATACCAACAGAATATAAACTGAACGATCTATTTCCAAATGTTTACATTGCCCTTAGGGTATTTTTAACCATTCCAGCAACGGTAGCTTCTGCTGAACGATCATTCAGCAAATTGAAACTCATAAAAAATTTCTTAAGATCAACCATGTCTCAAGAACGACTTGTATAGACTTAGCAAGACTAAGCATCGAATCTGACACTGTCAGAACTATTAATTTTGATGATGTTATATGAAATTTTGCAAGTAAAAAGGAACGAAAAGCCATTTTTTAAATTAAATAATAAATATGCTAATTCTACCATTTATATATATTTTTTTAACCTTCAAGCATGAATAAAAAATCGCTAAATATGAAGATTTCCTTACTCATTCTTTTCTTTTAGCATTCTATATAAAAATCACTAAAAGAAAAAAAAATAATTTTCGAAACTGTGCGTTTAACTATAGCAAAATATGAACTGATGCATTTACAGATAAATAACACACTGCTGGTGATAGTGATTTGCAACCCATGTTAGACAGCGAGGGTGGTAAGGCAAAGGAAGATTTTGGAATCTGGTTATAAAAATACCGTAATGATACTTCATTTTTTATATTTTTTATAATGCATTATTACAGATTGTAAATACTATTATTAAAATTATAATTTAGGTAAGAATAAAAATGACCCCACAATATTAACTTTTTTATTTTTAATAACTACATTTAAAGTAAAATTCAGCAGAATTTAAAATATATTTCTTGAGGCAAAAGCAAGTTGGGGAGGGTTCCCGGGAACATTTCTGTCCCGCCTTATAAAATTTCTCTCGGAAGCCCTGATCAGATCCGGATTTTGCACTTTATAACCGGATCGGAACTGCCTTGAAAGAGCTCAAAGCGAAATTCAAACCTCTAACCAAGAAACAGAAGATGTCTGGTGCAGATTCAGCAGCGGAGAAGAAAAATAATAAAAACACACAACACAGGGCACAAAGAGTTTATAAGTAACACCTGTTTTTCCCAACAATGAGAGTGGTAGAGGGAACGTCAGATGTATAAAGTGCACCGTTTCTAACTTTAGAAGCCGTTGAGTCATGTCGCCAAAAGATCTTGGAGACGATAAAAATAGAAGTTACCAGACCCGACAGGTAGAAAAATACTAAGAGACAACTCTGTGTAACACTGAGAATAATTACTCAAGTTCGTCTGATGCTTGCGTTTCTTTTTTCTTTCTTTTGTCTGAAGACTGGTGCTAGATAAACGTTCTTAAAGGAGCGAAGACATGCGTTTATTCTATTTATGTTAAACAATTGTTTGTTTTTTTCACTCTAGTAACGGTTTTTACTTGCATCTGACTGTTAACCCTTTGAGGCGCAACCCTTTCCCAATGCTGAAAAAAGGGCAGCCGTAGCCATCGCTCGACTTAACTACCAGCAAGGTGGCGGACGATCGAAACGTTCATCGCGTGCCACAGATCTAGAGACCGTCAGAAAAGAGTCTCTAGATCTGTGGCACGCGATGAACGTTTCGATCGTCCTCCATCTTGCTGGTCGTTAAGTCGAGCGATGGCAACGGCTGCCCTTTTTTCAGCATTGGGCAATCTATCCAGCTGTTCCTCGCACCCCATTTTTCAGCAGATGTCAGTGCTGTTAAAAATGATCGTGACCATTTTTTTAGAGGAAATGACATGCTTAAAAAGTAAAGGATTCTCGTGGAGATATGTCACCCGCAACGTTTTTTATAGAAATCAAATCTATTCTTCGTGACTGACAACAGTCAAAACATCAGAGTTTGGTGTTCCCAGAGCGGGATCACTGCGCGTTAAAGGGTTAAAGGAGCGAAGACATGCGTTTATTCTATTTATGTTAAACAATTGTTTGTTTGTTTTTTTCACTCTAGTAACAGTGTTTACTTGCATCTGACTGTTAAACTGACATTCAGATTGCTAAAATAAAGTGCGTTGATCAAATCTTATTTCCCCTACTTCCTTATCTGAGAAAATTTCTTAAAAGTTAAGACGAAAGTTAATTTTACTTTCAGATTTTAAACGGATATTCCTAAAAAATTATTAGATGATAAAAGCTAAATTTTGAGTAGCACATAAGTCAGGGTATTCTTGGAAAAGTTATGTTTTATGACATTGTTGTTTGTTTGCTTGTTTATGTCGTACATAAATGCACACCGTAAATCGGCTTGAAAAATCGAGCAAGTGCACTAAAAATGCCGAAAAAAAAATATTTGCAACTTTGAAAAGCTAAAAATTCATTCGTTCCGTTCCCCCATTTTTACCGAGTTTTTGTATTTTCTATGTCCCCTAACTTAATTTAATAGTGTATAAAAGTGGAAAAGGCGAGACTTTTGTTTTTGCTCTCAAAAGTTTGGCTTTGTTTTTGCACTCAAAATTTCCCGAACTATCGAGCTTTATCGCAAAGATTACGTCATAACCAAAACATAGACACAATTTTTGAGATTCTAACCAGCTAGAAAACGAAACAGTTCCACTATATTACTGAGTTTGATTTTTTTTCCCACAAAACTAAAACAAAATGTTTTCTTCTGCATGAACCGTGGATATAAGGATTAATACATAGACGAAGATTGTAGAACATATATAATTTACGAGTCAACGAGTAAATTACGAGTCAAATAAATTACGAGTTACAACGCAAGTAAAATTTTGAAAGAACACAGATATAAGTAAGACTAAAAACTGAAATTTTTAAATCTATAAGATTTTTGTCAACAAATTTATGACAGCAATAAACTTCGAATAACTTTGTTATTTGCAAAGTTCATTGAAGCATAATTTCAATTCTCAAATGTCTGTTGAACTTTTTTTCCTATCTTTTGTGTTAGGAAGGTAATATTTTAAAGTAGGGAGCACATTTTTCCTCTTTAAACCAACAACATGTATGAAATAAGCGTTTTTCAAATTTTACTTTTCCATCTGTGCATTAATTCTTATTCAAATTTTATCATGCACATTTTTCTTTCCGTCAATTTCACAGGGGAAAAATATGTTTATGAAAATATACTTGAATGAATGTGTTTATACTGAATTCTTTTAGTTTATGCGCTGAAAAGGATGTAACCTGGAGCTTCATAACTGAGCTTAAAGTCTAAAAGTGATTATTATTATTCTTTAATTTCTCATGAAGGTTTTGTCTTTGCTGATTAGGATATTTATAGTTTTATACCCGTCATTCAGTCGTTTACGTGCGTTTAGGTCTAGGAATAACTAAGAACTCAAAATCTCAGTTTAACCATTTAACGCGCAGTGTTCCCGCTCTGGGTACACCAAACTCTGACCTTTTGACTATTGCCAGGCACGAACAATAGATTGGATTTCTATAAAAATAGTTTCGAGTGGCATAGCTCACGAGAATCATTTACTTTTTAGCACGTCATTTCCCGTTAATAAAATTGTCACGATGATTATTTTTAACAGCACTGACAATCTCTGTAAAAATGGAAGAATGCGAGAACAGCTGGATAGATTGCCCAATGCTGAAAAAAGGGCAGCCGTTGCCATCGCTCGACTTAACTACCAGCAAGATGGCGGACGATCGAAACGTTCATCGCGTGCTACAGATCTAGAGACCCTTTTTTGACGTAACTGGCTGTGCCGCACAGCCAGCTGCGTCAAAAAAAGGGTTTCTAGATCTGTAGCACGCGATGAACGTTTCGATCGTCCGCCATCTTGCTGGTAGTTAAGTCGAGCGATGGCAATGGCTGCCCTTTTTTCAGCATTGGAAAGGGTTGCGCCTCAAAGGGTTAAACTAACGTCATACGTCACTCATCTGGAGGATACCCTTGAAAAAACAATCGTAGAATTAGAAAAACAAATAAGGATCCTGCAAAATTCGCCTTAACCTATTTCCACGTTTTACAAAAACACTCTTTCATAATACACGGAATCCTTTCGCAACCATCTCCCCTGCCTCTCCCTCCCCCCATCCCCCAGTCCACTTATGAATGGGGGGATTTGCATGTATGCGTGGGTTTGTCCATATTCCTAGCACCCCACATATTCTAACTATAACTCTCCGGAGGATATATTCAGCGCTTGTGCGCTGCTTGGCCACTTTCCCGAACATAAGTTTGGAAACCTCTTTGGCAACAGTTTTCGCGGGCGCTTCGAAACCTCTCGCGTCACGAACTACGTCATCGGCAGCACGCGATGCTGGTCTTATCAAATTTTATTGGCCAGGAATTCTAAGAGGATGCTGAAGAGTTTTGCGGTTCGGTAGTAGCTATTTATATTGAACAGGATACTAAATCCGTAAACAAAATGACGGATACTGAACTTAAGTGCGGTCTTCCGTAAAAGTTTATGGCTTCAGATAGTTTGGGCTGTGAGCTAAGAATAACTATTTTTCATGCTAAAATCATTTTATGAGAAGGGTTTTGAAAGTTTCGAAAGAGCGTTATTTCAGGAGGTACTCTGGCTCATCCTAAAGTATATATCCCGAGGTACTTCAATGACAAAAAGTTCGCCGAACTCATCAGAAATAGAGTTCTAGATAGATCGTCCTCTCTAGAACTTTCGAACTGTTTACTTTTCCTGATTGACGCTGGTTATGGAAATTAAAGTACTTTCTCAAGGCTCATTAATAATTGTATGTTTTTTCTACTTCCACTCTTCCAGGAAATTTTTCCACGTTCAGATTGTCGATGAGAAGATCAGCAATCGAGATCGAAAATCAAGTAGATTGATTTCGTTTTCACGTTTAAACAAACAAACGGCTTCATTTTAAGACTAGCATCAGTGCATAAGAAATTGGGAATTTATAATCGTTGAGTTCAGTTTATTTTATTGCTTCATTTCCTTGGATCTATGTTGCATTATCCACATATCCAATAGCTATAAGAAAAATTCGTGAAATAATTGTATAAAAATTAGATTATGAATGTGCACTAGGTATATAATTATGAAATGAGGATTTAAAAAAACAGACTGAATTCAGAAAAATGATAAAAAGTTGTTTATTCAAAGTATGTTCCATCGCTAGTTACACATTTCCCCCATCTTTAGAGAAATTTGTCGATACTAAACCAGGAAAAGTTCTGCCCCTGAATTCATAGTGTCATTTTCACATCGTCGAACGAACCAAAGCACTGCTCAACAAGTACATGACCAGGGCCTGATTACTGAAAAGGCTCGGGAAGCTTGAGCTTCCCCTCCGAATTTGAAGGGAGGCCCGAAAATGACTGAAAAACTGTGATAAAAATTCAAAATTTTGTTTTTAAATGATCTTTTTAAGTTATTGTAAACATTTTTAATGAAGAGAAGCGGTGCTTTTCAGAAGTCTTGATACTTCATGTCGCAAAACTTGGTTGTTTGCAATGTCTTTGCCTGGGACATCTGCTGCAGTTGAGAGTTCTTTTCGATTATGGGGAATATTTGGCCGGCAGAAAGGGGTAGACTTTTAATATGTAATATTAAATATCTTCTAAATGTCAAACTTAATTCTCAACTTCTGTGTTGTGATTTTTATGATGTCATGAAAGCAAACAAAGATTTCCTGAAAAAAAGCCACGTCTAATGAGAAATAGGACTAAATTAATAAAGTTTAATGTTCCATTAAGGTAAAGTTTTTAGTTATTTGTTAGTGTTTAAAGTAATTTCAAAAATACTGTAAAATCTCGTTACAATGAAATAACTATCATGAAGATTAATGAATAAAATATTTTTATCAAAGGAAAATTTCAAATTAATGAATAAAACGCTTTTATCAAAGGAAATGATTAGAACTAATTAAATCAATGAAATTTCTTTTTTATGAATAAAATATTTTTATGAAAGAAAATCATTAAAACTTTACTTTTCCCAAACAAAAAGGGGATGAGGGGCCCGAAATGAGACTGAGCTTCCCTTCCCTTCAGAGGTTAATCGGGCCCTGTACATGACTAACCCTCTCCAAAGTGAAAATTTTCTTACAGCCACAGTGTCTGGTGAGGCTTATTTTTTACCAGACACTTAGAGGAATGTGCAGTCTACATCCACACTAAAGGATGAAATAATATTTTAAATTTATTTTAACTACTAACCTTTTTATTGCAAGTAAAAAAACAAAATATTTGTAAAGTATCAGAGAAACCGATAGAAATTTGAGATTTTGAAATATTCACTTTAATTCTTTTTACTACAAGACAAGGTTAGTAATTGCCACTCACTATCCAGTTTTTATCGTCACTCGCCATTATGGTGAATGAATCTAAATTTTTACCTGAATTTTTACCTTGAATGGCCCGACATTCATGAGGGTTTTACTTATATGTCAACCATCAACGCAAACATCCCATAATCGGAAGGAGTCAAGTAAGGTGAGTAAGCCGCATGGGGATGCATTTCCCCAAGTAAATTCTTCCATCTCGTGAACCGGCTTTACTCTACGTACTGGAGAACTTCTCTACATGGAGAAAAAATGACCTTGTTGTGATGGAGATCACATATTTAATTTTAGTAATCATTTACTTTAGCTTTCTTTAATGTAATCTATCCAAAATCAAGAATTCTAAATCTTTTCTGTTCTCATTTTTCGGTCACTTCGGCTTTTAAATCTGTATATTCGCTTTTCCCGTATGCATTATTCTTAATTGTTTGTTCGTCTCTTCAGACTGGTGGCATCGTTGTGCTGAAAATAGATTATATTGCGTCCGTTTGCAAAATCAACGTACTTTTTGATTATTCTCTTGGCATCCTGCTGGCGTAAGTTATATTTTTGTTGCCCTGCCTCATCTTTAAAATTATTTGCTCGCGATTACGTCATTTTAATTTTATTGGATTAACTTTTAGGGTTGCTCTGTAATTGGCGTTATTGATCTCAGACAAGTTATTGTTCTCGCCAGTGTGTAATTCTCTGCTGTCGTAATTTTTAATTCATTAAATCTTATTATCACTGTCCTTATAGGACGTTCTTTTTATTTCGCTAGCCACCACCGCCCGTTGTTAAAATGTTCAATAGCATCTTTTAAATAAATAGTTTTAAGTATTCAATATCTTTTTCTTTACTGCAACTAAGTGCATTAGAACCTGGATTTTTAACCGTCACAACGCAACTTAATAAATTAAAATACCAGTAAGCAATTAACTTCTTTACACTTGTGTGCCTTTTTTTATATTCTGATAGCTTTTTGAACAGCGAACAATTTAAATCAACCAATTGTTCTTGAAAGAGTTTGGTATTAACCATTTAACCAGCCTTTAACAGATTTTCAAAGACCACATCTTTTTGGTCCAACATAGTCATCCTGCCAAAGCTGTCGATGTGGATAGGGCGCTATTCCTGATCTTTTCATCCCCGATAACGATACAATCCACAAAGGACTTTCTTTTTAAGTGTGCAAACGAAATTTTGCATGTGTTTTTGTTCCTATCCACCTGCCTCACGCTCAATCGGGGACATCGTGATTCTACCGGGCCTGCTTGTGCACTCCGATGAGTCATCTAAAGAGGCCTACGGATGCTCACTTATTGGTTCCAGCACTTAGATACGTCATCTAACGGCCAAATCCGACCAATGAGGAAACGTCCGTGGGCCTTTTTTTGGAGTGCGCAAGCAGGCGCGGTAGAATCACGATGGCCCCGGCTCAATTCATGTGGTGCACATCTTCCGGCCTTTTGAATCTTTCCCATCTCTCGTAGGGGACGAGTTGATTAACGCTTAGCTGCTTTGCAAGTTGTTTTTGTGTTTGCGTATCGTCTTCGTCAGCAATGCTTGCAGATCTGCATCTCCCAATCTTTCTGACAGTTTTCCTGTGTTCCTTGACTGCAATCTCGAAATCACCACTTTTGAAACGCCGAAACCATCGCTCACACATATCTTGCGACAGATCCTGTTCGCCCATAAACTTCTCGAAACGATCAGTAAGTTCAGTAAGTAAACGATCATTTTCAAACGAACACAAAAAATTTCTGTCTGCGAACGCTCTCTGGCACAAAAACCGACATACTGAATACAGCAATACAATATGTGCAAACGATTTTTCAGTTCATCACTGATGTGTATTTGCACTTGTTGCTGGGGCAGCAAAATGGCGTCTATCTCAAAACTCAAAACTTTGTACTATTACACACTGTGTTAGTGTGCCAATCTGCTTTTCATACTTGTACATCTGATTCGTGTATGTGTTTATTTATTCAAAGTTTACTCCTAGACAGCTAAACTGGTCGGTTTGAAATTTTTGGGGGGAAAAAACTGGCTACATTAAAAATTTGAAATTCCATCCATTCCCTGATTTTTAGTGATTTTTCTTTATTTTTGAGCTTTAAAAAGCTTCTTTCATATCCAACAGAGCAAGAAGATTATCCGATAAAGTAATATAGTTAGATATCGTAAGACTGACATCATTTTGATGTCATGGGACCAAAAATGCAGAAGAAATCTAATTATGGTTACAAGTATGCAATGTATGGTTGTAAAACAAGAAATATGCTACTGGTGAAATAATAATTCCTCAAATTGGTACTTGGTGAAAAAAAAAAAAAAATTATGTATTCTCGCTTAGATTCAAAATAACGGGTGCAGAAAATCAAATGCTGAAAATTTAACTTTTTATTTTCCTTCTGTTGGACGCATTTTTTTTCTGAAATCTGCCATGTTAAAAATTGCTTTTATAACTGAGTGAAGCCACGTATTTAAGGATAGGCATAATCTGTGCCGGGCTAAAGCTCTCAAAACAGTCCCGATTTTTCTGGCATTAGACGTTGGTACGTCTAATAGGACTCTGAAAAATTTGCCACACAACAGCCGTCACAAGCGAAGGAGATAAAATGCAAAATAGCTTTCATGTGGTACTAAGTCAATAATACTATTTGTTTCATATTTTTGCATTTTTATTTTCCAAGTCTATGAACGCAAGAAATGACTTCAGTTTTTGTTGGACAGTTGATCCTAAATTGCAACAATAGATTCTATACATCGACACAACTTGCTTCTGCAGTTGATTGGTCGAAAGTCATGACTACATTTTGATCTTCATATAACATTTACAATTTGTTCATTATAGTTACAGTGCATGCATCCGACCGTTGTCACCTTTTATTTCTGATCATAAAAAGTATATAGATATGCATGGTATGCTGTTCTACAGGATCTTACATTATGACCTCAGGAGCGTAGCCAGAAATATCTTATTCTTTTAGATACGAAATGAGTCGTGAATAAATAAAAGGAATTTCTGTACAAGATAACGTTTATGCTATTTTTCTAAAAAATACGAATGGGTGGGGGGGGGATATATCCTGATATTCACTTCTTATCCAAATTGTCTCAGTTTGTTTTTACTATAATGATTATCACTACTACAAAAGAATATAAAGAAAACAGATTGAAAAACAACTCCCGAAAAGAAGGTGGAAGGCCTACCATCGTAAGGATTACGAAACAAAATTCACAGTTTTAAATGCCACCATTGTGCAAAGATTATAGTTTGGATCCATTTCAAATTTTATTTTCGCAATCACGTTCCCGTCGTGCATTTTTATACTCGCCTGATCGTCCGTATTTCGTGATTGAATTAACCGAACGCAGCTTCTGAAAGCATGAGTCCCAATTACTCTTAATACGAAACGGACGTGAATGTCCTTCGTCTATCGTGGAAAATGAAGGACAGTTGTCCATTGGCTAAGAAGTTACGTTCTGAGAAAAGCATAAAAGACCTATTACTAGAATTTCTTTTAACCCTTTAAGGCGCAACCCTTTCCCAATGCTGAATAAAGGGCAGCCGTTGCCATCGCTCGACTTAACTACCAGCAAGATGGCGGACGATCGAAACGTTCATCGCGTGCCACAGATCTAGAGACCCTTTTTTTGACGACAGCTGGCTGTGCCGCACAGCCAGCTGTCGTCAAAAAAAGGGTCTCTAGATCTGTGGCACGCGATGAACGTTTCGATCGTCCGCCATCTTGCTGGTAGTTAAGTCGAGCGATGGCAACGGCTGCCCTTTATTCAGCATTGGGCAATCTATCCGGCTGTTCTCGCATTCTTCCATTTTTCAGCAGATTTCAGTGCTGTTAAAAATAATCGCGACCATTTTTTGACGGGAAATGACGTGCTAAAGAGTAAAGGATTCTCCTGGAGCTATGTCACCCGCAACTATTTTTATAGTAATCCAATCTATTCTTCGTGACTGGCAACAGTCAAAACGTCAGAGTTGGGTGTTCCCAGAGCGGGAACACTGCGCGTTAAAGGGTTAACAAAAAAAAATGAAAGGAAAAGCACAATGCTATGCTTCTAACTATATTCAGTCTGCTCAAATTACACCAAAAATTATGTCAATATGTTTGTTCCACTAATTTATGCTACTACTCACAAAAGCTTTGATGTAATATTATGGAAATTACACCACATTTAAGTACTCCAGTGCTTGTTAATGAATAATTGCAGTGGCGGCGCGTGAGTTATTTAAATGGAGGTTCGCAAAATAAATTTCGAAAATTAAATATGCATATACGACGCACCTTTCAAGTTAAAATATGTTTGCATTTCCAGCAATTAAAGGAAAACAATGCATGCAACTGAAAGAAAACAAGTCATCTTTGGTCTTACATTTCGTCACCAAGATATGTTTTAGCAAAAGCGTTGTCTTGATTTTTTATTTCAATTTTTTTAAAGGATATTGAAAATGTAATTGTATTAGCTCTGAAACACTTATTTGACTCCTATCTTAATTATTTACTCTAGTTCGTGAAAAAGTACTGTAGGGGAAAATGATAAAAATAAAGAAAATAATAAGAAAATGAGAGAAAAGATGGATTAACTACACTACAAAAAAAGTCTGTTAAATTTACAGAAAAATATTGTCAGCCAGGACGCCAGTTTATTTCCGTTTTTTCTACAGAAGTCTTCCGTAAATTTTACAGATTCTCAGTTTATTTTACAGAAATTTTCCATATACAGGAAAAAATACAGAAGATTTCTGTAAAATAAACGGAAATAAACTGGCGTCCTGGCTGACAGTTTTTTTCTGTCAGTTTAACAGATTTTTTTTTTTTGCAGTGTAACCGAACACATAACAAACCAAGGGAGAATCCGCAAGAGATAACGGCAAAAAATTCGTCCGTGAGCACACTAAAAATGTGCGAACGCAGTGACATCAGCAGCGCCTTACTTCTCCCACAGCTCGCTCTGCGCTTTTTCTCAGAGAGCGGTTCAGAAGGGTATTTGGCCGATCGCACGTGCGACCGACGAAATACTATGCTGTAGTAGCCTACGATACAGTGCGTTAGCTATAATAAGCGTATTTAATAACAGTGGGAGATGGGGGAGAGTAAAACTCACGTTATTTGAAACGGGAGTTCACAAAAATTTAGGAGTGTACTTAATATTTTCTTAACTTAATTTGTTAATGTGTTTATTTTTTTATTTTTTCCTCTGGAGGCTCACGTACTCATGAGCTCAAACAGAGTAGCCGCCACTTAGTAATTGTAACGAAAAGTTCATTTATTTTTGAATATCTTATTAATTTTACTATAATTAAAAATTAGTTTTAGATGTTTTATAAAGGGCATAGTATAAAAATGCATCGTATATCTTTATCAGGATATCCAAAATAATGAAGACATTTGTACGTATCTGAATAATTTAAAGAAAAAATATAAGTAGAAAAAATATACGCATCCACAAGATTAAACAGTCATCATCGTTTGCTTTTCACCAAATGATTTTCATATGAACCGGAATAAATAAATAAAAAAGCTCGGTAATTTTTTCATTGTATTTGTAAAACATTATTGTCAATATTATTATTATCATGAGCATCATTGGAAAATAAACTGTTACTAATTATTAATAAAATTATATTTAAGTAATACTTTTTTTTCCTAATGTCGGACACTTACCGGTCTCTTTTATTATGGAGCACCTAATAAGTGGGCCAGCGTTGTAGTGGGCCTCTTATAGAGGTACTGACGAAATTACACCCAAGCACGTGCCGGAAATGGAACCCGGACCCGTGGTGTAGTAGAAATGTCTCTCTAACCATTTTCTGAAAATTACGGGTGGGGAAGGGGATATATCCTGATATACAACCTGGATGGTTCTTTGCGTTAATATATATGCTGAAGCCAAAAAGCTCATGTAGCTGCAAACAAAATCCGATTACTTACTTTTCAAACTCCTTTTTGTCTGGGTATTGCCTATGCGTTATTTTATAAAAACTATTAATTACTTTTTTAAAGATAATTATTTTTAATTTACAAATATTTGATATCTGTATGTTTTAGTAGGAAATATTTTAAATATTTTTTCCATGAAACTTAGTAACAATATTCTTATATAAAAAAGTTTTTAATAACTGTATTCAAATTTTAAAAATCTTATACACTATTAATAGTTGTTCAACTTTACACCATATAATGCTGCTAAATTAGCTGCGACCTTTCTATGGTGAAGTGCTGCCCCTCAGGTATTCGACACTAGTAAGACCCGATATATCTGCCATTTTATTACGAGAGCACCCAGTAGGTGGCCAAAGTTGCCCTCATGAAAGGACGGACACCAAAGCCCATAGCGGGAATCGAGCCCGCGCCCAAGGTGTGATAGAATGGTTCTTTAGCCAATACGCCACTTGGGCTGCTTGTCACAGTGTTAATCAAAGTAGTTAACATTTCACCATAGAATGGTGCTGAATTAGCAGCAACCTTTCTACGGAGAAACGTTGAACCGTGATTTGGTGCTTAAACTGATAAATGGAACCAAATCATGGTGAAACGTTTCTCCATAGAAAAGATGCAGATAATTTAGCTTCCATTATAAGGTGAAATATTGAACTACTTCTATTAACGGTGTAGTATAACACTATATCTTATAGAACACAAAACAAAAAAATTAAGGTACGAAGGCGCCTCCTCTCAAAAGTTAAACAAGTGTCCTTAGTATCTCAGTGTATAATCTCAGTATATCTCAGCTTCTCTCCTTAAAAGATCAATTTTAATAATAAGATTGTTCACTGTAATTTAAAATAAGTACTAAAAGACTAGTCCATTTTTCGTGAAATGGAGGGAAGAAGTTTAAATTACGCTCAACGCTCGTATATACACTTTTTAGTGAACATAGACGTAATTGCAGAGCACGTGATCAACTACAAGATACTTGTCAACAGAGTTGGGCAGTATCAACAGGTAGGTGGTATCAACAGGTTAGGACAAATATATTTTCAAAATACATTTGATCTCGTATTTTGTATTTTAACTCGTAAAAACAAAGTATTTTGAGAATGTATTTTAAAATGCATTTTCAATGTATAATTTGTGGCTTCAAAATACAAAAGATAGATTTTTTATTCGGACATAAAACTAATCGTAACGCCACAGATTGCTCAGATAGCATGTGCAAATGAAAATCATAAAATTGCCGATTTTCACTTTTCCCCCTCTTTGTGTGTAATTTATGAGCTGCACCAGAATTACACGTGGTATTGTAACTGAATAAGTGTTAGTGTGAGTGATCTTTAAATTTAATTAAACAGGAAAGGGGGAAAGAAAAGCCTTTCATTCTAACTGTTTCAAACAATATGTTTGGTCTAGGAAAGTTTCTAGATTTACACTGTAAAGGAAGCCAAAAGTAGTGAAAACATATTTGAGTAGTATTTATCGGATTCTTTAAGGAAATTTATGAACAATTTGAAATGTGTTGCTAAGTTCTAGAAAAATAAGATTGTCAGTATTTCTGCAGTAATATAATGGGCTACTAGTTAATGTTTGTATTTAAGAGAAAGCTACACGACGGCTATCTGCATAAGGAGGGAAATACCTTGAGTGGAGGACTTTTTAAGGGGTTTTAAGGTGCATTCACGTTGCATATGGAGTAAAACACCCCAAGCTGCAGACCATTTCAGCAACAGCTTCCCGTAATAGAATGGAGTGAATCAAATTTCCATTCTACATAATTTTGAAAGATTTTGCGCAATTCTTAATTTAAAATGTTTCCAAATTTTGTCTGTTGTTTTAAATGAAAAAGTTAAGAAGTAATGTTAGTTATTGAAACTGAAAACTCTTCGATAATATGCAAAACATTTAAATATACGATAAATTTTAAAACTGACTAAAATACAAAAGAAATTTTTAATAGGATGTTATTTAGCTGAGTATTTAACTTCAAACGTTCAACTGAAAGCAATAAATAATAAATATTATACGTAGAGGTTTATTTGACGCACTGTGACTTTTGTAAATTAAGTTTTTATAAACGATTTTGAAACAAGCGAGTATTCATTGTTCGCATGCCGAAATTATGCAATTTTCATTGCGTTTTGAGTATTAATGCAATTTCTCAGAAAGGTCTGTTTTGGATCTTATTGTTATACAGGTAAAATTTTGAAAGACAACGTTTTAAAAAAACAAATAGCACCTTTCCCTTAACACAAATAATAAGATTGCTCATTCCTGTTCAAACGCATCTAAATAAAATAAACTGTTATCTTCGGTGGGAAATTTAGCTTCTTCTACATTCAAATCCTTTAAAAATTTTACATGTATTTTTTTATTTTGTATGTATTTTGAAAATACATGTATTTTTTATTTTGCTTTTTTTTTAATTCAAGAAGTATTTTGTATTTTAGTGTTTGAATCAAGGTATTTTGTATAGGAAGTACATTTTCGGTGTATTTTTCCCAACTCTGCTTGTTCGTATACGTATCGGAGGATCAAGACACAAAAATTCTGTGTCCGTATCTGTATTTAGCTAAGAAAAGAAGAAACCCGGCAACTCTTCCAATATCCGGCACGTCACCAATGTGAACAATCTAACGTCACTTGAAATGGCAAGACTGACACTGGCATCTCCAAAAACTCCATAAAGAAACAGAAACACTTCGAGGGAAAAAAAAAATAAGCATGAAGTTACGAGTAGAAAAAACAAAAGAGGAGAAAAAGGTTTGAAAGACAAGAGTAGATTTGAATTGTTTTGCCAACTACTAGATGGATAGCTTATGAAAAGGAAATACAAGCTCAAAGAGAAATATGAGACATTGACATAGGGAGACTTGTCTGTCGATTTGATTTATGAACTGAAGGGGATTTCATATTATGGTTTTGCATTACAAGTGAGGAACTGTATTAACAATTTCGGTAACAAAATTATTCGGATTGACTTGATTGAAAGAAAATCCCCCTTTTTTTCAAAAATGTTACTGCAATGATCTCTTTTTCTTACATTTTTAGTGCAATGGGCTGCCATGCCAGTATTTGCCAGTTCGGCAGAAAATCAGACTTGAGATTAAAGGACCCATTTTTCTATTAGGGAGACCGGAAACTGACGTCGTTTTTAGTAGGTCAATATTTTGCCTAGACTCAACTACTGAAGCTAATTAGGGATGGGCCCGAGACGCGAGAAATCTCGCATTGTCTCGCGTTCCCGTCTCGCATTGCGAGACGAGAGGGCCAATTTTTTGCGAGACGAGACAGAGTCTTGTTGCTCCACGAGAATCCTTTACTTTTAGCACTTACATTTCCCGTCAAAAAATATGGTCACGATTATTTTTAACAGCACTGACATCTGCCGAAAGATGGGAGAACGCGAGAACAGCTGGATAGATTGCCCAATACTGAAAAAAGGGCAGCCGTTGCCGTCGCTCGACTTAACTACCAGCAAGATGGCGGATGATCGAAACGTTCATCTCGTGCCACAGATCTAGAGACACTTTTTTCACGACAGCTGGCACAACCAGCTGCGTCAAAAAAGGGTCAGCATTTGGAAAGGGTTGTGCCTCAAAGGGTTAAAAAAAAGGTTGTACATTTCTGCTATTTCCCCCACACACATAGCATTAAGCACTCAAGAAAATTGATTTTTGGGACTTGTTAAATTTCTCTTCTTTAAAGCATTAACCATTGCTGTTTTAAATAGCTGGCTGTGCCCGCGCACAGCCAGCTGTCGTAAAAGAAAGGGTCTCTAGATCTGTGGCACGCGATGAACGTTTCGATCGTCCGCCATCTTGCTGGTTGTTAGTCCGCCATCTTGCTGGTTGTTAAGTCGAGCGATGGCAACGGCTGCCCTTTTTTCAGCATTGGGAAAGGGTTGTGCCTCAAAGGGTTAACTGGAGTCTCCTTTGTTATCATTCCTGGTATACTATCTGCACTCTACAATACACACAAACACGTAACATTTAAAATTAGGACTACTAATATATAAATATCAATTTGTATGTATGTTTATTACTCTTTTACGCTGAAACGGTTTGAAGGGTTTGGATGAAATTTGGATGTTGTGTTGTGTTGTGGGATTAAGGCCAATTATCTTTACGTGGAATCTAGGCCTATGGGTGAGGTGAACTACGTGGGGGGGTCCTTTTAAGGGGTCCTAACCCGTGTTTACGCTAAGTTTCGGAGAAAACCACGGAAAACTCGGAACGGTTAGGTCGACGGACGCGCGATGGGACCCGAATCGGGGACCTTCACACTTTTCCCGTCTACCATTTCCAGAGACATAACCACTGTACCATGGTGAGGCCATAAAGTAATGAAATTTGGAATACAGTTCAAGTCCTGGATTAACATATAGGCTACATTTTACGCGCGAGAAAGAACACTGTTCCTATAATATACAAAAAAACTACCTTTTATCAAAAAAGAAAAGAATTCAATTGCGTTTTTATTTTAAGCAGTCGACAGATGTCGCAAACTTATAGAATACGCAGTTTTTAATAAATAAAATCATTTTACCGTCTGCTACACCTGGATAAAACACCTGGAATACACCTGAATAACTTTTTCCTTCTGACGTGAATTTATAAGTGGCTTACGGGCCAAGCACACAAATCCGCAATACATGTGAAACAAACAAACAAACAAAAATAAGTTTCTGAAACTTTCATTCAGTTCAAATTCTACATTTTTCTGCGCATCTTTTTCCCCATTTTATTTTTATTGTATTACATCCAGGAAAAGGATGTTAGAAACAGGGGCGTATCCAGGGGGGGGGGGGGGGATATCGGGATATATCCACGCCGAAATTTTTGGATTAGTGATGGAATTCCGTCTATTTATACATATATAAGTTCATATCCCCCCCCCGAAAAATTTTCCTGGCTACGCGCCTGGTTAGAAATATCAATTTTAATTTTTTTTATTCACACTCGTGCATAATGAGACACTTCCCAACTTAATGGAATAAGAAAAGAAAATAGGGAAGACGCATGGATTATGATACGCTTTTAATATATAGCACTTTAGTACGTATTTAAAATCCGAAAGTGCTTCAGATTTTCTTACTTTTTTTTTTTTTTTTTTTTAAATATAAAGGCCAATCTAGAAGCTCTTCAGAATTAATATAGGACGAAAATTATTTGTACCTTTATGTGGGTTTTTATCATTAAACCATCTTACTTTTGTAACTAGGGGTGGCCCGACTAGGTAAGCAAGGTAAGCATCGCATCGAGGCGCCTGCTTCGTAGGGGCGTCATTTCAAACTCAAATCTAAGTAGAGCATAAAAGGGGACGCATTTTTTACGTTAGCAGGAGGCGCCACTTGCCCTAGGGCCGCCCCTGTTTGTAACCACCTTAATTTTAGATTGCATTCAGAATCTCAGAGATTTCAGTGCCATGGAAGCCGGTTAAAAACAGAATTTCTCCTGACAAGATTTATTCAGATGGCAAACCAACTGGTCGCCGGAGGCAGCTAGTAAATAAATAAAAACAAATATATTTTCGGTGTCATGTCACGTTACATATACAGTAGAACCTCGATTATCCGAGCTAATTGGGACCGCCAGTACCTCGGATATCGGAAATCTCGGTTAATAGAAACTATGTATAAAAACTTTCCGTGCTTGGGAATTAATCTAACTTTTAAAGTAAAAACAATAGAACGTTTTTTAAATGATAAAAATAAACATATATGAACTTATGTCTCACAGTTCAACAGAATGTTATGAAACACAACTGCCTATAGTAAGAATGTCCAATCCCCTTTCCCAACAATTGGGGGGGGGGGGGTGTAAGTGCCCAATAACATATTGCACCTGGTATTCAATAGGGTCACATGACCACTGTTCACAAAACATTCATGGAAAAAAATAAAATTACACTTCGTTATTGCCTCGGTTAACAGAAACCTCGGTTAACCGAAGCTCGGTTAATCGAGGTTCTACTGTACTGATTAAATGTGAATTTTTATCACTTTAAATGCACATATGAGTTAATATGATAACTAATATGTGTACTAATATGGTAATATGTAACTAATTGTTACTATTAATATTAATTTTCAATAAAATATATATAGAATTAATGTTACTAAAAATATGGTAAGGAAATCGCGGTCCTTAATTTTGCGAGACTCGCGAGACAAGACAGACAATTTCTCTGCAAAACACCAGACGAGACAAAGTGTTTGCGAGACGAGAGGAGACGCGAGATGAGACAGAGGTTTACCACTGCGAGGCGAGACGAGACATCCGTATTTCTCCTTCCGCGCGTCTCGCGTCCATCCCTAAAGCATAATAAGAGATTTGGCGTATGTGTGAGTTTTTCAAAAAAAGG
This sequence comes from Cheiracanthium punctorium, assembly GCA_038373885.1. NCBI lineage: Eukaryota > Metazoa > Arthropoda > Arachnida > Araneae > Cheiracanthiidae > Cheiracanthium > Cheiracanthium punctorium. Next base: position 640,220 of record JAWZYV010004109.1, read on the forward strand.
TACTAAATTGGACAGCATTTTCCAAAATTCGTAACTTATGGGGGGAATGAAAATGTTATTTTCCCTTATACCTGTGATCTCGATGAAAAAGAAAAGAGAAAGAGTTCCATAACATTCTTACTACAAAATACAACACTCACGAATACCTAAAATTCAATTTCAGGGCATTTTGTAATTCATCCTCTATTTTTTTTTAAAGTCGTATATTATACATTGAAAACAATACATTACAAGTAATCTGTTATTGTTATCATTTTTAAATGAGCTACGTTCCAGTTATAATTCCGAAATATCATTTGAACTCAAACTGTTTGAGTTTATATAACAGTGCTTTCAATATGGCAAGTCGTCGTAAACCTTACATGTGTATTACTACAATTTAAAAAATAATAAAATAAAAGAAATAAAATTCAGGAAGCACAAAATACTCAGTTTCGCATTCTTAAATAGTTCGAATGAAATCTTACGAAAAATAAATCATAAGACTCTTTCGGTAAGCAGACAGAGACACTAAAGAAAAACTCAGTGATATAAAAGCACGAGAAAAACGCATTAGTTCCATAAATCTACTTCCCACGACATTTTCTTAGTACTATATTCTTTTACTTCGAATTCAACAGTGTTGATCTCCAATTTTTTTTTTTTTTTTTCCCTTAAACAACATGATTGATCTTTTTTTTTTCCCAAGGTCCCGTTTATTTGAAATTTTATTCGTGCAATATTCCATTCTTTATTTTTGTAAATGTGAAAGGAATGGTAAATTTATTTTTGTGGTAAATATAGGGGACTTGACGGCTGAGCGGGTCTGCACATCTCTCGCTGCGGGACGTTATGCCAGCGGTTCGGTCTGGGGTTCGACAGTTAGCCCACGTATGTGTGTATGTGTATAAGCATCGTGTTGTATTATGCTTTGAAATAAAAGTGATCTTGTGCTCAGGAGAAACTAAGATAAAGACCTAACCAAGCCATAAATCTCGATTAACTGTTTCTCTTAAACCCTTATCATTAAACCCTTGTGTTAATTCCCCCCCCCCATAATTCAATAATAAAATAATTTTAACCCTCCGTTAGGCGCGTGGCGAGCACCTCAGTTTAAAATTCCTAACGTCATCCAAATTTATACTTAAATAGCCTAATATTTTAATGGTTTGATAGGCGAAATTTTAACACCTAAAGGAGCATTTAACAACCGTTGAATCAGCAGAGTATTTTAGTTTATTATTGATAGAGGTGGAATTTAAAAAAAAAAAAAAAAAAAAAGGGAACGACTGCGATGCCTCGCGTAGACTACGATCGCAGGCCAGGTACATGCTCTCAAATCAGTAATCGGGCATAAGTCAAATTTCCTAGGTCCGTTTCATATTTAAAATATTGTTCTCCATAAAAAGGATTCACTTCATGTATAGTAATAATTTCTCATATTTCTTTCGAATGTTCTTTCTTTTTCTAACTTTTTATTTTGTACATCCCCCAAAAAAAGTATTCGAGTAAGAGATAAACTCCCTACGTTGGTTTCGTATATTAAAAATTATTTATCATTGAATATGAATTAAGCTATGCATAAATATGACTTTCCATATTCTGTCAAGTTGTGCGTTTTTCAAAAACTCAATTATTACTCGCAAGTCTAAAATAGGAAATTTATCTCTTACTCGAATACTTTTTTGGAAGGTGTACCGTTAGTGTACTGGAACAGCTGAGACAGCCACTTGTGGTAAAAGTAAGTTGACCATACGTCCTCAATTCTTGAGGACAGTCTCAATTTCTGTGCTTTTTAGCAATTTGTCCCCAAAATGTAAAAAAGCAATTGGGGACCATTTTTAATTATTACATTGTTTTTTAATTAGATTACTGTTAATTTTTTCATTAATTATAAAATGTCCTCAATTTTGTTTCGAATTTAGGGACACGTCCTCAAACTTGCGTTCAAAAATATGGTCACCTTAGGTAAAAGTCTGGATATTTGTGTATTGTGTTTGTCCCATAAAGAATCATTGTAGGTGTATGCAGGAATCGTTTGCCAAGTGAAACCTCAAGAACATTTAAGCCAAACAAAACCAAATTCTTTCGAATTTTCTGTTTTTGTTTTGTTTCGTTTTTCAAAAACTAATTAGTTATTCGCAAAACTAAAATAGGAAATTTGGCTATTACTCGAATACTTTTTTGAGTGAGTTTACCTGGTCTACAATTGTAGTCGGGGCCATGGCGATTCTACCGGGCCTGCTTCTGCACTCCGAAAAAGGCTTACGGGCGTTTCCTCATTGGTCAGATTCGGCAGTTGGATGACGTATCTAAGTGCTGGAACCAATAAGTGAGCATCCGTAGGCCTCTTTGGATGACTCATCGGAGTGCACAAGCAGGCCCGGTAGAATCACGATGGCCCCTTGTAGTCCACGCGCCGAACGGAGAGTTAAGAGCTGTGGTTATCGACATAGACATCTAATACGATAGACATCGCATCCTGTAGCCAACACACACGTAGCGAAGTAACAATGAGGTACCACGTGACTACTTAGTAAGTATATTAGTAATCTTTTGAAAGCGACGTGTTGCCGGATGCACCGTTTACCGTGTTAGATGTCCATGGTTTGAACTCGTGCCATACAACCAGGTGTGCCAAAGAAATTCTTTCGCTATAATGCACGCAATCAGCGATTCAATAGATTGTCCTGCTGCTGTTAGTTATACATAGCGATGGCAATGGCTGCACTTTTTCAGTGTTAGGGCCATTGGAACCACAGTTTGTACACTTTTTCTCCGATGTGGATGGATTGATGTGAGTTCTTGATGATAATACTAATGCCACAGAAAAAGATAATGAAAAAAAAGTTAATTTTTCCCTTTCACTTCTGTTTCAAGCGTCATCTGTTACCTGTGATGGCCGACGACATTCAGACTTCCCATTTCCCTCCCGAGAACCGAATGAGATAATCTCTTTTTTATTAGACTGTGATGAATCACTGTGGCAGAAGTTTGAAAGAAGCAGACAAAACAATCCCCGCTATCGAATTGGAAGCAGATTTCACTGTCAAGGAAGAATGAATCCTGGATGAGAAGTTGGCCGGTTCCAAGACTAACATGCTACTCCGCGTCGAATGCCAACAGAATTTGGCAGCATCGTCTGCCTCGACTCCCATCAAACTCTTTTAAGTTCTAACTTATCAGTTGAATAATTTTCTGCTCTCTGCCATATTTTCCGGAATTTAAATTTGGTCTTTCTGCCATATTCTGACCAAAAAATTAAAATTAATTACAATTCAAAATTGTGTCTAATATTTCCCTCAGAAATTTAATAATACTTCCTTGTCTTCTGTTTAAATTACATTTCCTGGTGCACTTAAACAGTGTTTTGTTTGTTTGTAAGACTTCGAGACGTGGCCATCGTGTCAGTGATTCTTCACCGGGCCTGCTTGTGCACTCCGATGAGTCATCCAAAGAGGCATAAGGATGCTCACTTATTGGTTCCAGCACTTAGATACGTCATCTAACGGCCGAATCTAACCAATGAGGAAACGTCCGTGGGCTTCTTTTGGAGTGCACAAGCAGGCGCGGTAGAATCACGATGGCCCCGGCTCAATTCATGTGGTGCACATCTTGAGGCCTTTTGAATCTTTCCCATCTCTCGTAGGGGACGAGTTAATTAACGCTTAGCTGCTTTGCAAGTTGTTTTTGTGTTTGCGTATCGTCTTCGTCAGCAATGCTTGCAGATCTGCATCTCCCAATCTTTCTGACAGTTTTCCCGTGTTACTTGACTACAATCTCGAGATCACGGGCAATCATCAACGTATTCTAAAAGAGTTAAATCGAGTTGCGCTGTGAGTTGTAATCATTAAATTCATATTGTGTTAATAGCAGATTGCATCATGATTCGTCCCTACGCTAGAGGACGCTTTTGTAGCTAATGATTAAAATGGGATCGAGTATTTTAAGATGCTGACGCTAGTTTGCCCGTCTGCCGATAGTCGGTGATCGTCCTATATCCAAGTCCAATATCTGTATATGGCTGCTATATGATGGGCTTTCATCTCTGTTAGCCCATTCGTATTCCAGAACAGTTAAAAAGTAATACAAATGCAATACAAGCACAGAAGAAAAAAATGACAACCACTGGTGAATAGGATTCGAACCCGAGATCTCACCGCTAGCCGGCTAGTGGTAGAGACCTGCGCGCAAAATCTCGCAACCAGAAAGGTCACCCAACGATGCTTTTCCATTCTTTACCCAGGCCCAGTCAGTTAAATATATTGTACCTTGCAAAAAGATTTTTTTTTCTGTTGATTGGTGCATGTTGATATTGGCGCAAATATGAAAATATATATATATATCCAAAATGTCTGACTCTGGAAGAACTTTTGGTGGCCAAGAAACCATGAAAATTTATTCATTTTTGAGACGTGTTTTTTTTTTTTTTTTCGAAATAACTTAGAAATAATTGAGTTAAGCAATAATTTTCTAGTGTAGAGTTTGAAGAGGATTAAATTCTTACAATTTTCACAATTGCAACTTTTTTGTAGCATGAATAGCCATCGCGTTACAGCTTTTTGCAAGTTATTTTTCTCAACTTTATTGAACAATTCAGGGGCGGGACGTGAAAACCTATTGAAGAACCGAGAAAAAGCAAAGGCACTCGTGCGTCGCTCCTGGTTTTGGGAAATACTCCCTCCTTCTTCCGCACAAAGAGCTCACCGTTTCTATGTCCAAATACGTTGAGTCGACTCAAGAGCTACACATATTACTCAGTTCAGTTCGAAAGAACATGCCTACTACTCCTTCAGTTGATGTGCTCTGTGTTAAAATTTCGTTTCTAAAGATCCTAAAATCGCGCTGCCCTTCTACCACTGACTCCCAAAAACTAATTTTAGCGCACTAAATTGCATTAAAGCTGCGACCACAGTCTTTGAAAGTTACCACGTACAGTTTTTCAGTGTGTCTTTTTTTTTTCTATTCTTTCGATAATAGATATTAAATTTGTAATAAAAAAGTGGAATGAAAAATCCTGATTCTTCAATTTTCGGGGAAAATTGGTTTTTCCTTATGTGTACAAATTAGGACATTTATCTTGTATGATATTATAGACAATTTTCGTGTCCTCAATTAAGAACGCAATATCCGAAACGGTTAACCCATTCGTGCCTGGATATTTTTGCGACTTTCTTCGATTTTTGCTAACACCAGCAGTAATTGATAAATTTCTGATGCCAACTTTTTGAACAAGGGATGATTTCATTTAAATCATTATGTATAAAAATTGAAATGTCAACATCCCACTTGACCATATTAAAATGTTTTGTGGAATTGAGGTTCAATACTCGCTAATAAAGGCTCGGAAAAATAAATAACGTTTTCGAATGATAGCGAAAATGCCGTCCCAAAAAAGGGACGCTAGGCATAAATGGGTTAATCAATCTATCGGAGCACACGCTTTTTATTAGTTACATTCTAAACACTAGCCGCCCAGGTGGTGTAGTGACTTAATAAGCATTCTATCACGTCTTGGGTCCGGGTTAGAATCCCAGCTTGGGCATGTATGTTAACTTGTCCGTCCCTTCATAGCAGGTAACGCTGGCCGTCCACTGGGTGCCCCCGTAATAAAATGGCCACAATACCTTTGGGTAGTTGTAGTGGACAATACCTAATAGGCAAGTGCCCGCCCGTTGAAAAAACAGAAATTCTAAACACTCCTTTCTGGCCATAAAATAGATCATCCATGAGTATACTAAACCCACAGCGATATGAATACAAGGAGACGGCATTAGCTATCTGATAGTGAAGCCGAAACTGTAATCGATCCGCCATATTGCTTAGACCACATTGCAAAATGGCTGTGTAATTCTATGGTGGCAGTTCCAATTTTAAAGAAGTAATGACGCCAAAGTTGGCGCCAAGAATAATTACGTATTTGGCATAATCGTAAATCTTTTAACTGTAGAATGCTGAGAACTATTGTAACATATAATTGTGCATCTTTACTTTTTAATCCGTAAAATCGTGCATCTTTCACTGTTATTTAAAAAGAAACCAACAAAATGTTCCACCATACTTAGACCAAGCACAGTTACTTCATTTCGTCCAATAGTGAAGATAGCTAATGTCATCTCCTTCATATCTCTATGACTAAAACTCAGTTTGTTTTCGTTAAGATGAACCTAACAAATGAAGAAACAAATTGACTGTAACTGTGCCCAAGCTCTAAAACCGAAAGAAAAAAAAACTGAAGTGAAGAACCTGAAAATAGAGTTTAGAAAAAAGGGGAATGATAGAAAAATGAACCGTGTAGCTCATACGTTTCCTTTCCACTGTCGTTTCAGGGAACATTTATTACCTGTCTCAGTGCTGTCGTGCTTCGGAAATCGTCATAGAGGCAGTTCTTAAGCAGTGAAAGGGACAGTCTGTTTTACTAGACAATGATGAATCTCTGAAAGATGGAGGGAAAAACAACAGAAACGGAAAACATCAGGATCGGAATGTGAAGAAACGCATTTCAGTGTCATAAAAAAATATGAAAAAAATAGAAGAAAAGAAATCCCTGCATGTGCATGGAGAAGGTTTAGCATAAACGAACGATCTTCCACAGTCCGCTGGGCTGCTATAGAATATTTATGACAACGAAATTTGGCAAGCAGTGTTGCACTTTTCCCTCCCTCTACTGCTCAAAAACACTTAATACCAATGGCGCCTCGGTGAAAAAAAAGGCGAGCAAATTATCTTGCCAGAAGCCCGTGACGGATATAACAAGACTCTTCTCTCGCCGAGCGGGGAGGGAGTTCGATTTAAATAATGCGCCCGTTGTTCGAAGGGAAAGCAGATGCGCCGAGCAGCATTCAGAGAATGATGCAAAGGATAAATACGTGTGTGTGTGTGTGTGAGCGAGAGAGAGAGAGTGTGTTGATTGCCGGATGCCCGGAGAAGAGTAATTGCATCAAGTGCGATGGTTATTAAGTTATGCAATGCGGTCGTCTTTTTTTGTTAAACCACGAAGAAATCTGTGCGCGATGAAAGTCGAGATGGATTTTTCCTAGTGACCGTTGCATTGCACCTGGAAGCTTCGATCGAAGTAATTTATTTAGGAGGTTGTGCAAAAAAAAAAAAAAAAAAAAATCTCTCACTTGGAATATTAAATTGTCAAGTCGACTGCTTTATTCAGATTCCTGAAATCATCGCGCCGAGTAGTGTAAATGTGGAGTATTTCACTGACTGCAAAAATTACTTATTGATTCCACTTGTTGTCGTGTCCATGGATTGCACTATCTATGGAAATAGGTGCCGTTGCCACCGAGGGAGTTGGATTTCTGCCTCCACTTGATTTTAAATTACAAATATTCTTCCGAACTTCAAATGTGTTTTATTGAGTGCGATGTGTTTTTTTTTTTTCCCTTGTAGTAAGTATTTGGTGCGTTGTTAACTAACTTAAAAATCTTTAGGGCAATCACATAGTTATCGAAATTGTCTGAGAATAAATTCAACATCCATAAAATAGTTCTAAGCACTCTCTCTATAAAATAGAATATAAGCATAGAAAAATTCGTACATTCAGGAAAACAATTTACTTGCGTATTTGCTGTCACTTTTCGCATTTATTAAAAAACTTCAAATACAAGCAATAAACAAACAAGTGAATGTGAAATAAAAATTTGAATTGAAGATTCTCGTTTAAGACAATATTGATGAAGTTATATGAATGAGATCTTTACCAATGGAAATGTGAAAAACTAAAACGCTTAGAAAGAAACTGTGCTTTTCAATTCTATGAAGACATTATTTTATTTTTTCTTATACATATTCGAAACCTTTCCAAATTTATTAAATTTAGTTTGACTCGTTCAAATTAGTGATCGTTAAAATAATACATGTACAAGTTCTTCGCATGTGCGATTTCAAGTTTCATTTGATCGGGATAGGTGAATGAAGACTTTGATAAAAACAGAAAACAAACAGCATTAAACTCATCATAAAGCTGCAGCTATTGTTTTTTTGTACATTTTCTTACGAATCATGGATGTCATAGACCTGTGGGAGCTTTTGTCTCACGCGGACGACTGGTCATTTGAAACATTTCCATGGGACGTGTTCTCTCTGTGTCACTCTACGGTAAGTTACTGACATTTATTTAATGATACAACACCTTACTGTCACCTTATAAAAATCCCAGTATACTATTGATTATCTGGCTGTTGGTTAATCCGGCACGTTCAATAATCCGGAGGTCTTGGGAAACGCATGTCATATTGTCTTCCGATCCGCCGACCACCGCGGATATAAACAAGCATGCGCACTTCGCACTCTTGAGCTATCCTTTCTCTTTGTATTTGTGGGTGCCTTTATCTAGTTTCCTCTCTACAATGTCGGCCAAACGGAAACACGTGACTTTGGGCAATTCCATGAAAGTGTCAACTTTTCAGTCATTCCGTCACGTCAAATGGCAGTTAATAATTTCAACCCTAATATATTTAGCTTGCTCTAAATTGTATTATTTACATTCCTTAAGAATCACAATTAAGATAAGTATTAGTTTAAAAACTGAATAGTTTCTTTATTCACAAACGTTTCCAGTACCACCAAGTCATGCTTACAAAAATGTCATTTCGTCACGTCACATGACGGTTAATAAATTCAACCCTAAAACATTTAGGTTGTTCTAAATGAAAATTTTATATTGCTTATACATCATATTTAAGACATGCAGTAGTTTAAAATCTAAATGGCTTCCTTAATTAGCAAAAATCCCCGTTTTAAATACCAATCTAGAGTCAAGTTTACAAAAATGCCATTCCGTCACAAATAAGAAATTACTCGAAAATTAAATAATAAAACAGTTAAAACATTTTTTTTTTTTATTTCCCTTTGAAAATAGCTTCAGACGAATTGCTTTAACTTCAATTCTACAAATCAAAATGCGATTCCGTCACATATAGGAATTGCCCTTTAAGTTTGTATCAAAAACAAGAGATTTTGACCTTGATAGTCCAAGTGCCTCACCATGGCCCAGTGGTTATGCCACTGGAAATGGTAGATGACCAAAGTGTGAAGGGCCCGGGTTCGGGTCCCATCGCGCGGCTGTCGATCTAACAGTCTGGAGTTTTGGTAGGTTTCCTCCAGATGTAACATGAATACGCGTTAGAACCCCTTAGAAAGTCCTCCTACCAAGGCACCCCCCTGGCAGATCGTGTAGCGTTGCCATAATCACAATTGATAATCCAAAATTTTTTGATAAACCGGCGTTTGCCTGCTCCCATATTTGTCGGATTATAAAAGTTGTACTGTACTCCTATTTGCGACGTGGAGCTAATAATAATTCAATATTAATGTTCTCTTCTTTTTTTTTTCTATTGAGCATTAAATTCTCTAGTTTGTTCAGATTTCTCGAGATACGTGTAAATTTCTGACGTCTAACTAATGGACAGTTGCAAACTGCTTCACAAGATATTGATCGGAAGTTAAAATTTTTGTGTTTCACTTTATCATCTCTCAGCGTTTTCTTGGAAAATCAAACATATTGTTGGAAAAACAGTAATAGGAAAATAGTATTTTCAGAAGTAAAATTATTAGAATTTTCTGATTCGCAAAATAAACGCGCTAGGGCAGTGAGAATTGTGCAAATGCAAACAAAATAAATGCTTTTGGGTAATAAAATCAATCCTACAACCCCATATGTAACGATTATTCAAATGTAGCGAGTTTTTTACATTTTTCAAAGGAGAAAACCAACAAACGTTTAAACATTCTTTTCAAATTACTATAAACATGTGTGACAACTAATAAATACCAGGGTGCCGTCAGAGTTTGTCAAAAATTAATGCATAGGTTGTCCCAAAGAGGTGATAACGGGCTTTAACTTTTTATCTGTTAGAAATAACTGAGTAGTGTAAATTGAAAAAATTTCAAAATAAGGTTGGAAATAAGACTCCGTTAAAATAAAATTCCTCGTGTTAATTTTCAAAAAGTTACACTTTTTAAATTTATATTCGACCCCCCGTACAAAAAAAATTCCCAATTAGGAAAATATGTCCGATGTACTAAAGAGGCGACATACAAAATTTGTGCATTGTTCCTTAAAAAGTGTCAAAGATATGACGATAAATACAACGCTGACTTAAGGGGACAGCCTACTTTTAAAATGCCCAAAAAATCGATTTTGAGATTTTTATCTCATTAAATAGCTTTCTTTATTATAAAAAGATTGATACCAACCATTTTTCTGTATGACATTTATTTGTTGAGATAAAAAGGAAAATGTAAACGCAAGTTGGGCAGCATGCTGTAGAAGCTGCAACTAATGTTGACACTCACAGCATAAAAGAGGGAGAATAGAAATGTACAGAATTTAATTTAGAAACTCGAAGAGCCAGAAAAATGCTCATCAGTTCTCAGTTTGAGGCAATAAAAGAAAACGAAGGCATTGTGCATGAAAGCGGAAAATTTTAAATCGAAATTTCATAAAGTGAAATAAAATCAAATTTTTATGTTGCAAAGTAAAAATAAATATATATATATATGGATATAATTATTAAAATAACTTCAAAACATGTACTTTACCAATATTAATGCCTTTATATCCTAAAAATGTATCTTTTGTTAAGGTATGTACATATATTTTCATATTTACAATTGTCGAGCTTTTCTTTAGACTGATGTTTCTTAAGCCATATTAAAACATATTTTGGGTTAATCATATTAAGTACTCCGTAAAATTATTCTTAAATAGTAAATGTTTCATTAGAAAATGTTTTTAACTTTTAAAAATTAAAATTTATGTTCCAAAACAACAATTTGAACTTTAATTGGCGTTTTCTCAAAACACTGTTTTTCAAGTTTGCGCGCATGATATTTTAAAAACTATTTAAGATATCAACTTGAAATTTTTCTCAGGCATTTATTCTAATATAATGAACAAAATGAACTAAAATGAAATGGTTGTGTTTCATAGAAAAAAAGTTATGATTGTAAAACTATCAAAATTTTTATGGTAATTTAAATTTTCAGATTAAATGATTTTTTTAAATTTAAATTATGAAAATAATTAAACCATTTTAGTTCAGATTGTTAATTTGAATGTCTTGTTTAATTTAGAAAAAAATTATGAGGTTCAAAGGAATTCTAATTGAGATATCTTGCGCGCAGTGGGAAAGTACCCTTGAATTTTTTTTTCCAATATTGTGTGGTAAAATAATATTTTTAAAATTATCACCTTTATAATAAACTAAAATAATATTTTTAATCAATAGAGTAATGTCATAGTAGTTAACTGAAAAAAAAGTTATGTTTCTGCATGTATTCATTATTTTTTTAAAAATTATGAAAGTTGATCTAAAATTCATACATTTTCCCATTCTTAAAAGTAGGCTGTCCCCTTAAACCACTCTTCAGTGACTCTGGAAGAGAAAAAAATCACGTCGAATGATCGCATTTAAGAGTACGTACAGGAATTACGAAAGAATTTTTTTTTTTTTCGCTCGAGAAATAAACGTTTACATTTAAAATCATGTATAGTCCTCGATCATCTTTCTTTAGATATCTCTGCGACGTCGCATGATGAAAGGCTCAAATTTGGTATATCACCTCATAGGGTTAAAAAGGATAACTTTCTGTAAATGAACGAGAGAATTTTTTTTCTTAACGAAGTCTTATTTTGAACATTTTTTCAATTTACACTGCCCACTTATCTGATAGATGAGGAATGAAAGCCCGTTACCTCCTTTTTGAACACCCTGTATATTTCCTCAGAAAACACTAAAAATTCTATTTCATTCTATTGGTGAAATTCTGGAGAATTCACAGCCGACAGTTTATGAAACCTGGTTAAAAGCTAAATAAAACACTTCAACACTTTTCCCAAAGGAATCATTAATAGGTATGGGAACACAGCATTTTTGACACCACGTTGCTGTGTGATTCTGATTACTTATTGTGTGCCCTTCCACATCACCTTACAGTTTGTCATAATAATCATGGGAGATCCTGTACAATTCTTCATTATTTACTTCTGTGTGAAAAGTAAAATGTGTGTGTAAACTATGTACGGACGCTTAGTTATTTTTTTAAAAGTTAACAGTCTCAGCTTCAGCATTAGCTCAAATTCATCAAATTATATTTTCTTCTTGTCTCCTTTCATAACCGAAAAACTCTGAAATAGTTTGAAATACGAATCCAAGTTGTATCTGAAATAAAATGAATAACTGGAAGGGCCCCATCAGTATATACCATATGCTTACCTATATCTATGTGTCTTCTTACAGTTGACTATTTCTCTTCTGTAAAGTGGGCCATTTTTATCTAGTATCATATTTTTATGGACCATTTTTATATAGTGTCTCTTCCTATGAGTCACTGATAGGCACCTTTTTATGTAAACCTTCTTCTATCCTTTTTTTTTTTTTCAAATGGCGGGCCTTAACAATGCCTTGGCCACCGCTAAGTCTGGAGTTGTTGGTCACTTTATTATGGGGGCACCTAGTAGGTGGACCAACGTTGCCCCCTATGAAGGGACGGACACATTGACATCCACGCCCAGTCGGAGATCGAACCTCGACCGCCGGGATTTGAACCCGAAACCGTTAGTGCGGTGCTTTACCCACCATACAATCCGGTCGGCTGGCTTTTTAAACTGCAATACAAGCTGCATTTTAACTGCATACAAGCTGGTCGGCACCTTCTTCTAATAGAAATGTTCTTCTAATAGAAAACAGCTGAGGAATTCAAGTCTGTTTCACTGAGGGCGCGAAACGCGTGTGCTGACGATAAGCTCCTTTTTATGTGTGTTATCTTACCAAGTTTTAATTATTTTAGTTAATATGCAACCAAATTCTGTTCAGTTCGATAAAACATTCCTTTCCGTGCGTGCGTGCGCGGAATAGAAAAATAGCCGAAATTACCTTGGTTTATTGAACGCTCCAAATCAATATATATATATATATATTAAAATGCTAAATGTATGTAGTGCAATGTCTGGTCGCGGCATTTTTAGAAACTCCCTCGTTAACGTTTTCTCCTGCCTCAGTATAACAGGAATAATCCCTTATGAAAACTTTTGTGGCGCACTTTGTTTATAGTGACACAGTTCTACTTTTTTTACTGTTCTGTTCTAGATAAAAACGTGTTGGGAAGGCAGCCAATTTTACGAAGCTGCTTAGTGCGCAGGTAAACCCCAAGTTTCTTTTTCAGCTGAGACCAGACAACACAAACGAAAAATGTGTGCATTCCAAAGTTAAGGGATTTTCAAGGGAAAATCGTGGGATGTTAGGCTATTGAAACCTTTTATTCTTTTCACATGATCTATAACTTAGTATTTTGTCTTGTTATGTATGTATTGATGATCATTATGTGCTGTAAAGCTTTCAAATGTATGATTTTAAAATTGATTTATTTTTTTCTGAATAATCAGTGATTAATGAATTTGTATATTATATCAAAATTTATTTCCTATCCATCTTTTGTTTCTAGTTAGAACATCCCTTATTCAAAATTTTAATTGTAATTTTAATTCATCGGGGTTGTTTTTTTTTAAGTTTTAGTCATGTTAAAAATTTCCATGTAAAGTATTTCTTATTTACAATAATGAATGTGCATTTTCTTTTAAGAGTTATACATTAAATTGTACATGCTAGGAAATGTGTCTTCACTTCATATTACATACAGCTTACTTTCTCAAAACCATTTCAACCTTTAGATCAAATGCTCTCCCTCTAAACTATAGAAACATAGATCATTTAATGAAAAACATTTTCAAATGACGTAGCTAATTATGAAACTACACAAATAAGTAAAATCAGTAGCACCATCGCAAAGTTTCAGGACTCTGCCTATGTCTTTTTGACCTAGCAAGTTTTACTTTCGGCCTTTTTCCCAGACAGCACAGCAAATTTGCATCAAACTTGCAGTAAGCTTGATTTATCAAGTCAATAAACTTGAATTAAGCTTGAAATTTTCAAGCGTGTAAGCTTAATGAAAGCTTGAATCAAGTGTTCAAGTTTACACTTGCCCAACTTGCATTAAGCTTGACATAGCAAGCTTAATTCAAACTTACTGCACTTTAAAAAAAAATTTCTAAATACATGGAGCGCCGGTCGGCGAACTCGCCCCATATATTTCATTTTTCCACACATTTTCCCATCTATGCTGAAACCTCAAGCTGTTTCCGTCTACCGTCCGCGACTGGGATCGATCTCGTGACCTAAGGTGTAGGAAGCAAGCGTCCTAACCACCATGCCAATCTGACTCGAGGTGACAAGACTAAAGTTTGAAGTGACTGTTATGGCTGTCACGCCGTTTTATGGCAAGATTGATCTGTATTGCCCGATGCCGATCTGCATTTTTTTTCCATGGGATGAATCTAAATTAAAATAATGTTATATGTGGTTTATAGGCTATACTAATAGGGAAATAAGCATAATATAAACTTAAAAGCAGCACACGTTTTAAAACTTTCAATATCGCAACACTCATGTTGGGCAATATTGGCCGAAATCGAGACACTGATTTTGAAATCAATTTTGTAGTATATTTGTATTTTATTTTGAAGAATTTCAATATTTGGAAATTTAGAATCTTTTTTTTTTAATTCTATGGTCAAGTACATTTATGACTGATGATAAATTATTTGTTATGTGGATGTGGCTTTCCAAATCAAGCAGTAATCAAGTTGTATTCAAGCTTGACAGTTCAAATGACTTAAATTCGGCGGGAAAATATTTGCTGACTATTTTTTTTTTTTTTTTTTGTAATCTCCAAGCTTGCTGCAAGCTTAAAATGAATTGAACTGTCAAGCTTGTATTAATACGTCAAATTCAAAGACATGTCAAGCTTTATTTAATCATGTGCTGTCTGGATTGTGAAAACTACCAATTCAGCTCTCAATCAAACTCTCAAACCAGCTAAAAAACGAAATGATCAATCCCAATGCTTCATGTAGATCCAGTTACACATCGCTCCTTAATAATGCAGCCTGGCTAACAACAATATCCAGGATTACCCATCCACTGAACTTGCATTTCCAGTCTTTATCGTGTGGCATATAATCTTCCTAAAGCCGTGAAATTTTACCCCCCCCCAAAAAATACGCTAATTTCTAAGCAGTTGTCCATTTATTCATCCTATGACCTCTACTGACTATGAAAGCTCATCAAACGAAATGAACTACCAAACTGATAAAATAATAATATAAGTTTAGCTTTCGAATATAATTTGAACAAAACTTCGTGAAGAATTATATTTCTGCTTCATGAGGATGATGTCATCGAGCAACATATACAAAAGACCCAGACATCAAGCAAGACCTTGGACAGTCCTAGCAACGGAGAATTGAATCAGGCTATCTAAAACAGACACACATCAACTTTAATATCAGATAGACATCGCCGCAATTTAGTCACGTTTTCCTGCCAGGATTTTGTTTATGTCATCTTCAATTGCGATTCTCTCTAAGGATAAACTTGGATTCGTTTACATTTGGTGGCGTAATGTTCATTGTCTCATTCTTTACTACATTTGGTCGTTACGTAAGCCTTTCTGTTGCAGAAATCAAATAATGTACTCTTTCGGAAAGAAATTCTAATCTGAATTTGCTGTTGAAACAGGAAATAGGATAAAAGAGTACTGTGTGAAGAAATTCTTTTTCAGCTCTAGCCTGTCTGGGTTTTAGATTCATGGCTCGTTGTTTTGTTCGATGCAAAGTAATTGTTTCTGTACTAATCATGTGTTAGAATAGAAGTGAAGCGCAAACAAGTTTAAAATAAATAACAAAACTTTCTGTACATCATTGTTTAAAAAATATGTTTTTAATTTTTTGTTAAATAATGACACAACATAAAAAGCACTGTAGATAGTTTTTATAATCTCGATCGGTCCATTTAGTAATTTTAAACTTAAATGAGTTGCAATTGCTGTTTTTAAATCAAAAGTTGCACTTTCGAGCTCAGAAAACATAAAATAAATAAATTATTTAGCAGTTGTTCAGCACACAAAAAATTCACACACTAAAAACACACATATTCTAAAATGGTGGGTACAAATTCACATCCTAACTTAAAGTTATCTCAGAAAAAAAAAAAAATTAGATATTAATACAACTAATTTTTTTCTCAGCGAATTTTTAGTTCTGCTCAGAAACAAGAACTGGTATTATTTATGACAAAAGTTTGTTCTAAATATCCTTAAATTAAAACATTTGGGCACATATGGTTAATTCTGGACATCGCTTATGTTAACTGGTGTCTCTGCAACACAAGAAAAGAATTCTACCTCTTTTAGGCGTTTCATATTCAAAATATTGAGTGGGCACAATAAAATGATGATCCGTTTATTATTTCGGTCAACATATGGCAATGGCATGCTTAAAATATTGAATAATTACAATAAGAACCACATTATATGATCTTGCGAGTTCTGTTTGTCAAAAAGTAACGATCGAAACAACGCTATTTGGATGCTTAAATAAATAATATATAAGTATTTCAACTCATTTATCAGCCTTTAAAATAATTTTTTCAACGTTTTAAAGCATTTTCATACGTTTTTGTGCCTTTTCTCTGCTGTAAATATGCATGTAAACCACGATGTCCAAATCCCGTAATGATCGAAACATCGATTTCTTTAATATTTAATTTATTGTCACAGGGTTGCCAGTATCCTAAAAATTTAAGAAAGTCATTAATTACAGTCTTATTTCTCCAATTCAACGGTTTTTGTTCGTTAAATAGAGTGTATTTAGATTAAATAATTATTAACATCATTGATGAGCATGTCAAACACATGTGTACGGTCGAAACAAAATGACAGCAGCTTTGATAGTTAAGAATTTTCAGACATGATTATTTAAAAAGTACCATTTATAAGGATTAGTAAAACCTCACTATATAAACTGACATTCAATGTTTGGAAGTGTTTATTTTATTTCGAATGTTTTCTTTCCACAGAAAATGTACTTAAAAATTATTTGACGAATTCATTGCGTAACATCGAAATACAAATAATTTTTTACATAAGTTCGTGAAGAAGACATAATATGATTTTTATTTAGAATTCATAGTGGTATCTCAAGAATATTTTTAGAATTAAATTAAGACAGTTTTTTTTTTAAATAAAGTGCTTAACAATTGTTATATATTTTGTAGGGTTTCATAATTTAAAACTTTTAGAAGACCATGTACATTGCTTTTAAATAGAAATAAATTTGTTTCTGTTTATTTTTCATTCTCTTAATTTATATCTTAATTGTTTAAAAGAAACTGCAAGTTTGATACTTCTAATAATGAGTCACCGTTTGACCAAAAACATGTGTTTAAATGAATAGAACATGTATAATTGAAATTAAATATGTCGCTTTGCTTGTTATTGTTATTATTTTTGTTTTAATGTAACTCATGAAAACCGATTTACCAAAAGGCATAACAGACTTTTTAAAAAAAGAAATTTTAAAAAATTATACATTTGATTAACAAAATGCAATTATGTAGAACCTATTTAATGCATTTTTAGCCCCTAGAATTTTTTAATGCACATATCTTAAGAAACCAATTTTAAAAATCAGTAGCCAAAAGATCAGAAATGTCCAAAATCTGTAATCTACAGATCAAATATGTCCGAAATGTGTAACCTACTGAGCAAAGATGTCAAAAACTTGTAATCTATAGATTTGTTAATTAAATGTTTTAATTAGTAATTTTCCAGAAAACTTGCTGTCTTTTTTATGTTTATGTACTCTATTCTAGGCTTATGTACTATAATGTGTGAAAAGGTTAGAGTAAAATTCCAAAATTTGAAAAATGGATTGTAGTTAACATTTGATGACCCACCGTTTTAGAATTCCCCCACCCCCCAATTTCTTTTATCTTTGAGTTGTTTTTGTGTATTGTCTGTAATAACATTGTGTCAAACTAATAGTCAGTTTATTAATTACAAAAAATAATTATTTAAAGTTATCTTGCCGTACTTTTAAATTTTTAACTTAACTTTATTTATGAATGAGAAAATATTAAACTCTGGAAAAATTTTTATTAATTTCCTTTGGAAAGATTAACGTTTTTTCTTTTTACAAATATTTAGCAATAAAAATTGCGTGAGCAGTGGGGTTATAGGGAAAAAAAAAGTATTTCTTATATTAATTTTACTAATTCGAAAAATTATTTCTTAGAGATATTCGAAAAAAAGTTTGCCTATTATCCAAATAAAACTATTATTAAAAGAGGAAAAAATATATATTAAAAAAGCATCAAAAACACATCATCCATCCATGAGAAATTCGTTCTTCTTTTCTTTTTCCTAAACTTATATCATAAGAAAAACGTCCATATTGATTTTCCGATTTCACTCTCCAGATATAAGCTTTCACATTTATCACTCACGTTTTTAGTTATTGGAAATAAAGCGCTCTCCTATTCATCACGCATTTAAATTCGCTATTGGACTCGATTTAAATTCCGAGCATTTATCATTTTGAGCTTTGTTTCAGAGACTGCTTGTCAGGTGAATTCCTCATTTCGCATCTGCCGACAAAACTGTTGAACTTCGCGACGGTTAGGAATCAATGCTTGCTACAACGGTATGTTTTCTAAGTTTAAAGATATTTATGAATCGCAACATTCATAAATTTCGTAACAGTTGCACAATAATTTCGTCAAAACTTATTTAAAACAGTGGCAATGGTTAATGCTTTAAAGAAGAGAAATTTAACAAGTCCCAAAAATCAATTTTCTTGAGTGCTGCTTAATGCTATGTGTGTGGGGGGAAATAGCAGAAATGTACAACCTTTTTTTTTAACCCTTTGAGGCACGACCCTTTCCAAATGCTGACCCTTTTTTGACGCAGCTGGCTGTGCCAGCTGTCGTGAAAAAAGGGTCTCTAGATCTGTGGCACGCGATGAACGTTTCGATCATCCGCCATCTTGCTGGTAGTTAAGTCGAGCGATGGCAAGGGCTGCCCTTTTTTCAGCATTGGGCAATCTATCCAGCTGTCAGTGCCGTTAAATATAATCGTGACAATTTTTTAACGGAAAATGACGTGTTAAAAAGTAAAGGATTCTCGTGGAGCTCTATCACCCGCAACTATTTTTATAGAAATCCAATCTATTCTTCGTCACTGGCAACAGTCAAAACGTCAGAGTTTGGTGCGTCAGAACACTGCGAGTTAAAGGGTTAAACTTCCCCAGACCTGAGCATGACCGCCAACAGTCTATTACGTGCAGCCCAATACAACACAGAAACACACACAAAATGACTAAAATTTTTTGCAACATTTACAACCTATAATGCCATTAAGATATTTACAACCTATAATAATACAAAAATGAACCAGAACGAATTTTCCACTGTTTTTTTTTTTTTTTCTTTTTTCAATGACATGGCAGTCCGAGATCAGAATTCCATACCAGACAATCCTATCTTTGGCTCCGGACATCCAGTTTCTAATTTTTACAGCATTTAAGTCATTCACAATACAGTCCAACCATCTGAGTTTTTTATGTAATTGAAAACATGGATTTTTCATCAAAATTTTACTTTTTTAATGGGCATAGTCAAATAATATCAGTTGTCCACTAAACCAGTTACCCAGTTATACTTCTGTATTGCAGAAAAGTTTTCAAAAGGCTTTTAACATCTGGGTATACACTAGAGATGAGTTCGGGCTCATTTTTTGAAGCCCGAGCCCGAAGACTTTTAATCCGAGCCCGCCGGAGCCCGAGCAATATTATTAAAGTTGGAGCCCGAGCCCGAAATTTCAGCTAAATACAAATAAAATTAACTACTTCATTAAGAGGATACAATAAATTTTGGAGCTTCACACATCTTCTAGTCCCCGTACCGCTATTTTTTGAAATAAGTACGTCTATTTATCCCATGAATCACTTTTTAAAATCTATTTCAAGGAGTATGTTCAACAAAGGAGAAATTTTTCATGAGCCCGAGCCCTCGGGCTCGGGCTGAGCCCGTCTCATCTCTAGTATACACATAACTGTTCACAGTAGACTTTCTCTTTTACTATTTACATTCCAATTTCAAAATAGTTTCCGATTAGTTTCTCTAAAGGCTTCGGTAAAATCGATAAAAGACTCACGTGGCACTAGCTTCATCGAATTCTATAGACTTGTAAGGAAGGCAAAATCGTGAAAACAAGCACAGCCGCCAAGTGCCTGGATTATCCATTTGAGACGCAAACCTTTCCCAATGCTGAAAAAATTGGCAGCCGTTGCCATCGCTCGACTTAACTACCAGCAAGAGGGCGGACGATCGAAACGCTCATCGCGTGCCACAGATCTAGAGAACTTTTTTGACGACAGCTGCGTCAAAAAGGGGTCTCTAGATCTGTGGCACGCGATGAGCGCTTCGATCGTCCGCCCTCTTGCTGGTCGTTAAGTTGAGCGATGGCAACGGCTGCCCTTTTTTTCAGCATTGGGCAATCTGTCTAGCTGTTCTCGCATTCTTCCATTTTCCCAGCAGATGTCAGTGCTGTTAAAAATAATCGTGACAATTTTTTTTACGGGAAATGACGTGCTAAAAAGTAAAGTATTCTCGTGGAGCTGGTATCCCAATACAACTATGTCACCCGCAACTATTTTTATAGAAATCCAATCTATTCTTCGTGACTGGCAACAGTCAAAACGTCAGAGTTGGGTGTTCCCAGAGCGGGAACACTGCGCGTAAAAGGGTTATTGCAGGAGAATCAGTATCATTTACCTTGCCATTACAACAATACTTTCTAAATTTTAATCTGAAATTTAGATGCCTACGCTGGAGAAACTAAAACATTCAGTGTGCTAGAAACTTACGGGGAAAAAAAAGCTTCTCGCAAAAATCAGATCATTTGGCAGCTGTGACTGCATGACCTCGGAAGCTTTAAAATATCTATAAGGGTCGCCCAAATGAAAGTGGCACTACAGTCGGTGGGACAAATGACAAATGACTTAACCTTTTGAGCTCAATCATTTCCAAGCCTACTAAGTTGTTTTCCTACGGGTGTCCCAAAAAGGTGATAACGTGTTTTAATTCTTTATCTATTAGGGCTAAGTAAGTGGGCAGTGTAACTTGAAAAAAAAATTCAAATTAAGGTCGGACTCCAATAAGAAAAAATCCTCTCGTGCATTTACAAAAAGTTACACTTTTTAAATTTGTATACGATCCCCGCACAAAAGCGATCTCAGTTAGTAAAATGTGCCCCATGAACTAATGAGGTGATATACCCAATTTGAGCGTTTTATCATACGACGTCTCAGAGTAAAGAAAGAGGATCGGGCACTATACATGATTTTGAATGTAAACGTTTATTGTTAGAGTAGACAAAGATTTTCTTTCCTAATTTCTATATGACCCCTGAAATGCGATCATTCGACGTGATTATTTCCTTTCGAGAGCCATTGAAAATTGGTTTAAGTCAAAGTTATATTTATCTTCATATCTCTAACACTTTTTAAGGTATAATTCTCAAAATTTGCATGTCACCTCATGACTGTATGGGGCATATTTTACTAACTGGGAATTGTTTTGTACGGAGATCGTATACAAATTTGAATAGTGTGACTTTATGAAAATTAGCAGTAGGAATTTTTCCTCGACGGAATCTGATTTCCGACCCTATTTTGAACATTTTTTCTTCCTTGTATAGAGTATAAGGAAGTAATGTGATTCCGAAAACTTTCGGGGGACAAATTTCGACGGAAAAAACCGATTTTGACTGCCTCTGAATTTACTTTTAAGAATTTTTTCGATGCATCTCATTGTACGCTAGCATGCGCGATGATATAAATGCGTCTGCAACCCATTTTGACTAACGGCGAGTCTATTTTGACCAGTTTTTCCATGCCGTCTGTACGTATACGTACGTACGTATGTATATAACTCGCATATCTCAAAAACTATTGGTCGTAGAATGCTGAAATTTTATATTTACGATTGTTGTAACATGTAGTTGTGCACCTCTCTTTTTGGTCCCAATCGACTGGATAGTTTATCTACAAAACATTCGAAATACATTACGCTCTATGGGCCGAAATTCTTTAAACTCGCATATCTCAAAACCTATTAGACGTAGAATGTTGAAACTTTATATCCAGGAATGTTGTAACATCTAGTTTAGCACCTACCTTTTCGGTCTCATTCCACTGGATAGTTTATATACAGGACCGTCCAAAAGATTCCAAATACATTACGCTCTGTGGGCCGAAATTCATCCAACTCGCGTATCTCAAAAACTATTTGACGTAGAATGTTGAAACCTATATATTTAGGATTGTTGTAGCATCTAGTTGTGCACCTCTCTCTCGGTCCCATTCGACTGGATAGTTTATCTACAGGGCCGTCCAAAAGATTCGAAATGCTTCGCGTTCGAGTTTTGGCGAAATATCGCCAAATTTGGCGGTAGTCAGTCACTGTTTGCTCTATGCTCAAAATCTCGCCATTTTTTGTCGACTTCGGCGAGTTTTGTCGAAATATCGATAAATTTGGCGATAGTCAGTCATTTGGTCCATGTCCAAAATATCGCTATTTTTCATTGTACTTGGCGAGTTTTGGCGAAATATCGCCAAATTTGGTGATAGTCATTGCTTGGTCCATGCCCAAAATCTCGCTATTTGTTGTCGACCTTGGCGAGTTTTACCGAAATATCGCCAAATTTGACGCCAAGAATTATTTCGTATATCGCATAAATCTTAAAACTTTTAACCGTAGAATTTTGAAATTTTGTATTTAAAGCTATTGTAACATCTAATCGTGCATCTCTTTTTTGATTGTAAACGACTGGGTAATTTATTTACAGGGTCAGCCAAATGACTTAAAATACGGTGTATGTATACATTCAATTCATTGAAAGTTTTTGGTCAATTACTACTTTGGCTATCCCCAAAATCTCGCAAACTGTCTCAAGCTTGTCGGTTTTTGGTGAAATATCGCCAAATTATGTGTCAGAAGCAAATCTTTCAAACTGAACCCAGCTTGGCGATATCGGAAATGTTTGGCTAGCATTTCCTGCAAGTATTACTGCAGTATTTTATCTCTTTCAAATAAAATAAGTTAAGATGACGTGCTCCGAAAATATTTTTATTTAATAGACGTGCAAGGAAGTCATGTGCTGTCCACATCAGATTTTTTTCAACTTACAAAGTACACTTATCTCTATCTATTAGAGAAAAATTAAAGCCCGTTACCACCTTTTTTGGGACACCCTGTATATCTCCATGTATTTTCATCGTATTCTCCAGGTCTCAACAGATGCCACTACTGATAAAATAACGCCATTAATTTTACAAATAACCGCTATTTTGTATGAGAATTTATGTGTTAAAACATAAAGAATTCTCGAGTGATTGTCAACCTATAAGTATTTTTATGGAAATCAAATTTATTCTTCGTGAATCAAAACTGTATGAGCACTACCGACTGTAGAACCACTTTCATTTGGGTGACCCGTACTAATGTATGAGCAACCTTAACGTGAACAGCTCTTCTACTTTCGCAGTCTATTTTAAATACGCGTGAAATTATTTTCGCTATACAAAAACAGATATTCTTGTCTATGGAACAACAGAACTCTCACAGCATGTACATGTATACATATTCGTATTATGTAAAATTTCAACAAACTTCACATAATATTTTATGCAACAATACGTAACCTCAAATTACTTAAAGTGTAAATACTAGTTTTAAAGTAAGAACACTAGATTATTGAACAATTCCGTTGCATAATGAGCTGTGAAATTTTGTTTTAAGATTTTTTTCAGCATTGGGCAATCTATCCAGCTGTCCTCGCATTCTTCCATTTTTCAGCAGATGTCGGTGCTGTTAAAAATGATCATCGGGACATTTTTTTAACGGGAAACGACGTGCTAAAAAGTAAAGGTTTCTCGTGTATCTGTGTCACCCGCGACTACTTTTATAGAAATCCAATCTATTCTTCGTGACTGGCAACAGTGAAAAACGTCAGAATTTGGTGTTCACAGAGCGGGAACACTGCGCGATAAAGGGTTAACGAAACAAAACATAACTTGGTTGCATGAGAGACCTATCTGCATTCATCATTCGTAGCTAATTGTACCGGAATGCAGATCTTCCTGGCCGCAGACAGGTTAGTTATTAATCGCTCTCGAGCCAAGTAGCTTATGTGTTCTATTTTTGTTTCAGGTGGAGAGGAGTAACACGGACCTGTTGCCTAAAAGCTCCAGTGACGTCCCCCAGGAAGAAGAGGTGAACCTGTTCACGACACTACCCGGTGCCGGCAACGAAGTTCTCACCTTCAAACATGTTCCTCAAGAAGTGCCTGACCATGAGGTATGATCCTCCCCCCCCCCTTAACTCAGTGCTCCGTTCGTTTGTTCGAGCGCTGCAAGCTTACACCGTTAAAAGAAGAGTCACTTACCAATTCCGCCGCAGTGTAGGACGAGCCCGCCGAAAATTTTCCGTCGCATTTCCCCCTCGTAGGACAATTCCGCCGATTCTTTTTCGGGTGTTTTTCTGTTTTTTTTTTTTTTTTTTCGAGAGAACAATTCCGCCGAAGGGGGTTACAGCAACGCCTCCTAGAGAGGAAAGCCGCGGCGCTAACTTGTGACGTCACGCAGAGTAGGTAAAGCAAAGCGTTTCCATTGGGTTTCTCCTCTCTCCCGCGCCGCGGGAGAGAGGAGAAACCCAATGGAAACGCTTTGCTTTACCTACTCTGTGTGACGTCACAAGTAAGCGCCGCAGCTTTCCTCTCTAGGAGGCGTTGGACAGATCCACAACGTTCAATCCGTCGCATGCCAAATGTCGCACTCGAGTACGGACGAACATCTAGGGGTAAGTGGGCTGGCGCCCGATCATGCTGAAACCACATGCGGTTTCTAATGGTGAATGGACGAAAACTGTAACGAGAATGGCCTCTCTTCCCCCAAATCAATGCCGACTGGCCATCTACCGGCAACGGAAGCAACTACTAACTCCGTTTCTCCTCCATTTGCTCTTTCCTGTGTTTGTGCTTCGACGTTTCCCTTTGACCATACATTCCTATACAAAATGAGATTGTTACAGTGTCCTATAACCAGCCCTCAAAGTTTGTACCATGAATTAGCAATCCCCCTCTATATATGTGTGTGTGTGTGTGTGTGTGTGGTAGCATATGCTACTGAGAACTAGAATAAAACGTGAAGTTGAATATGCAAAGATCCAAATTCTGAACCAGAGTGCATTTTGCACAATATTAAATGTGTGGTCCCAATCAGAGAACCCCCCTATGTGTAGTCTGGAGAATATAGCGTCTGAATTTCAGACGAGTTACAAAACCTGCGCTATTAGATGTAGTCCGCCAAATAACACCGTTCGCTGTATAAACGAAGAACGATAGGAAAGAAAAGTTGTCCGAAATTAGACGACCCTATTTTAAAGTTGTTGATGAAGTTATGAAATTTTGTGTAGCACATAATGAAAGTATGGGAATTAGTTCGAGCGAATAAAAAAAAAATTAGTTCAAATGTTCGCCACCAGGGGGCATCTTTAATGAATTACACATTTAGCATATATTTATGATAATTTACGAGTATTATTACAACAAAACATGTTGAACATGACGGCCATCATTGTCAGCTACCATCTGGAATCGTAAGAGAGCATTTTCCACAGCTGACCGCAGTGTGTTCGGGGATTGAGGTCTGGGACCGGGAGGCAATGGAACGCCCCCTGTTGGCGAATAATTGAACTAATTTTTTTTTATTTTTTTTTTTTTTTTTTGGTCGAACAAATTCCCGTACCTTCATTGTGTCCTACACAAAATTTCATAACTTTCTCAACGATAGTTTCGTAGGTAGACAACTTTAAAATAGAATCGTTTAATTTCGGGCAATCTGTACGTCAAGAGGAATTTTTCTGTGTGTGTGTGATCTTTATTACCAATTCTTGGTTATCGAAAAATTTGTCTTTACCTTTATTGACGTATTTGTCTTTGTTATTTTAGGTGGTACAAACATTACATTCCAATCAAACCTTTATTTCCGAAAACAGCACTGACTATCAAAATGGTAAGCATTGTCTTTATATTAAAAGATTTTCAAAATAAATTATGTGGTTGAATTTCAACAACTAAACGATTTTTCAATGGCTTTCTCGGATTTCTTTTACTCAAAGATTTTTTTTTTTTTTTTAACTATTCCCAGCCCGGCCTTAGCAGTTGAGGGCCTGGGCAAATCTTAGGTGTGGAGCACTTAAGCCGCGTGGGGTATACAATATGCACCGCACTGAAGTTGCTCGCGCGTCTTGCCTAACTACTAATTTTCAGTGTATATTTGCAAACAAATACAGAGAAAATAAATAATACTTCTAAAAGTTTAATACTGGCGTGTTAAAAATTTTAAAATATTTTCCAAGTTGAAACACAGAGAACTTACATTTCTAAAAATATTTTTATTGTGGTATCAAGATTTGAGCCAAAAAAAAAAAAAAAAGAAGCCTGTATTCATTATTGAAAACGTGCTTAAGTAAGAGAGAACACTTTATTTTTTTAATGTAATATTCAATATAATGCTAAGCACTCTGAGTCCAAAATTAAAGTGACCAACACAAAATATGTGATAACTGAAGATACATTTTGTTTATTTAATAAAATTAGGCATATTATCATAGGCGGAAGCATTTAGCAACATAACAATATCAAAAAGAGGTGAATTGTTATTTAATTTACAATTTGTATCAAAAATGATCAAATTATGAACCATATCTGGAGAAAGACCCATTTTGTTTGGAGCATAGCCACAGTGCACTGCTATACAAGTCTCACAACGAGCCGTCAAACTCTTAATGAGAACAACGAAAAACTCAAAAAATAAATGCCATATTTTCAAAAGCGAGGCTTTTAACAGCTGTGGGGTCCTGGAAGGGGCGTGAATTCAGAGAAAGGGATTTTATAGACCATCCCAAACATGTTCCATAGGACTGAGATCCGGAGAGTTTCGCAAGCCGCATCCTGCAGCGAGTATTCTCTGATTCAAGTTGCCGAATTCTTTTTTCAGATTTGAAGATCATGTCTATGATGTATTAATTAAAATATTGAATTCACTCTTTTCTGAAAATAGAAATACAGATATATAATGTAGGACGGATGCGATTCTTACTTTTAGTGATTGCTCTTCTTTATCGAACTTTATTCTCAAAGACTAAGTAATACTGAGAAAATACTAAATGGAATCTGCGGCCCTGCATCCTTTTCAATAGTGGAAAAGAACAAGTTAAAACTTGGTTAGAAGGGTGTTTTGGTTAACCCTTTGAAGCGCAATCATTTTCAGATCAATATAGATCAACTGGATAGGCTGCTAAAACCGATAAAGTGCAGCCGTTGCCGCCAATCCATTTAACTACCAACAACATGGTGGTTGAGCGAA
Organism: Cheiracanthium punctorium; assembly: GCA_038373885.1. Classification (NCBI taxonomy): domain Eukaryota; kingdom Metazoa; phylum Arthropoda; class Arachnida; order Araneae; family Cheiracanthiidae; genus Cheiracanthium; species Cheiracanthium punctorium. The sequence continues at coordinate 667,539 of JAWZYV010004109.1, forward strand.
TCTCCATGTTGTTGGTAGTTAAATGGATTGACGGTAACGGCTGCACTTTTCCAGCGTTGAAACAACTTAACCATATTCTTTTGCTACCATCAGTAAAAGCGCTGAAATCAGGTAGTTTTGCAGCGCAGCCACCGCGGGTGAAAGCATTAACCCTTTAATGCGCGGTATCCTCACCGTGAGGACACAAAACTCCGTCGTTTTGACTGTTGTCAGTCACGAAGAATGCATTTGATTGCTACAAAAATACTTGCGGGTGACATATAGTGACACGAGAATCCTTTACTTTTTAGCACATCATTTCCCGTAAAAATTAGTCGATTATTTGTAAAATTGTCAGGATTATTTTTAACATCACTGGCATCTGCTGAGAACTGGAAAAATACGATGGAAATACATTGATATAAAGAACAACTGGACACAGATTGCCCAATGCTGAAAAAAGGGCAGCCGTGCCAACGCTCGATTTAACTAATAACAAAACGGCGGTCGATCGAATCGTTCATCGCGTGCCATCATCTTGGTAGTTAAATCGAGCGATCGCAACGGCTGCCCTTTATTCAGCATTGGGAAATGGTTGCGCTTCGAAAGGTTTGTTTAACCCTTTAACGCGCAGTGTTCCCGCTCTGGGAACACCCACCTCTGACGTTTTGACTGTTGCCAGTCACAAAGAATAGATTTGATTTCTATAAAAAATAGTTGCGGGGGGGGGACATTGCTCTACGAGAATCCTTTACGTTTTAACACGTCATTTCCCGTGAAAAAAGGGTCGCGATTATTTTTAACAGCACTGACATCTGCTGAAAAATGGAAGCATGCGAGAACAGCTGAATAGATTGCCCAATGCTGAAAAAAGGGCAGCCGTTGCCATCGCTCGACTTAACTACCAGCAAGATTGCGGACGATCGAAACGTACATCGAGTGCCACAGATCTAGAGACCCTTTTTTGACGCAGCTGGCTGTGCGCTGGCACAGCCTGCTGTGCCCGCTGGCTGCCACGTCCCACGTCAAAAAAAGGTCTCTAGATCTGTGGCACTCGATGAACGTTTCGATCGTCCGCCATCTTGCTGGTAGTTAAGTCGAGCGATGGCAACGGCTGCCCTTTTCTCAGCATTGGGAAATGGTTGCGCTTCAAAAGGTTTGTTGAATTCCCTTGTGTGTGTCCACTGTTGCCTTCTGTCAATGCCAGTATGTTTTGCAGCCTTACAATCATCTGGGACGGAGAAGTCGGACGCATCATCGTCTTCCTACGACCCAAGCCTTCTCGTCGATCCCTCGTCCACGGAGCAAGACGACGATGGCGGCAGCGTGGCCATGGCCACAGAGCAGCAAACCCTGGAGGAGTCCATGCTGACGCTGCAACTCGCTCTCGAGGACAGATCCACGCTCTCGGCTTTCGAGGTGAGGCAAAAACCTCTTAACGTTAAGAAATTGACACTACCCAGGTAGCACATACAAGTTGTCAGAACGTGATTACCACGTCTTACATTATGCAAAACGCGTTCTGGCTCAAAATTTGAGCTTCCGCTAATTGAGCTTCACGTTTTACTGCAGTACTCTGAAGTATCTACTATGAAATATTTTCTTATTGGGACTGCTTAACGTACAAACAGCAGATTTTACAGTCCGTTCTATAATCCACGTACGCTACCACATACTAAAGTGATTCAACGTAGTACAAAACGACGACAGAAATACCCGCGAAAGGGCCATTACCGAAACTAACCCCATGGCTTAAACCAGCGAGAAGAAGTTCAAAGACACCTCGACCCTATCAGTGCTGTTTGCCGCCAAAGACTTGTGGTTGGACATTTTGCTGTTTTGTACCTTAACAAAGTAAGTGCAAGTTGCACAATGTTGGAATATATTTATAATTCAAAATATGATTTGTAATTCGAAAATTTTAATAAGCAACATTAATCCCATTAATTAGCTGTCGATTCAAATAAACAACGAAACGGATTCAAAAAAAGCTGTAGAATATCGGTTATTCTTAATCTTATAGTACGTCCTGCATAATGAGCCATACAACGTTTTAAGTACGTGTGGAGAACACTCAACTGGACCCAGATTTTGACTAGCATTGTACATGTTTTGTCCGGACATTCTGACGAAAGTTACACTGTAAATCTGTACGGGATGGTAACGTGCTATCTGAACGTGGAAATTACGGCCTTTGAACAAGTTTGTGCTACCTGGGTAATGAAATAAGTTCTGCAACGTTCGAATCTAGGACACGTGAATCAACATGCACTTTAACTGCCTCTCAGTTTGGTATGTTTAACGACCTGGTAGTCGGACAAACCTTGTACGAATTTCTGGGTAAGGTAGTACAGAAGGCCGGATTGGCCATTAAGGTAGGAACCCACAGGAAAAATCTATAACTATAACCACAATTCAAAAGTCATAAAAATGTCAGAAGATTCAAATTCTTCAAACATTAGCTTCTCCAAGTTGGAACTCAAGTTAAATCATTTCCTCGTCTTCAGCAGATCTCTGCTGGAGAGAAAATAACCCTGCTCGTAAAAAAAAGCCATTAAAACTCAATAAAAACGCTCATTTATCATTGTATCTCTCTCTGAGAAGCGAAAAAACTTCGAAAATCTGAGCTGTCCCACCAAATCTTTCAAATTGAGCCCAGATTTGCGATATCAAAATAGTTGGGGTAGAAATTGCTAAACCTTATTATTACTGCATTATTTTATCTCTTTCAAACAAAATATGTTTAGATGAAGTGCCCCGAAAATATTTTTGATTTAATAGACCTGCAAGGAAATTATGTGCTGTCCACATCAGAATTTTTTTTTTAACTCTCCGAACACGCCCCATGTAAGGAAAGCATTATAATCAAGAAAAAATTCAACATTGAAACTTTGATGAATATGCACGTTTTGAGGTCTTGCGAATTCATTTTTGCTGTTTTTTATAAGTTTAGAAATCCTTTTTTATTTGAATTATGTGATGCTAGGAAAGCAAGCTCACTATCTATTTAACTTGATTAAGAAATTTAACAAGCATTTCGATACTTATTCAAAGTAACTATCAACTAGTACACGAAGGCGACGGTATTAACTCCACTACGCAATTAATTCCGATGCGTCTTTCAGTAACTTAATCTCACAGACGATTCTACACTTGCCACCAGAGCGTACTGTTCAGTTAATTAGGACAGAGAACTATCTCTAAGGCTATTAATTCATCAATCACAAGATTATTTCAAGCTGCAGTCTTGAAAATTATCACTTAATACTACTAATAATAGTAACAGCGTTTTTTTTTGTTTTGTTCGAAATAGAAATCAATAATTTTAGTTAACTATTCAGAAAGTCAACAAAAAAAAAGAAATATCCTGTATTTATGTATTTTTAACAACTTGTACACAAATTGTTTACTTTGTTCTTAAGGTTCTTTTTTTTTAATCAGAAATTAGATAAAAAGAAGCCAGATGAGCCTATGGAAGTTGCCAAGTCTCTTGAAAACGTACCAAAGAATCGATACAAAGATGTCCTGCCTTGTAAGTAACGAGTAAAATAAAATAAATATTTATCAGCAACCAAAATGATTTTGAAATCTTCTAATACGTCGGAATTACTGGGATATTTATTTTATTTATTTATTTATTTTCATCTTAAGTTATCTAGTTTCTGCTTTTTGCTTGATACTTTTTTTGTTTCATTTGTGTATGCACTTCAATAAGTAACTTAAATTAATTGAACACAAAGCTAAAAAATCTTCTACATTTTGTAATCGGCGAGAGCAGGGTCCTTGCTAAAGGGGGATAGCCGGGAGTCCACACACCCCCCCTAAAACTCGCAAAATTCTAGTATACTTGGCAAAATTAGTTAAAATGTTTTAGCAAAAACTACATATAATTTACTTTCTATTTCTGGTACACTTGGCAAAATTACGCAAACCCAGTTGGCAAAAGTAAAAAGTTGGTAATATAGTTGATTAAAAAAAATAAAGAAGTTGGTAAAAACTGATATTTGACGTGGCAATTTATCGACATCTTCCTCCCCCCCCCCTTTAAAAAAAGTCTTTGCAATGGCTCTGGCAGGGAGCCCGCGGCATCTTGCCCGTCCTGCCACCCTATTGTTACGCGACTTGCCAATCAGCTGAGTTCAGTTAGTTTTTGAAATTATATCAGACATGTATAAATTTTCTGTAATGATTATGATGTTAGCATAAATGAAAATTGGCGGAATGTCAACTAAATATGTAATATCATTATACACATGGGTATTTCTCTTAACAGAGCAGTTTGCACAACATGCATTTTGAGAAAGTTTTTTTAGTTTTTCGTTTAAATTTGAGTTATATTTTGCACATATGATGTCTTGAAGTAGTAAATTAGTCAGCAAAAAATCTTTTACAATGTTAAACTAATTAAAATAAAATGCTAATTAAGTAGAGAGGGGGAATGACAACCAGTGACAGGGGAATGACACTTACAAAAAGTGATGACAAACATATATAACTGCAAACTATTTTTTTATTATTTGATCATTTTTACAGTGAAAACTGTAATACGAAAATATATTTTTACTTTAAATCTTTTTATTGGGAAAGTCTCTGAAATAAAATTTCATTAGGTCGATATCGAGATCCATATGGTATAGTTTCAACTATGGTAGTTTTTGAAGAACTGTACATTCTCACACGTATTTGAGTTTTTGTATAGAGCAACCTTTGTTTTTACACGGGTCTGATAAATGATTTCCTTATCTTTAATAGAGGTAATATATTCTGTAAGATGCGAATCATAATGCTCAGCAAAACTTTTCTTTTTCGCAGAATGTTTCTTTTATTTATGTTCCATTTTGTTTTTTAACTGTTTGATCTCTAACTGATAATTGTGATATTGCTTTAATTTTTCCAGTTGCTTTCTTATTTAGATATTTTAAGTGATCTTTTTCTTTTAACTCAGCATCCAAAACCAGATCAGATTTTTATCTTCTCAAATCGTTTTCTTTCATCTTCTCACTTTCTAATAAGAATATCCAATCTTTTATTGCTGTTTGTTATTTTAATAGAAGCCATTATACTCTAAAAAAAACAGTTATAAACATTTTTTAATTGCTATTAAAAAATAAACAAAATTAGAAGTGTTTTAATTCAAGTAAAGCAAATAAGTTTACAAAGCTAGCAAACCATCATAAAATAATTATTGAAGGAATTTTAATATATCTAGAAAAAGAAAACACAAACTATTTTTATCAATAAGGAATGCTTATAGCTAAGTAGTTGTTTAAGTTCTTTAATTAGTATTATCATTTTAAAGTTAGCAGTTTTTTTTATCAAATATTTTAATTTGATAATAATCATAATAATGATTCTATACTTTAAAACCACGTTTAAAACACATGTTTATTAATTAGATTCTTCTTTAGAGAAGTGCACAAATATAATATTTCTTTATATTAATTTTAAAATTCAACATTTTGTAAATACAGATTCTTCGGCTTTGGTGAAAAGGATAAACGAAATTATCTATTTTATATATTTTTTTAAAGTAGCTATACCATTAAAACTGCATAAAAATAACTGCGGATTGAATTTACTGCAATAATTTATCACAATTTGCAAAAATTACAGACAATTGTCATTCCCCTGAGTTACATGTGACAAGGGAATGACAACAGGGGAATGACAAAAATTAAGTTTATCTTGTTTATCATCATAACTATAGACACAACAATCACTTGTAGTTGAAGATACGAGGAGTGACCCCCAAAAAAAAAATCTGGAATGACTCCACTCGACTTTCCGAACAATTGCGATTAAGATCATTACCAAGCATTTAAATAAATTTTAATCGATGAATAATTCAAACATATATACCAAAGTGAATCTCAATCAAATGCATACCCAACATGCATATCCAATTTGATCTCAATCGAATGTACCGTTTAAACGCTAGCGCACTTTCAAGAATTTCCCTGCCATAGGCATAATGCAAAAGAAATATTTGTCGTAGCCCCGTAGAAAAACTATAAGTCCTATACACACCAAAATCAATACCGGTCTTACGATGGTGGTTTATAACATATATACCCAATTTTAGCTCAATCGAATATACCGATTAAAAGGTTGTGCACTTTCAAGAATTTGCTCCCATACGCCATAATGTAAAAGAAATCTTTGTCGTAGCCCTGTACAAAAACTATAAGTCCTATACACAACCAAATTAATATCGGTCTTGCGTTGGTCGTTTATAACATATATATACCCAATTTGAGCTCCATTAAATGACCCGTATAGGAGCTATCGTGTTCACTCACATAGACATACACACACACGCACATACATACATCTCCTAAAAATAGCATAAATGAATTCAGAAGACCTCCAAACGTGTCAATACACCAAAATGTCGAAGTCGAATTTTTTCATGATTACTATACTTTTCCTTACATGGTACATGTTCGGAAAGTAAAAATAGTGTAATTAATGGGACTTCTGTAAATGCCAAATTAATATAACGCAGTAAAAAATTTTCAGTCAGTATATCAGTCTACTCCAAAACAATAATGCTATCCTTAATTATCAATGACGGAATTAAAAAATATATTTCTTTTAATAACTGTGATGCATATATATATATTTTTCAGTTTGAATTATCTTCCAACTTCCAAATTATTAGACACACACACACATACACAATTCCACTAACATTTTATCAGCTAATTCATGCTTATCCAATTTCGAAAACACCAATTTGAGAGATAGTTTTGAAAAAAAAAAAACTAATTAATCTGACATCAGTTTAAAAGTTTGTGAATTGAATGTCAGAATTCTTCTTCCGTCAAGTTTGTACCTTTCGAAATTTCTAAACCAGCCTTATGTAAATCCCCTGAGGGAATTGCTGTCAAGTTCTTAATTTTCAAAATATTTAAATATGCTGTATTGCAAACTTTTCTTTTAAGAAATATTTTAAAGAAAATTAATTAAATAGTTTATTTATAATATGTCTTTGTTCGCACTAATCAAATACTTTTTTACAGTTAGACGACAGGTGTCTGTGAATTCAGATGTTTGCGCTAGTGTTACATAGGTGTTTTTTTTTTCTTTTAAGACTATAAATTATTAGTAGTAACAAAGGAACTGACGTACTCCGTAACTTGAATACACACATAACACAAAAGAAAAATACTTTAAGTTATGTGTGAAATCTTTGAAATTTCGAAGCAAAATTCCTGCTTGTGAAGTACCTCAGGAGTACTGATAAATATGTTGTACCTTGATATTATTTTGAAGCATTTCTAAAATATCTAATGCAAAACGTTTATATAAAGCACACACATATCCAAAATTATTTTAAAATCTCTGAAAATTTTATTACCTGCTTTTAAAATCCAATTCTTTCAGGTCGGAAAGTTTGATTTTTAAAACAAGCTTTAACCCTTTAACGCTCGGTGTTCCCGCTCTGGGAACACCAAACTCTGACGTTTTGACTGTTGCCAGTCACGAAGAATAGATTGGATTTCTATAAAAATAGTTGCGGGTGACATAGCTCCACGAGAATCCTTTACTTTTTAGCACGTCATTTCCCGTAAAATAAATTTTCACGAATATTTATAACAGCACTGACATCTGTTGAAAAATGGAAGAATGCAATAACAGCTGGATAGATTGTCCCACGCTGAAAAAAGGGCAGCGGTTGTCATCGCTCGACTACCAGCAAGATGGCGGCTGTGCGACACAGCCAGCTGCGTCAAAAAAGGGTCTCTAGATCTGAGGCACGTGATGATCGTTTCCATCGTCTGCCATCTTGCTGGTAGTTAAGTCGAGCGATGGCAACGGCTGCCCTTTTTTCAGCATTGGGAAAGGGTTGCACCTCAAAGGGTTAACCCGTTTGGATCGTCATCCAATCCTCCGTAGACCTTAGACCTGACTATATCTGCTAATTTTTTCAAGTCAATATTGATAAAATTTAATTTTTCAATACATTTTCAACTTGATGTTCGCAATTGGGAACATTGGCAGGTAAATGTTAATGTATTAGAGTTTTCATTCGGTAAGTCTGCTGCAGAAAGATAACCAAGACGCCCACACCTATGTGGGCAGAAAGAAGCCATGCCCTGTGCCATAAACAGTGAACAGTATACTTTTTGTTTTAAGGATGATTTTTGTAAAAAGGACTGTTGAAATTTTAAAAGTCTTTTTCTTTGTGTATATTACTTGAAGATGAAATTTCTTAATATTTTACTAACAAATCAGAAATCTGAGGAAATGACTGTCTAGACTCCTTAGAAAACGATGATAAAAATGTACTGAAACCGATTTGTAGTTATTTGCGAGTGTTGTATTTTAAATTTTATGGATATTTCATTTTTTCTGAGATCATGCGGAATATGTTAAAGTACGTGCTGGACCCCTATCCTCCATTAGTACTAAATTTTGAAAAACGCTGTCTAATCTAGCGCCTATGCTAAAACACTCACATGCATGCCGAATATCGTGTTATTAGCTTCAGTAGTTTTGTACCTAGGCGAAATTTAGACCCGAAAAACTGACTTTATTTTCAGGTCTCCTTAAAAATTATTTTTAGGTGATTCTAGAAGGTAGAAAAAACTGCAAATGCAATTTTCAAGAGGTTACATGATGTCGTTCATTTAAATTTCATATATAAATTTTGAGATAATCGATAAAATATATTTACGACAGTTAGTGTACTAATTTACAGGCGGAGAGAGAGACAAACAAAACGTAATAAGCACTTTTCAAATATGTTGATAAGTTAAAAAATATTTTAAAAAATGGAAAAAGAATCAGAAAAGACAAAACTCCAGCAAAATAATTGGTATAAATAATGTTCATTGTGTTCTATTTTCAATGAGCAGCTGTTGTACACTGATAAGAATCAACAGTTGATTTTTGTGCTATTGATAAATTGAGTCCGGACAAGTTCAGTTGTTTCAGATTCAGAAGGCACTCCGAAGTAGAAAGGAAGTTTGCAGGTACTCGACGGTCAAGCAAATTATTGCCAGTTGATATTGAGATACTTCAGTTTGATTTAGTAAGATGGATGGATAGCTGGACTATGCATGGCAATTTTGATTGTGTCCTTAAATAGATTTCTGGTCAAAATTGCTGTTCTGACAGTAAATGCGGGATGTTTTAAAGATGATTCTGCTGTCTTCAGTTCAGTGTCGCTCTCAGCTAGGCTACCACGAACCACTTGTAGAGTTTGAGCGAGTTTTTAAACATGATGAAAATAATCCTTTTCCTAATCATAGAGAAGGAACGTTGCGAGGAGGTTTTTCTTCCTGCAGACTTTACCGGATGGTTTAAACGACACTATCGGTTTTGTTGTTCCAGATTGTCTCACTTATTTTCAAGACGATGATTCCGGCGAGAGATCTTGACACCCTTCTTAACGTAGATTTTTCTTTTTGAATGTTCTAGCATCAAAACTTAACGATCGCGCGGTTGCTTACGTGAAGTTCAAGTTTTACCTAGGAGCAGTTTATAAAGTAGAAATCGCTCTTGAAGACTGTTCAATACAAAGGATGGAATTCGAAGATATTGCTTCATTCTTGGTTCAAAAACGTTGCGGTGGAAGATTTTAGATGCGCCATGGTTGGTTTGTGAAAAGAACTGTCAGTGGCTTGTCGCAACTTCTTACTGTTTAATATGTTGCCTCAATTACTCGAAAAAAGTTGATCTCGGTGATGTGAAGAGCTTGACATCGCTGCAGATATTTGAAAAAAAAAAAGGTTCTCTTCATTGAAACGGAATGATCAGATATTTGTTTAATACAGCTCAAATCGTTTGTTAGAGCTCCTGGGGCTGAAGTTTGACCATGGTATCTCAGGACTGTCAAAGCTTGGTTGGAGTTCGATGGTTCTTAAAGTCTTTTGGATCTGGTTCAGAAAATATAGTTTTACAAACAGCTGCTATTGTGATTTGGTTCTGAACTATTGTGACTATTGAGGAGGAAGTACGCAGAGTAATGTTTTAAATGGGTTGTGTAGGATGTTGTTTAGTGCAGTGTGTGAATTGGATCCAGAAGGAAGTGTCTGTTTGGTGTGGGTGATTGTGGGGCGGGTCGGAGGCAGGAGAAGCGGGAGAAAAATTTACGGACGCGTCTGAATTTCTTTTTACGGATTCTAATGTTGGGAAATACGGGGGAGGACGGAAGTGGGGTAAGGCAGGGAGAGTATGAATTAGTTGGTGTGGTTATTGAGGGTGGGATTGGAGAAGAAGGTGCTGATAGTGGAACTGGTGTGGAAGGAGGTGCTTGTATAACGGGTGAGGATGAAAGTGTAGGTGATGATGGGGGTGTGACTGTTAAGTATTCGGAAGAGACTGGGGAAAGTGTGACGGGTGAATCCTGATCCATTGTTTCGTATGTTGTGCTATTGGCTGTTGTGTAAGAGGATGTGGATGATGTGTCAGTAGTGTCTGTAGAGGGTGTACTTACTCTGGACTCCTTCTTATAAAGAAGTACATAACACAAAAAACGCCGAAGAACAGCAGGAACGCCATGCTTCAAACAAGGTCTGATATAAGACTGAAGTCATTTGTTGAAGTGGCATAACTTAATAGTGTTGTCAACAATGCGTCATTTTGAAACGTATAGTACTATTATTGCGTTGCTTTCCATTGCATTGTTAAAGCGAGGATTGACTTAAATAAGACAATGGAATGAATAAAAATAGATTAAAACAATTAAAAGTACGGCATTTAAAATCATACTGAAATATTTAACACGTGACCGATTAGAACCGCGTTAAGATTTATTTTGGCACACAATCAGTGGCCGTCTTCAGCTTTACCAATCACAACATCTTCGAAATCAAGAGGATGTGACGAGTAGACGTCTCTAGATGACGTATGGAACGCCCTCCTCTTTTCTAAGGATTTATGATGTTTTAAGACGGCCATAGAGGGTGTTGCCAAAATATTCTTTTAACATTTTTAGTTAGTAATTCGTTGAAGTATTTCAACTATGAATAAAAAACACAAGGTGGCATGCCGTTTCGTTTTTCTCGGTGCTAGCGTTTCCTGTTAGTCCCAGATCATGTTTTATTTTTTTTTCCCTAGCTGTTTTTTGCGCCTTATATATCGTTTTGCCTTTTGCGTTCGCAAGTCAAAGGATACCTCCTGTGTAGCAGGCGACAGTCGTCGCTTAGTGTAAGAACACATCATACCTTGTTAAGCGGTCCAATAACCGTACCGTGTTTATTGTACGTGAATAACGCGTCCGTTTTTCATGATGCACGCACCAATCCGAAGCTCTTTAGGGATTTAGCATGCGTAATTCATCTTACAACGGAATAGTTGTTGTCCTTTGAAATTTCCGAGTTTCTGTTCTAAAAACAATAACCGTGAGCGTCACATTGTTGCCGTTCACAGAATCTCATAACCTCAGCAGAAATCAATCGAATTCTTTTTTTCATCAGAAGAACCAAACATTTTAAATTTTAAATTCAGAAACATTATGTATGATTTTTCCCCTAATAGCCAGGTCAGTCGCCTACTGTAAGCTTGACCGTTACGAGGGCAGCAGAAGTTGATCATTTCAATATGGGGGTGCGTAGTACGCAGACCAACGTTGCCCCATATGAGTGCTCTCCTAAATTCTGTACGAATTCCTGATGAGAGACCTAGTACCTGGATCGGCACCCACAGAGGTATCCTTTGAAATTGGAGGACGTCGGAGTCACGACAGGTTCTACGTGCACCAGCTCCTTTTAGCTTACAGTGCTCCACAGACGTCCAACCGAGAGAGGGTATTCAGCTTCCCAGTCAGTGGTCAAGTCGGTGCTGCTTCACTTTCCGTGTCATTATGGGAATGGAGATTAACGACTACATTATGTGCGTTCATTGAGAGAAAAAGAAAAACAGAGAAAGACAAAAAGAAAACGAAAGAAAAAAAACAAGCACTCGTGTAATAGAAGACTGTGATATATTTTGCTAATAAATGAATAACCATAATTTGCATTTATTTGTTTTTAGCACCTGGAGTGTTTTATGCTATTTATTATGTTTATAAAATATAGCCAAAAAAACATTCAAAATAAGTGGTGTTTAAAACATACAATAATAAAAAATCTGGAGTGACTCCACTGGAATTTCCGAACACTTACGATTAAGATCATTACCAAGCATTTAAATTAATTTTAATCGATGAATAATTCAAACATATATACCAAACTGAAACTCAATCGAATGCACCGTTTAAACGCTTGCGCACTTTCAAGAATTTCTCCCCATATGCCATTATGCCATAATATAAGAGAAATTTTTGTCGCAGCGCTGTAGAAAAACTATAAGTCTTATACACGCCAAAATCAATACCGGTCTTGTGACGGTGGTTTATAACATATATACCCAATTTGAGCTCAATCGAATATACCGTTTAAACGCTAGCGCACTTTCAAGAATTTCCCCCCCATAGGCCATAATGTAAGAGAAATCTTTGTCGTAGCCCTGTAGAAAAACTATAAGTCCGATACCCACCAAAACCAATACCGGTCTTGCGACGGTGGTTTATGACGTATATATCCTATTTGAGCTCAGTCGAATGCTCCGTTCAGGAGCTATCGTGTTCACTCACATACACACAAACACAAACACACACACACACATACACACATTCATCTCGTAAAAATAGCATAAATGGATTCAGAAGCCCTCAAAACGTGTAAAAACACCAAAATATCGAAGTCGAATTTTTTCATGATTACAATACTTTCCTTACATGGTACATGTTCGGAAAGTAAAAAAGTTTACAAGTCAAATAAAGAAATATTTATTAACAATTGACAGAAAATACAAAAGGAATTAAGAGGCATACGTGCCTATATGGTCTATTTAGGCATTCATCAGAACGCAGATCCAACCTGTATAACACGTCTTGGTAGAAAACAGGTCTCTGTTCATTGAGCCAAGTCTCGGCGAATGTTTTCACAGTACCGTCTAAAAAGAACCGTGTGTCGGATAAGTGCTCCTTCAGCCTCGGAAACAGTAAATAGTTACTAGGTACCAAATCTGGGCTGTATGGGGGGTGACTCCAGATTTCCCACCTGAACCGCCGCAACAATTCCTGCGTTGCTTGAGCAGTATGGGGCCTGGCATTGTCATGCAGGAAGATGACACCTTCACTCAACATGACCGACATTTCCCCACAATATGTAGTTTTCAAATCTGCGGCTTGTAACCTTTTTTTTTTATGATCATTCCTCGATATAGTTCGAAAAACTTAATATGAATAAAACTTAATTACTACTTGAATTTTTATTTCAAATCTAAGGTAAATAGCAAAGATAGGGTAATGACAGCCAATAAAAATACATACGAAGATTTAATTTGTAATCATCAAATTGTTCTTGGCCATGCCTCTCCCTGCAGAAAGAAATCAAGATGGCTTCTTTGATGATGCGGGTATTCGAAGATTAAGTTCTGGGCTAATGTAACTGTTACCAAATATGGAATTCATAAGTTTCATTTTACGACAGGGGAATGACACCAAAACCAAAGGACTTTTTTTTATTGTTATTTTAGAAAAATACAAACTATTAAAAGTTTTTATTTTTTTCAGCTTTCAGTATTGTATTATCGTTGTTAAAAGTTTTAACAACAATTTTTGTACAAATATAATTAAATTCTCCACTTTTAGGTACTAATTCTGTGTTAAGGTGAAGGTAGGGACACACAGGGAGATGATACTTATAGTATATACTTAAAAACAATTCTTTAAGTAGATAAAATTTATAATGAGTATGTTTTATCCTATCATAAAAAGATTACAAGTATATTGAAGTATTCCAGCATCAATTTCATCTTTTTTCAATTAATACTATTAGTTCACACTCCCCCTATATATATTGATTTATCTTGTTCAAATTTTCAATCCTTAATGAAATACTTCTCCACTCAAATTCAAAGACATTTTTTAAAACTTGTAGCGGATGACACTTGATGTTATTACAGTTTTTTCAAATATTAATTCATTAATTTAATTAAATTAATTGATTTTAGATCCGGTTATATGGGATTAAAAATGAATGAAAACAATAAACTAAACAAACTGGATTAATGGCATCGACCCTTGCGTCACAAACGGCACTGCATTAACCCTTTAACGCACAGTGTTCCCGCTCTGGGAACACCCAACTCTGACGTTTTGACTGTTGCCAGTCACGAAGAATAGATTTCATTTCTATAAAAATAGTTGCGGGTGATACAGCTCCACGAGAATCCTTTACTTTTGAGCACGTCATTTCCCGTAAAAAAAATGGTCACGATTATTTTTAACAGCACTGACATCTGCTGAAAAATGGAAGAATGCGAGACCAGCTGAATAGATTGCCCCAATGCTGAAAAAAGGGCAGCCGTTGCTATTGCTCGACTTAACGACCAGCATGATGGCGGACAATCGAAACGTTCATCGCGTCCCACAGATCTAGAGACCCTTTTTTGACGACAGCTGCACAGGCAGCTTACATTGTGGGGTCTCTAGCAAAGTGCTGCGGCGGCAGCACTTTGCGTTATGTCCCTCTCCACCTCCAGGACACGAGTCTCCAAGAGAATCGACTTGAAAGCACGAGAGGGTTTTCGCAACCAGGCCAGTTTTTTCCACAGAAGCAGAGCTATGCTAATGTGAACCGTGTTGCTATGTGAACAGCGACACTATATAAGGTCTGTAGCTAGTTACTAACGTATGTAGCGAGTTACTACGCCTGGGGTATAGTCCCCTTTTTGTATTCGGCACAAGGTGCCAGTTTGTGTTTTATCTGTTTTATGTTTTCGTTTTAATAAAGTGTTATGTTGGGAAAAGTTGTGTTCAATCGTGAATACACACACGTACAATGAGAAGGGCAGAAAGTTATCATCTGCCACTTCAACTGGTGACCCGGAGTAGGACAAACCCATCTTATGTAAGAAACAAAGTGTGCTACTCTGGAAATTCGATCGATGTTCAAAGTCAAGCCTCTTCAGCAGCTTGGGCAAGATCTACAGTCAAGCTGGCCCTCGGTGAGTTTGTTGGAGCCGCCTTATTGCAAAGAACGGTGTTCTACGGGTAAAGATTTCCTCTCGTCTGCTGCCTCGACTTTCCTGCGCGCACCGTCATCAAGTATTTGAAGACAACGGACAAGACAGGTGGCAAGTTTTAAACAAACATTTATACATTTTTCTTCATCCCCATTTAACTGGTTGCTCAGTCAGGCTTTCCAAAAATGAATGGTGAAACGTCTGTAGAGGCGGTGAAAACCGGCGACATTAGTCGCGTAGCTCTCAAGTTACCACCCTTTTGGGAAAAATTTCCAGATTTATGGTTCGCTAATATAGAATCACAATTTCACATCGCGAACATTAGTGAAGATTCTACAAAATTTTATTATATAGTGTCTAGTCTAAATGCTGATATCTTAAGTTATGTAAGTGATGTAGTTTTAACACCTCCCCCCACTCTAAAGTATGATACCTTAAAAAAACGGCTTTTAGCCGAATTCACGGATTCCGAACAAACAAAGATAAAGCAATTACTTTCGGAATTAGTGTTAGGAGATGAAAAACCTTCCCACTTACTAAGGAAAATGAAGCACTTGGCACCCGATAAAACAGACACCGAGTTTTTAAAAACTCTATTTCTACAAAGATTGCCTAAGGACACTCAAGCTATCTTGTCTGTATATGAGGGTACTTTAGATACATTAGCTCTCATGGCAGATAAAATTGTAGAAGTTACGGGTAATTCTAGTTCAGAAATACAAAGTCTAGACACTCATATTACTAACTCGGAAAATGAGGTGCAGGAATTAAAAAAACAATTGACAGAACTAACTCGAAAAACTGACAAGGTCTTTAAAGATAAATTTAGGCCACGCACTCTTAGTCGTACAAGTCTCATTAATAAATTTCAGCGTAATCCCCCACACCGTGTGACACCCTCCCACTCCTCTGAAACGGTGTGCTGGTATCATAAAAAATTTAAAGACCGTGCTCGCAAATGTCTAGAGCCGTGCAATTATAACTCCTTAAAAAAACTAGAGGGCCGGTCGCATTATACGGCGCAATGTGACTATACGTACAAGGACGTTATAAGTCGCCGTCTTTTTATAAGAGATAAAATATCTGGGGTGGAATATCTAATTGATAGTGGCAGTGATATCTGCGTTTTACCCAGAGCAAAAAATACTCAGTATAATGGACCTAAAAATATTATATTGTATTCTGCTGATGGATCTCGTATCAAAGTCTACGGAACTAAATTAGTAAAACTCGATCTTGCGTTAAATCGGTCTTTTCAGTGGCCGTTTGTGGTCGCAGACGTTAGCAGACCAATAATTGGTGCTGATTTTATAAAACACTTTGGCTTATTAATTGATCTGAAAAGACTTTGTTTACGCGATCCAAGTTCGTCCAAAGCAGCTCTAGGTTCCGCTTGCAACGAGAGTTCGCCTAATGTTAGTCTACTTGCTAAGGATTTAAAAATTAAAAATATATTACGAAAATTTCCCGACATACTTAAACCGTATCCTTCTAATATGAAAGTAAAGCACAATACAGTGCATAAAATTGAAACAACAGGACAACCTGTATTCGCACGGCCACGGCGTTTAAATCCATTGAAATTAAAATTAGCTAAACAGGAATTTCAATACATGCAAGAAAAGGGAATCTGTAGACCTAGTAACTCGTGTTGGGCCAGCCCTTTACACATGGTCCCAAAACCCAATAGTACTGATTTTCGTCCGACTGGCGATTACAGAGCTTTAAATAAAATTACTATTCCTGACAGATATCCCCTTCCCCATATACATGATTTTGCTAATGAACTGTACGGAAAAAAAATATTTTCCAAAATCGACCTCATCCGTGCATACCATCAAATCCCAGTGCACAAAGACGACATTCAAAAAACCGCTATTACCACACCTTTCGGCTTATGGGAATTCAAATTCCTTCCCTTTGGGTTGTGTAATGCAGCTCAAACTTTCCAAAGGTTCATATCTGAGGTCCTACGAGACTTAAACTTTACATTTGCTTACTTAGACGACATTTTAATAGCCAGTTCAAATGAGAAAGAGCACATGACTCATCTTGAAACTCTGTTTAAAAGGCTAAACAAATACGGCATTAGAATCAATTTGTCTAAAAGCATTTTTGGGGTCACTGAACTACCATTCTTGGGTTACTTGGTTAACGAGCACGGCATAAAACCGCTGCCTAGCAAAGTTAAACCAATTTTAGACTTCGAGCAACCCCAAACATGTAAAGGTTTAAAACGCTTCTTAGGACTCTTGAACTTTTACAGACGGAATGTCCCGCAGGCTGCTAAACTACAAGCGCCTCTAAACGAGCTTTTAAAAGGCTATAAAAATAATAGCAAAAAGGTTATTTCGTGGACAACCGAAACACTAGAAGCCTTCACAAAGTGTAAGGAATCGCTAGCTAACGCGGCATTATTGGTACATCCCAACCCAGACGCACAGCTTTGCTTATGCACCGATGCAAGTAGTACATCTATAGGCAGTTCTCTCCACCAGATCAACTTAAAGCAGGATACACAAGTAATCGAGCCCTTAGCATTTTATTCTGCTAAGCTCACACCTGCACAGCAGAAATGGTCTACTTATGACAGAGAATTGTACGCTATCTACGCATCTATCAAGTATTTTAAGCACTTTCTCGAGGGCCGTGTTTTTACTATTTTCACGGATCATAAACCGATCACTTTCGCCTTTAATCAGAAGGGAGATAAATGGTCTCCTAGGCAACTGAGACACCTAGACTACATCGGTCAGTTTAGTACGGATATTCGCTACAACCCGGGACGCGACAATATCCCTGCCGATTTCTTTTCTAGAGTCGAATCCATTACCTTCCCGAGTACATTAGATTACTCAGCAATCGCAAAGGCACAAGAGGGTGACAAAGAACTTGAAAAACTAATCAGTACACACACTAAATTAGTATTTAAACGAATGACAATTCCAGAAACTCAAACTCCCTTGTATTGTGAGGTATCTACAGACAAAATTCGTCCGTACATTCCAGAATCCTTTCGAAGGAAAGTATTTGACAATTTACATAACTTGTCTCACCCAGGTATGAAGGCCACAGCTAAGTTGCTAAGTTCTCGTTTTATGTGGCCTGGCATTCAAAAGGATTCACGGACTTGGACGAAATGTTGCATTCCTTGTCAGTTGACTAAGACGCATAGACATACAAAAACCCCAATACAGAATTATACTGTTCCAAGAGATAGATTTGACCACATACACATAGATCTAGTCGGCCCTTTACCCGTAAACAAAAATTTTAAATATTTGATTACAATGATCGACAGATTTACACGTTGGGTTGAAGCAGTACCCGTCACTAACATAGCCAGCGACACTGTTGCTAGAGCGTTTTACGAAAACTGGGTAGCAAGGTTTGGCGTGCCCACAACTATCACAACCGACCAGGGTCGGCAATTTGAATCTTGCTTGTTTAATTCTCTCTTACATTTATTTGGGATAAAAAGAATTCGTAGTGCAGCTTATCATCCACAGGCCAATGGCCTTATAGAGAACTGGCATAGAGGTTTGAAAACTGCGTTGAAAGCCTGTCTGACCGACCAATGGTTGGAAAAATTACCTACTGTTCTATTAGGACTTCGGTCCGTCTATAAAGAAGAGTTGAGAGCAACCACGGCTGAGCTGGTATACGGCATTTCGCTTCGACTCCCTGGAGAATTTTTCCAGCCCTCTGCAACAGATATTAATGTTCCCGACTTCATTCGACAACTAAAGCAGCAGATGGAGCACCTAGTACCTCGGCCAACGTCTTCTCACGGCCGTGAACAAATATTCATTCCCAAATCACTAGCTGCTTCCAAAGATGTATATGTCCGTAAGGACTCTGTGAAACCACCGCTGTGTCCACCGTACGACGGACCATTTCCTGTGCTAATGAGAACCAATAAATTTTATAAAATTTTAATGAAAGGCCAGGAAAATATAGTCACCGTTGATCGATTGAAGCCTGCTTTCACTTTGAACGAGCAACAGGTAAAAAGTGCTGATCTGACCGGAAACACTACGGTCACACGCGCAGGACGTACCAGCAAACCCCCGGAACGTCTGCAAGTTCGTTTCCACTAGGAGGGGGGTACTGCGGCGGCAGCACTTTGCGTTATGTCCCTCTCCACCTCCAGGACACGAGTCTCCAAGAGAATCGACTTGAAAGCACGAGAGGGTTTTCGCAACCAGGCCAGTTTTTTCCACAGAAGCAGAGCTATGCTAATGTGAACCGTGTTGCTATGTGAACAGCGACACTATATAAGGTCTGTAGCTAGTTACTAACGTATGTAGCGAGTTACTACGCCTGGGGTATAGTCCCCTTTTTGTATTCGGCACAAGGTGCCAGTTTGTGTTTTATCTGTTTTATGTTTTCGTTTTAATAAAGTGTTATGTTGGGAAAAGTTGTGTTCAATCGTGAATACACACACGTACAATGAGAAGGGCAGAAAGTTATCATCTGCCACTTCACTTTTGAGCACGTCATTTCCCGTAAAAAAAATGGTCACGATTATTTTTAACAGCACTGACATCTGCTGAAAAATGGAAGAATGCGAGACCAGCTGAATAGATTGCCCCAATGCTGAAAAAAGGGCAGCCGTTGCTATTGCTCGACTTAACGACCAGCATGATGGCGGACAATCGAAACGTTCATCGCGTCCCACAGATCTAGAGACCCTTTTTTGACGACAGCTGCACAGGCAGCTTACATTGTGGGGTCTCTAGATCTGCAGCTGGCTGTGCAGCTGTCGTCAAAAAAGGGTCTCTAGATCTGTGGCACGCGATGAACGTTTCGATCGTCCGCCATCTGGTAGTTAAGTCGAGCGATGGCAACGGCTGCCCTTTTTTCAGCATTGGGAAAGGGTTGCACCTCAAAGGGTTAATTAATTAATTATTCATTCATTCATTCATTAAATTTAATAAAAAGTAACTAAAATAAAATTTTTCTTTGTTGACCTAAGTAGGAATTGACTACTTTAAAAAAAAACTGAATTACTGAAACTGACTTAAAAAATTTATATTACTTGTAATATAAGTGTATCTGTTATTTTTGAAGCAGGGACTAAAATATCTCAATTTAGAGAAAATGACCCCCATCTAATTACATGATTCTTTTTCTTTAGATGATGAATCCCGTGTCATTCTATCCGAAGGACCTGACGGAGATTACATCAATGCCTCCTTCGTCCATGTAAGTAAAACGAACACTTTCATCCATTTCTACTTTTCACCTTGTATCTCCTTGAGCAGAAGTTTAAATAAATGAAGCCACCCATTACAATATAAATGTAACTGTATCGTTCCTGATTTATTAGGTTGTAACGAAAGTGTCCCGCCACCTCAAACATCGTCAGCACACAGTTCGCGTTGGCGTATTGGCTCATATTTTGTCAAACGATTTTTGGCATTTGGAAGAAAGAGACTTACTTTATGGTGTGAAATCTGTAAAAAATATAGTTATCATTAAGTACAAGGTGTCTCAAATGACACTATCACTCTAGAGGATTAGAACCATCATTTACTTCCAGTTGTGTTGCAAAAAGTCAGCTACAGAATATCAACGAATTATGTGTACAGCTTTAAGTACTATTGTTGTATCATGTGACACTGTGCAGGTTTGATACCGAAAGTTCATAAACAATTATCTAAGGAGTTAGAAGTGAGTTTTTCAGGCAGATTTGGCGGAAAACTTTCGTTACAACCTGATACTTATTTATTTTTACTTTCCGAGCATAAGTATTGTAATCATGAAAAAATTCGAATTTGAGATTTTGGTGGATTGACACGTTTTGAGGTGTTCTGAGCTCATTAATACTGTTTTTACGATATGTATGTATGTGTTTGTGTGTGTGTGTGAGTGTGAGTGAACACGATAGATCCTAAGCG
Source organism: Cheiracanthium punctorium (assembly GCA_038373885.1). Lineage (NCBI taxonomy): Eukaryota > Metazoa > Arthropoda > Arachnida > Araneae > Cheiracanthiidae > Cheiracanthium > Cheiracanthium punctorium. The sequence goes on from JAWZYV010004109.1 coordinate 688,442, forward strand.
GTACATTCGAATGAGCTCAAATTGGGTATATATGTTATAAACTACCGTCGCAAGACCGGTATTCATTCTGGTGTGTATAGGTGATTGGGATTGTGTGTGTTTATATCAACGCTACACTAGGGCGATCTGCCAATGGTGGGGGGTGCCTTGGTAGGAGGACTTCCTAAGGGCTTCTAACGCGTATTCACGTTACATCTGGAGAAAACGTACCAAAACTCCAGACCGTTAGCTCGACAGCCGCGCGATGGGACCCGAACCCGGGACCTTCACACTTCGGCCGTCTACCATTTTCAGTGACATAACCACTGTGCGATGGTGAGGCCTGGTGTGTATAGGACTGATAGCTTTTTTACAGGGCTACGAAAAGGATTTCTTTTACATTATGGCCAATGGGCGGAAATTCTTGAAAGTGCGATAGCATCTAAACGGTGAATTCGATTGAGCAGAAATTGGACAAGTATATAAAAAGTCACAGTCACATGATATGCATCGGTTTTGGTGTCTAAAGAGTTGATAGTTTGTTCACGGGATTCCAAAAAATAATTCTTTTACATTACGGCCTATGGATACAAATCATTTAAAAGAAGTTAATATCTAAATGGTGCTTTCGAAGAAGTTCAAATTAGGTATGTATATTATAGGTCACCATCACACAACATGTATAGATTTTGCTGTGTATAGGACTTATAGTTTTTTTGACAAGGCTACAAATGAGTGTTCTTTTACATTATTACCTATGAACGAAAATTCTTCTAAGTGCGCTAGTGTCTATGGGAGGCATTCGATTGAGCTCAAATTGAGTATGCATATTATAGGTCGCGGTCTCATGGCCTGCATAGATTTTGGTGTGCGTAGAGCTAATAGTTTGTTCACAGTCTTGCAAAAAGTAATTCTTATATATTATGGCCCAAAGACGCAAATATTTAAAGTGAGCTAGTGTCAAATTGGTGCATTCGAATGAGACCAAATTAGGTACGCATATTATTGGTCATTGCCTTACATTACATAGTGCCTAAATTTTAGCGAGTGTACGCCCTACAGTTTTTTACAGGGATACAAGTATTCTTTGACATTGCGGCCTATACACTTAAAGAGCACTGGTGCCTGAGCACTAGATCCGATTGAGTTGAAGGAAATTTATTTAAACGCTTGGTAATTATAAAGTGTTCGGAAAGTTGAGTGGAGTCACTCCAGATTTTTACTGTCTTGTAAATGCTCGAAATCAAAATAATAGCAGTAAATAATTTTCTTAGATTGCACAGACTCAAGCAGATGTTTTAGTTTTTCCCCATAAAAAGAGCCCTAAAAAATACACGGAAAATTGTTCGAAATAATAGAGCAATCCTACAAATTTACTGAAATAATATGGATGTACAGAAAAATAACTATCACTTTTTTTTTTTTTTTTTTTTAACTGAGTACCCATTTAAAAGCACTTTGCTCTCTTCTCACAACTACCAACCAATTTATTAGTCCTTTTCTCCAGTAATTTTTTTAAATAAAGTAGTAATTAGTGCATTTTTATTGTAGTTTACATCGATTTCTAAACAGCTGTGACTTAGTAAGTGGCTTTAACCGACTTTTAAAAAAAAAAGTTATCAATTCGTCGGAATCTCTTTTCTTTTTTAATGTATGTTCATCTATACTTTTTGACCAAGTTAAACGGTTGGAAAACAGATACTTTGGGAGTGGTTCCATAAAAGTTTCGTCAAGTTTCGATGATATTATCATTGAAAAAAATCGGGTAGAAATCCATGTTTTTAAACCGTTGTCTAAAGGTTGCCTGTCAAAAGTCGCAAAGGTTGGCCACTTTTGGCGGTTTGGCACAAAATAAGTCTCCCTCGGGCAATCCCTTAGGGTATCGGCATACATGAGTTACTGGGATGTCATTATAGTGAAGTAATTCGAGCACAGCTTGGATATTTGCCAACCACAGCAAGATGAAATATTTCGCAGTGCCAAATAGCATACGCCAATCTGCCAAGGATTATGCGTTAGAATATATGAAGAACTGTTTTAAAAGCAGCATCAAGGGAAATGGTTACCAAGTACTACATGAGTGATAAATATCACACCTGTGCCGTAATTTAAAGGCGATTTTGTTTTCTTTTCTTTTTAATCACACTTGTGAAATAACAGATTTATGAATGCGGATAATATACTTTTTACCAATAATTTGTGTGTGCTCCTAGCATTTAAATTCTTCTGATTCACTTTAAATTTTCTTTTGATCTCCAGATGAGTCTACCTCCCCCAAGAAAGCCAAATGAATACATAGCAACACAAGGACCGCTCCCACAGACTTGTGACGACTTCTGGCAGGTAAAGAAACTGAAAATGAAGTAATAAAAATGTTGTTTTGATGAATTTTCATACTTTAATGGCCTTTTCGTAGATGCTATCGTGCGTTTTGAAGTGTCAGTTTTACTATCAAAGAAATTTGCAAGCCGTTTCAGTTACCAATATAATGATGTTTTTTTTTTTTTAAGACAGTTTGAAAATAAAATATTTCAGATTGTTTTTTAGACTGGTGGTACTTCTTTTAGGTATTTATTACCACCAACAAGGCAATCTATAATATTTCTAACAACAGCTTTCTGTCCACTTAGTCTAGAAGTTCAAATTTAACTTTTGGCATGGATGCCTTTCAAAATATGGATTTTGCCTCTAAATCATAATTTTCAATTTAATAACATTTAGAACAGTTCATGGCTTCAAAATTTATGCATTTCTAGAAATTTAAGAATAAAATAAAACTGTGACCAATAATTTTGAGTTAAAAACTAATAAAGTGAATAATTTATGATCAAATGATAACGATTATCTTATACTGAAAAGATTATTTTTTTATTTACAGATGATTTGGGAGCAGAAATGTGGCATTATCGTCATGGTAACAACTTTGAAAGAAAGGAATCGTGTAAAATGCCACCAATACTGGCCTGACCTCTACCAGACAACGTCGTATAACAGTATACAAGTTACCTGCTTCAGCGAAACAAACTCTTCGACGGGAGTCATGAGGGATTTTTTAATCAGTAACCAAAAGGTACGAATACAACCGAAATTTAACCAAAAAGCAATTATCCGTATCCACAAGCTTACTAGTGTTTTTAAAAGTAATTAATATTTTAACTGGATTCGCACATGGTGACCTCATGGTTAAAGTGTTAGACTAGCCACCGAAGAGTTGCAAGTTCGATTGCCGGCCCAACTACTCAAGACCATAGTGTACTTGCACGCTAATCCACGGTTCCAAAAGCTTTTTGAGCAATCGTTAGCAGTTTATGAGCCTGCCAAATTTCAGAAGCTTCACCTCAGTTAGATGAGCATCCATATTGTGAACAGAATCTCCGTCACAAACGCAACAAGTAGCTCTAAACGACACATTTGGTAATATAAACTATCCTCTCCTGGTACACATTCTTGTCAATGACACGTAGCTGTTATTTGGGATGCTGAATGCCTGGCTTGTAATGTTATACCTTGTCAATTTTGATAAACTTCTGCTATCTATTCAACTTTTTTCTTTCTCATAAATGTACAACTTTGGCAAGGCAGCTAGCTCATTTTGAAAACTCCTCGCGATGTGATTGTGCCTTAGATTGCAAGACAGTAGAAATGTATCATTTACCAACTGAAAGTTTTAAATTGTTAAAGGAGGTGTTTGGAGATAATTTCATGTCACGTAGTCAAATTTTTGAATGGCACAAAACGATTTTCGGAAGGTCGAGAGGTTTTAAGATGGTGAACGTTCTGGTAAGGGTTCTTATTTAACCCTTTAAAGAAAAGTGCATTCAAGGTAACACATTTTCAATGCTGTATTTGATTTTCACGGCTTCCCCATTAAGAAACCACTTAACTGAAACTTACATGTACAATGACTTTAAAGATTCTTAAAGAGAGTGAGTATCATTTTCAAAAAAAGAAATGCATTGGTAAAACACCCAAAGTGTGAGTGAATATAATTTTTAAGTTTAGTCAAAAGAATCAATACTCCGCTTGGGATCCATAACGCAAACATTGTAATGTTACAGGTGAACGAAGAGAGACACGTTATTCAACTCCAGTACATCAACTGGCCAGACCACGGCGTACCCGAAGATTCTTCAGATTTCCTAGAATTCGTCCAGCAGCTAAGAGACTTGAGGAGAGATGTCGGAGGCACCGTCACAGTACATTGCAGGTAAAATTCAAATTCGAACTTAAATTTGTTCAGTGAATTCTAAATACAGTTTAATCTTCTTGTCATTCAATGTCACTTTTCATTGTGGCTAACTTTGAGACGCTTCAAACGTAGCTTGAAAAGTAAATAGCAATCAGAAATCTTAAAATATAGCCTTGGAGAGCTGTTCGATTGTTTTATGTGGTTTCACTTTTTTAATTAAATAATATGAAAATTTAAATGTGTAGACTATAAGATACATATAGTTATCAAAATAATGGAAACACCTTATACTTATAAAGAATCCTTCATTAATATGATGTAGAACCGCCTTTGACATGTAATACAGCATGGATTTGCCTAGAAACTGATTCATACAAGTGCTAAGTAGTGTTTAAAAGAATATTGTGCCATTCTTCATGGAGATATTGTGAAAGTTCTGGAAGAGATTACGTTGTTTATCAGGTCAGACGCTTTCATTCTTTTACGTTCCCAGCACCGCTTCACTCAATCATACGGTATTTAAACCTTTAACGCGCAGTGTGTCCGCTTCGGGAACGCCAAACTCTGACGTTTTGACTGTCGCCAGTCACGAAGAATAGATTTGATTTCTATAGAAATAGTTGCCGGTGATATAGCTTCACGAGAATCCTTTACTTTTTAGAACGTCATTTCCCGTAAAAAAATGGTCACGATTATTTTTAACAGCACTGACATCTGCCGAAAAATGGAAGAACGCGAGAACAGCTGGATAGATGGCCCAATGCTGAAAAAAGGGCAGCCGTTGCCATCGCTCGACTTAACTACCAGCAAGATGGTGGACGATCGAAACGTTGGCACAGCCAGCTGTCATCAAAAAAAGGGTCTCTAGATCTGTGGCACGCGATGAACGTTTCGATCGTCCGCCATCTTGCTGGTAGTTAAGTCGAGCGATGGCAACGGCTGCCCTTTTTTCAGCATTGGGAAAGGGTTGCGCCTCAAAGGGTTAACCTCCACAAGCCATGCGTCACAGTCCTTACTCAACGTAACGAATTCTTTGGTCTTTTAGCTATAGAGTGGTGTAATTAAATTTTGGATGTAGATGATAGACCCCCGATTTTGTGATCATCAGTTTTCTAACTTGCCTTCCACTATGAAAGCAAATTTAAAGGCGTATTCACGTTAAAAATTTTAAGTACTTTCACGCTTTCAGATTAAGATGATGCTAACTTTTATTTCATTCGCTTAAGTGATTTATACGTGACGGACAAATATTCACTCTTTTTGAATAAATGTTCGCAAATCTCAAAATCGAAAACAAATTTTCAGAAAATTCGACAGTTGTTGTTTAAGTTGACTGATTTCCTATCTCTTTTCCAAATTACATTTCATTCGCTTTAGTCTTTACTATGTGATGCGTGAATAAAAATTTGCACATTTTGAATAAATTTTCACAAAATATCAAATCTATTCAAAATTTTCAAAAAGTTCAACGCCTATAGTTTAAGTTGTTTGACCACCTATCATGTCACAAAATTTCATTTCATTTGCTTCAGTTATTTTTACGTGATAAGCGAAAGAAAGTTTACGCATTTTTAATAAATTTTCGCAAATTTTCAAATTCTGACCAAGATTAAAAAATTTTGGTGACTGTATTTTAAGTTCCATATTCACCTATTACGTCACCAAATTTCATTCAATTCGCTTTAGTCGTTATTACGTGATTTGTGAACGAAAATTTGCGTATTTTGAAACAATTTTCGTAATTTTCGAAAAATCTCAAAATCTAATCAAAATTTTTAAATATTCGAAGCCTACAGTTTAAGTTGAGTGGCCATATATCATGTCACCAAATTTCATTTCATTTGCTTCGGTCATTTTTACGTGATGCGCGAATAAAAAAAGCGTCACGGACAGAATATCAGTACGACATACAGTGCGCACCGGTTATAGCGGACCTGGGATATAACGTACTATCGGTTATAACGTACCTAGAAGCTGGGTCCCGATTAAAGTCCTCTATTTATAATGTTATTGAACTTCGGCTAAAACGTACTTAACAAAAGTACATACTTCGGCTATAACGTACATTTTATACCAAAGCCAAAATTAAAATTTTGCTTTTCTTAAGCATTTTATTTCCTTGTTCTCGGAAATTTCAGTACCTTCGAAAACACTCGTTGTCCGTTTTCGGATTCTCTAGCGAGATGAATGGTGTATGAATGAATTGAGCGATCTTATATCTTTCACAGGCTAGCTAGGGCTAAGAACAATACCCTTTTTTTTTCTTTGTCATTCATCCATGTAAATGCCTCCTGAAAAGCCCTATCTTTAATGATTCTGATGAAAGTGAAGAAGAAACAGTGGAGCTTGTACTAAGCAGACCCGACGCGTTACATGCTGCAAAAACAGGATCACGATTTTTTGAAAGCTGCAGTGATGATAAAGAGACTCTACAAAAGTCTATTACGGATATCCAAAACGGTATTTTTAAAGTAGCATCTGCCCATTTAAAACAAAAGAAAATGACAGATTATTTATCTCAATAAAAATTGTAAGTAATAAAGAATTTTCTCTGTTTAATCTAAATTTTAAGAAATCAGACCTGTTTAAAACACAGATTGCAATAAAATTATAAGCCCACTTTCTTTTTTTGTGTCATATTGAATCTTACCGGCGGTACTATTTATAACGTACTTCAGCTATAACGTACTACTTTTTTAGGTCCCATGAGAATACGTTATAACCGGTGGCTACTGTACAAACTTTTTTTTTTAACATTTGTACTGGATTCCCAGATGCTTGAAACGGGTAGAAATCGCAATTTTTCTGTGAATTCCAACTAATGTACACAGACAAAAATCTAATTTTATTTATATAGACATTATGCAGAATTCATTTGGATTTTTTTTTATTTTTCATCGAAGCGCTGGTGTCGGGAGGACAGGTGTCTTGATACTGATGGAGACAGCTATGGGATACATAGATGCAGACGAGCCCATTTACCCACTGGAAATGGTCAAAGAAATGAGAGAACAGCGAGTCATGATGGTACAAACAGTGGTAAGAATAGTTTTGAATCAAGCAATTCAATAGTACATTGTAGGGTAATTTCGGGGCTTATGCCGCACATATATATATATATATATATATATATATATATATATATATATATATATATTTTTTATGTGTGTGTGTGTGTGTGTAATGAATCCCAGTCTGCACATACAGTAAAATAAATACAGTGCTATTTATAGCAGAATATAGAACATATGTACTGCGATAAAAAAATCTAAAAAAATAATTAATATATTTTTTGCAATTTTTTTTTTTCTAAAACACGCCGCTCTTATGCGGGAGCTGTGCCGCGCCTGTCATAAGAGCAGAATGAAATAATAAATGAAAAATACTCGAAAAAATATTCATATCTGGACTATAATTACCTATTTAATAATAAAAAATACTAAATTATAATAAAGAGACTTACTAGCAGGTTTAAATCTGTCTGCCTACTTAGTTCACTACTAAAATTAAATTCGTATATTTTTATTGCATTTTAATTGTATTTTATCAACGACGTAACATCAGTATACTTGAGGGGGGGGGGGTAAATAGCATTAAAATTGTTTTATTATTTTTTAATACGGGCGTTTCTAATAAAAGTCTGTGAACAAATTAATAATTTTTTGGTTTTTAAAAACAATATTTCATTTAAGACAGAACGTTAAAATGCAGAATGATTACAATTGCAATTAACGACTAATAACATGCCCAACTTGGTCAGTTTGTGTAAAATGGAAAGAAAAAAAAAGTTAACACTTAATCAAATTCAGTAAATATACTCCAGTAATATAAGTTCAGTAATATAAAAAAATAAGATACGAAGAGAAATATCTCATTGCACACCTATACTGTTCGTTTGACTGATATCTATCGACAATTATAAGAAGTACAAGGGGTGCGGCATCTATCCCGGATGTGGCGACTCTATGGGAGTTTGCCGCGGCGGCGATCTCGATATCTACTTACCTACAGTTCAGTCTCGCTGTTGCAAATAGAAGCTACTTAAAATATTTTTGGATTAAAGTTTTCTACTTAGTTCCGATTCCTTGATGGACCTTCTACGTATACTTAATTTTTTCTAACTTTTAACTTTTCAATTCCATCCCTATAATTGTTTATTCGCTCATTTAATTGGCCAAGTATTTATTTGATCTAAGATTTGACAAAGTGAGAGAGTTGAATGCAAAGAAAAAAATCCCTGCTTAAAATGAAAATCTAAAATATGACTTACTTTTTCTTGATCGTCTCGCAGCTCTATCGACCAAATGCAAGAATCGCAATTTATAGTTCATAAAGCAATAAACGTTTAAAAGAATTGCCAATGTCGTAGACTACAAAAAAATTTTGTATTGTTAATATTTTTGAAAAATTTGTCCTTCACGAAAACCTTGTATGCTTTGCTTTGAAAACTGAACTATGGAAGATTTTTATATGTTTTCATCTTCGTGATCGGATGATCGATATGCTTTCAATTTAATCAAGTGTATGACTTTTGACTGTGAAGTGTGCGAAATAGTAACGTATAAATAACCCCTTAACCGGTATTTCAGGAAATCGCCTCCCCGATTCAAAGAAAAAAGCAGATCTTGAGCGAACCTCTTTTCATATTGAAGTTATTGCATCCTAAAAAAATTGAAATTGTTTTTACTACTAGCAAACAAATTAGAGAGGAAATTATTTGAGAAAGGCATATATGTACGCCCCCGGGCATCGACTACGGAAAGCGTACATGCAGGTATACACCCAGATCAGTTAACCTTTTACAGGCCAATGTTCCCAATTGGGAGCATCAAACTAAAAATTTCAAAAATGAAATTTTATCAATACTGACTTGAAAAAAATCATCAGATAAAGTTCAAAGATGACTTGATTTTTTTAAATAGAAGTTGCATTTCTATCATTACTGGGAAACTGGACAAAGAAAAAATCATGAATACAGCCATTTTCATAAATTTTTACAGAGTTATCTTGATACACTCCCACCCCTTTCAAACTTAATCCATATCTTTACTTAAATTTAAAAATAAATCTTTTTATTAATTCGTGATATTTCACTTATTATTTACACTACCCATCAGTATATTCCGTTTTTGAAACCCATGTAAATATATAGTCAGAAAATGACCCATCCTCCTAACAGGGAACACAGTGAGAATTGTATACAATATTTTTTCCCCCTATTTAAATGACTAATATCATTTAAGTAACGCATTAGAAGACAAAATCTGCAAAATAAAAATATTTAAAATGTGCCTAGATCTCAGTTCGGTCTGTAAAAGGGATTAATTACATTTTAAAACATGCAACAACAACACCAAAAGATATTGAAGCAAGCTTATTCATTACTTCATGCCAGATACTAATTTTTTCTCTCTTTTTAGGTCCAATATAAATTTATTTGTGAAGCCCTCCTTAAAGCGTATAATGGTAAGTTTTATAGATTTGAATTGTTTCGAAAAATTTGAATTTTTGTTCAAAAAGTGCACAGTCATTACATTACCATACATTTTGAACCACATACATTTCGATACCAGCAAGTTCTAACGCCACATCCATGCAACAAATTATGCAACCATCATGCAAGTATAGACCCTTATATTTGAAGGGAATAGATGCAAAATTGTGCACCTTTCATGGGGATATCATACTATAAACTTTTTAAGGTATTCATATCGCCGCGTTCGTCTTTTTAAGGCGAATTGGACTGTAATAGTTATTTTGACCTTAATGAAGAGCATATTAACAATTTAACGCGCAGTGTTCCCGCTCTGGGAACACCAAACTCTAGCGTTTAGACTGTTGCCAGTCACGAAGAATAGATTTGATTTCTATAAAAATAGTTGCGGGTGACATAGCTCCACGAGAATCTTTTACTTTTTTAGCACGTCATTTCCCGTCAAAGAATGGTCACGATTATTTTTAACAGCACTGACATCTGCTGAAAAATGGAAGAATGCGAGACCAGCTGGATCGATTGCCCAATGCTGAAAAAAGGGCAGCCGTTGCCATCCTCGACTTAACTACCAGCAAGATGGCGGACGATCGAAACGTTCATCGCGTACCACAGATCTAGAGACCCTTTTTTGACGACAGCTGGCTGTGCGCCGCGTGCCACAGATCTAGAGACCCTTTTTTGACGCAGCTGGCTGTGAGCGCACAGCCAGCTGTCGTCAAAAAAGGGTCTCTAGATCTGTGGCACGCGATGAACGTTTCGATCGTCCGCGATCTTGCTGGTAGTTAAGTCGAGGATGGCAACGGCTGCCCTTTTTTCAGCATTGGGAAAGGGTTGAGCCTCAAAGGGTTAAGGCTAAAAAAATGATGAAAATCTCCTTTTGACCCTCCTTCCCTTCCTCCCTTCCCTTCCTCCAACAAACTGCAGCAAAACTCACTCTCCAAATTCAACCAATCAGTGAGGAATGCAAATGGTCGTGTGATGGTTTTCGCAACATCTGATACAAAGTGTGTTTTTAAAGAATAATCCTTCCATTTCATGAAGAATAATCAAGAAACTAATAAATGTGTTTTGCATGTTGAATTTAATTGTTTATTACTCTCCAAAATTACACAGTGAAAATTAATGTTGAAAGCAAAAGAGTGGATTACTGAATTTTTGACGATTCCCTTTCAGATAGATGTAAAATTATAGATGAGAAGAACTGACGAGTGAAGATCCTTAGTGATTGTGCCCGAGTCTTTCCAATGTGATGTGAAAATTCCCCTCAACCTCTGCAGCTAGAACTCGTTCTTTACAGAAAATTTTGGCAAAACTTGAAACGGAATTGCTGTGACGCAGTGCAACATATATATTTGCACCATCTTTACCTATCATATGAAGTATTAATTAAAACATGTTCATTCCTAGAAAATACAAAATTATATTGATAAACAAATTTAATATGCATTTAACCAGAGGGTGCGCTTGACTCTCATTTTATGTGCATATATTAATTGCCGCTTAAAAAAAAAAAAAAGAAACTTCGGACAAGCAAATATTAATTAAAGTAATTTCTCTTTTTTATCTAGAAATTTTAAAGTTATTTGTTATATAATTTTTAATCTAGTCATGATATTATATGTTAGAAGAATGGAAACAGTATTGCTTTCTATAACCCGATTAAATTAAATAAGATTTTTTTTTAACCAACTTAAATTCAACTGTTCATAATTTGCAAGTTACATATTTAAAGAGACGGTCAGTTTATCTCCAAATTTTTAAGTTAAGTATCAACTTCATAACATTTAATTCAATAAGAAAACACAGGTCAAATTGTAATTAAGTAAAAATTAATACATTCATGTAATTAATATAAAAAAATTAATACATTCAATGAATTCGTTTTATAAAAATAAAAATGTTTAAAATTTGAGCAATCCAAATTAATTTTTAATGTGTTATATCGCATAATATAGTGGTTAATTTAACAATCCTCATATGAAAAAGTTTGAAATTTTTTTAGAAGCAATTGACTTGCTGTCTTTAGGTTTGTTAAACATAGAATTAATTAAATAAGAAGCAAACACTTTCTAACATATTTTTAAATTGTTTTGATATCATTTATATTGCTGTGCTGAATTGTACTAAAAGAACAAAGTGTTTTTCCCTTACAATCGTATTCAATTGTAAAGAACCTCAAAATTGTCAACAGCAAACATATATCAAGTTTAACGGCATCTTTTAATTCCTTATTCCTTAACAAGCATCTTTTAATTCCTTAAATAAAAAAACAAATTTAAGGCACAACAAAATTCTTTTTTTTTTTTTTTTTAAACTGGTTATAAAACAGTCTTTTCAGCTTTATGCTGCAAATTTATGAACAAAAATTTTTTATATCACATGCAAAGGAACAAGACCTAATATAGCTAATTATACACATTTGTTGAAATTTCCAAATAAAATAATTGAATCAAAAAGGAACAAAACTAAAGGTAAAGATGTGTCACAAATCGCCAAGTGGAGTGTAAACTAAAATAAATTAATTACAAAACATAACCAGCACAAAATTGAAAACTTACATTCAGATGCGAATCGTGTGTTCAATAAAATGAATGATCAAATAAAAATGTGACAGAAATCAAAATGCAATAACAAAAAACACTGTTTTTAGCTACTATGCTGGAGAGAAAAAAAAAATTCAAATGCAAGCAATACTTAAAGTCTAACAGACAAGAGTGGTATACCAAAAGTAGCATATTTTTATAAATATTTGTGTGTCATTATATTAGAATTAATCTGTAACATTTCAAAAAATCATGAACACGATTTTTAGTCTACAAGACTTAAGACTTCTTATACCTTGACCACATTACTTGACTTTTGAATGACCTTTTACGAACATTCCTTGACCTTGCATGTGATGGACATTTTAGATTTCTCACATATAAAAATGCAAATAGGTGTCAGAAAATAAAACAAATATCATAATTTTGGACGAATTTTGTAACCTAACGCCTTCAATATACAGCCTTCTGTTCACTCCCGTAACTTTCTTCCTTATTTCCTAACTTTTCAGCAACTTTCTTCACCTGAAAAACACCCTCATAAATAGAAATATGCATGACTTATTATCACTATGGTAAACCTACCCTCAAGACAACAAACCACTCTTGTCTACAAGGAAAAAGAATCATTTTTTTAATTTTTATTTTTTTAAATACGAATGAACGCATTTCACAAATTCTGCAATTCACCACACTGTCACATTCAGTTATCAAACAGTGTAAGCAGCTATCAGAACTCAAAATATTGCTTGAATTAAGAGTCCCCCCCCCCTTTTAACCCTTTAAAGCACAGTGATCCAACTCTGGGAACACCCCACTCTGACGTTTTGACTATTGCCAGTCACGAAGAATAGATTGGATTTCTATAAAAATAGTTGTGGGTGACATAGCTACACGAGAATCCTTTACTTTTTAGCACGTCATTTCCCGGAAAAAATTGTCACGATTATTTTTAACAGTACTGACATCTGCTGAAAAATGAAAGCGCGAACAGTTGGATAACTGCCCAATGCTGAAAAAAGGGCAGCCGTTGCCATCGTTCGACTTAACTACCAGCAAGATGGCGGACGATCGAAACGTTCATCGCGTGCCACAGATCTAGAGACCCTTTATTGACGACAGCTGGCTGTGCCATGCCCTGGCACAGCCAGCTGTCGTCAAAAAAGGGTCTCTAGATCTGTGGCACGCGATGAACGTTTCGATATCGTCCGCCATCTTGCTGGTAGTTAAGTCGAACGATGGCAACGGCTGCCCTTTTTTCAGCATTGGGAAAGGGTTGCGCCTCAAAGGGTTAATCTTTTATAATACCTGCTTTGTAAAATTCCATGATAATCATACAATTGAAAATAGTCAACTGCAGAAAGAAAGGCTTTATTTTCCCTCTAATTTTTTTTTTTCTTTCTTTCTTTAGCTGTTGTTTTTACACTTAAATTGAATAAATAGAAAAACAAATTATATGCAAAACAAATTTCTTTTTTCAAATCTCAACTGCAGAATGTCAATCAAAACTTTCTTAATTAATACATACATAATGTCAGTAGCTGAGTTTGATTACTTGCTAGTAAAACTGTATAAGTTATCACAGGTTTATAATTGTTGACAATCAAAAATTTTCTTGATAAAAATGTTGAAAAGGCAATAAAAAGAAAAAACAGAACTATGCATTTTGCAGTTTTTACGCCAAATGTCATTTTTTCAGGACTAGTTCGATTATTAGACTGAATTAGGGGAAAAAGTTAAAAATAAAACATTTGATACTATATTTGCTAAACACTATGTGTGATATTTAGATGAAGCATAATGATTGCAGTTTGTAACATTTTACATTTTAGGAACTATTTTCATAGATATCTCGTCTGTATAAGCTTTGTATTCATTTTTACTTGATATGCTGAACATATTTAATTGTATATGTGTAATATTCTTTTCATATTTGTTTCTCAATTTTTAGATTTATTATTGTTCAACTCATGTGTTTTACTTTTCCAGAGTAAAACAAAACTCATGTATTATAAATATATATTTCATCTGTGGCTGTTTATAGCATTGTTTTTCTGTTTTATTAAATTATCTACTTTATTATGGTGTATATACACTGGTAATCAATTATTTCTTCATAACATTTTAATTAAATGATCATGAAACATGTCAAAAATAGGCTACTTTACTAAACAAGGTAACAAAAGATAGATTACTGGGTTGAATGTGCATAATGCAGGTACAATCGACTTCTGTTAACTTGAAAACACTTAAGATCAGGGGCGTAGCCAAGGGGGGTTAAGGGGGGTCATAACTACCGCCCCCCCCATGAGGAATTTTTTGCCATACAAAATGTATATTCTTCACTCCCTTATCACACACATGTATGCATATATGTGAGTTGCAGTAGTCGTAACCCCCCCCCATGAAAAATTTCTGGCTACGCCTCTGCTTAAGGTGGAAAACTGGTTTCCACAAAACATGTGTTTGGTCATCTTAAAGCACTTTACAAGTTAAATTTAACACATAACATGAAATTCTGTTAATGCAAAACAATTGTTGTAGTCCCGTTGATTTTGAATTAGCAAGATTCGACTGTACACATATTCCTCTAAACTCAGTACAGAAAATACTAAATTAAGATTCTACAAAGCATACAAAAATACTTCTCTCAATTAGTTACAACAGCATTTTTTACCAAGCCATCTTTTTAACACTTTCCAACAAAACTGAAAAATGTTTACGATTTCCGTTTGTCCATCTATCTGTATTCTAATTATCGTAAGTATGCATCGATTTCTACGAAATTTATATATGTTGTTCCTATGTACTGTACCATACCCTACTAAAAATGGTGTATGCAGCATTTATAGTTCTTCTACAGGAAGATTCAAGATTTCCAATATGTTACGCTCTATGGGCAGTCATTATTTAAAGTGTATTTTAGAAATAGTCGGCTGTTTGAAATGAAGCAATATTGATATGTTATTAAGGATCACAAGATAAAGCTCTCCATCGAAAATAGTGTCTGTATCATTAATAGTTCTACAGGAGTACTCAAAATAGTTCCAATACATTATGGTCAATGGCAGTTTAGAGACAGGCATCCATTTAAAGCAACAATACTATCCTACTATATAAATAATTAATGATCTAATGACGACTGCATACTTCCCACAAAAGTTGCCAATAGACCTCCCCTCTCCTCATGAAAAATTCAATTGGTGCGGAAAAAAAAATGCCTCAAAAAATGGATCCGGCTTGGCAATAAGAATTTTTAAGTGTTTCTAAAGCATTAACTGATTCACGTGGAACGAAATTGCAAACTTTGACTTTTTAGTGTGTCGACCATTAATTTCAGACTGTTAACCTTTAAAAGAATACATTTCTTGCTCTCGGTGTTCGTGCGATACTAATATTTTGTATCAGAGGCATACCTATTTACATTTTCATCTTTCCAGCAAGATTGAGAGTAACTGTCATAAATATACACCAATTAGTAAGAAATCTACGTTTTTTTTTTTTTTTTTTTTTTTTTTTTTTTTTTTTTTTTTTTTTATATATATATATATATATGTACAGTACCATGTACCCTATTGAAAATGATGTATGTAGCATTTGAAGTTCTTTTGCAGGTGCCAAAAGAAGAAAAATTCCAATACATCATGCTTTAAGGTCCGTCATTCTTGAAAGCATATTTTAGAGAATTTTTTTTCAACAAAAGCAAAGTTTATTTATGTATGTTATTAAGAGGCTCACAAAATAATGTTATCCATCCAAGATAGTGTCTGTGTTTAATATTTCTTCTACAGGAGCATTCAAAAGAATCCCAATACATTACAATCTATGGCAGTTGAGAGATATTAATCCATTTCAAGTACAGTACAATAAGAATAAAAATGTTTAAAGCAGTTTACTCTTCAGTTAAATGATGGGAAAGACTTTTAAAGCTCTTTTACAGAGTCTTACAAAATTAAATTTATAGAATAATACAATTTTTTTTTAATCATCTCCAAAATCTGGCCAAATTTAACTACAATAAATTGCAAAATTTGGCGCAAAAATAGTGTTGTGTTGGAAAGCATTTTATAATCAATGCATTTGGCATTATTTATCTTTCTCGTTAGATCTTGCTTGCAGCTTTCAGTGTCTTGGTGAAATGTCCAATGAAAAAAAAAAAAAAAAAGACCGTGCAATATTCTTACTTATTGTTAATTCCTACTTTTCAGCTAATAACAGATTTTAATCAGCTCTTCATTTTATTTATTTAAACTATTTTCTTTTTCTTTCCCCTCATTTTTAATAGTAAATTTTCACCAGTAACCTTGTATAATACAGTGTAACTAGCTTGTAGAATTCAGAAATAATATTGAAAAAGCAACCTTTTTAGCTATGATGTAAAAACAGAAATATTTACAGGTGAAGCAACAAGGAATTCATTATTAGCCATGAATTAAAACACTGGTTCTCAAACTTAGTTTGATTACTGCCCCCTTTGAGTTTAAGATAAATCTTGTTCTACTAATACATACTTAAACAAATAGAGCAAAGAAGGTGAAGCAAGTCTATAGCTTCCTGTAGGTTACATAAGGAACTCAAAAATATATCAATTTAATGCAAATGACTTTTAAGCAGTGGCATAGCCAGAAATGTTTCATGGTGGGGGTTATGATTACTGCAACTCACATATATGTATATACGTGTGTGATAAGGGAGAAAAGAATATACATTTTGTATGGCAAAAAATTCCTCATGGGGGTTGCGACTCTCCTATCCCCCCCCCCTGGCTATGCCACTGCCTTTAAGACATTAATTTCTAGTCAAGAGTTCTAGCTTTGGGATGAACAAAAATAAGTTTATATAAGTTACTGTAAGCTAGTATATGTTCCTTTTGCAAAATCTATCTCTGACACTTTATTAAGCAGAAATTGATCTTTCATGGTAATATTTTGTCTTGATCTTACCAAAATATATATTCACCAAGCAGACATGTAGCTATAGGGAGGAAATATTTCAGTTCCTTTCGATTAAGACACGTTTAGTATGTGTGTTATGACAAGCCTACACAAGGAACATTTGACTGGGGGGGGTGCTTGGTTGGAGGATTCTTTAAGAGGTTCTAACACATATTCAAGTTACATCTGGAGGAAACCGACCAAACCTCTAGATCGTTAGATGACGCTGCACGATAAGTTTGAACACAGGACCTTCACACTTCAGCCATAAACTATGTTCACGGTCTTATGGAATAGGCCATGGTGGAACCTTATGACAAATTTAAATGCATTCATAATGAAGTTTTTAAGGTAATATATATGAACTCAATTGTGATATCATCTAAATGGAAAGAATATTCATGATGGAACAAATGAAAGATATATACATATTAGCAAAGCTCTGCTTGTTTTGTAACCAACGTATTCAATATGTCTCCCAATTACGATATCTAAGTTATCCCGTGAATAATATTTTAACCTTGTTCAACTATAATAATCTTTTGGTTATACAACAACAACTAAGATAGTACATGAAAAAATAATACTTATATATAATATAATAAAAATTTAGCTCTCAAAATTTAATTAAATGCAGATGTAAAATAGAAAACACAAAATTACTTCAATCTTTTATTGCAAATTTCCATTAAAGATTATAAAACTAAAATCATACAGGAAGAAGCTTTTAAATGTTATCAACTGATTTTAAGTGAAAAGGAATTTCTATATGTTATACTTGCATTAAAATAAATAAGTTTATATAAAAAAAAAACTTTCAAAGATAGTCTCTACTCATTCTTCTTTAGTATTAACTGTTTTCTCTTTCTTCATCTTCTGCAGATTCTCTAATCTTTTGGTTATAGGCAGTTTTGGAGGAAGCAATATGTAATACTCGTTTCCTTGCTTATCATACATAGTGAAAAATCTTGAACTCATCAACTCTTCTAATGCTTTATTTTTCTGAAGTGTTTTTTGATAAAATTCTATACCACCATTAAGGTAGTCAAGTCCCACTTCTGCAGCCAGACGATCCGCTTTACTTTCTGATAGATGCTTTACAGGGTCCTTCAGTAGCCTGTACAATACAAAGCCCATTGTATAGAATACGAAATATCTTCTGAGACGTTGTCCGAAAGTTAAACTTTCAAATGCATTGGATAACTTATTCCTAATTTGAGCTAGTCTTGCAGGTAAAATGACACACCCTGCGCCAATTGTTGCATTGATTAATGTGTCTCTGAAGCTACATGAATAAATTTCTCGCAAAATGGCAAATCTTTTGGCGTTGTCTGAAATTTTCAGGGAATCAAATAGATCTTTCCCTTCTATTACCAAATCAAACATATCTTTTCCTCTTACTCGTAAATGATTTATATTGAAATTTTCTAGTTCCCCAAAAAAGAATGGCAATCCTATAGCTGCTCCCCAAGGGGAATCTATTCCTCCAGCATGAAATGGCTGGTGGCCAGCAACATAAAAGAATTTTACTTTCTTCTTTTCTTCTTCTTTTAAACTGCTATTCTCCAACACCTGAAAGAAAACAAAGTTATAAAGGTACATTTTTCTATAAAATTACAAAACAAATTCTTAAATAAAAAGAATTGGCATTACAATAATGGCTTCTGATTTACATTTGAGTGTTGAATTCTTAAAACTTTTTCTAATTTTCACGAATATAACAAATATTTGGCCTATTTGAATGTTTTGCCGAATATACGGTTGACTATTTTGGTTGAAAAAGTATTAGGTCAAACACTTATGGGCAAGAAAAAAAATATTTTCACATGTATTATTAATTGAAAGTTTAACAAAGAATATTTCATAGTTATACCTCACAGTATGTTAATTTTCCCTTTAAAATATCCAAAATCACTTAATTTTAAGTTGTGTTAAACATAATCATTGCATGTTCAAAGCATAAAAATAAAAAGTTTTCTACATGGTGACACGATAAAGAAGCCAGATATAATTATTTTGAATTAAAGTAGTGAGAATGATAATTTCACTTATTTGATCACTGTTGCATTCAGATTTCATAACAAGTCATTGAGAAATAAAAATTACAAAATTAAATACAGTGTATTTTGGTTATTTGGGCTACATCAGGTTTAAAATAATCTGGACCAATTATGCAGCTGCCTCATAAATTAGAAGTTTATGAATAATAATTCACAACAGATACCTACACCCTCAAACCAGAAACCCAACGATCACAGGTACAATTAATAATTTATTACTGTACATGCAATGATAAGTTGTTAATTGTACCTGTGATTGTAACGTGTACTTACGTACATTGCATACATACACATAAAATCTGTGGTTTATTTCTACAAAAAATTCCTCTTGAATTCCTTCCTATAAAAAATTTCCTTCAAAAATTGAATACACTTGGTGATCACTAGCAGTTTTTAAGGGGTGCTGACATTCAATATTCCACCACCCACTGTTGAATATTTAAATTGTTGTTCCTATTCTTTAAGCCACTCTAAAATTCAATTCGCTCCTCCAAAATTAATCAAGGAGCACTTTCACTCTTTGAAAAAATTCCTGACATGACAACATCTCTGCCTATAAATAATAAAAAAATGATTTTTTTTTAAATGAATTAATATAACTCTTTATTTAAAATTAGAAAAGAGACATTTTATTTACAAATAAAACAAAACTCTTTAAAATTTTAATATTTGGTATTCAGCTTAAGCTATTACTCAAGTATTTTATATTTAGCCACATCACTACTTGTTACTAAAACTGAATTAAACATTGGTGCAACACTTTTCAAGTGTAAAACATTACAACTGTTCTAAGAAGTTGGAGGCTAAAAAAATGCTGGGGGAAAAAATAGGTTAATTTTGAACAGATTCTTAGCAACAATAACAAATAAAATAGAATATCCTGCCCACACAAAATATCTATATACAAAAATTAAACATATTTCACTATTAGAAAGAAGTTGTAGTCAATAGACTCTTCTTAGGTGAACGGAAAAAAAGAAAACCATTAAGGTAGTCAAGTCCCACTTCTGCAGCCAGACGATCCGCTTTACTTTCTGATAGATGCTTTACAGGGTCCTTCAGTAGCCTGTACAATACAAAGCCCATTGTATAGAATACGAAATATCTTCTGAGACGTTGTCCGAAAGTTAAACTTTCAAATGCATTGGATAACTTATTCCTAATTTGAGCTAGTCTTGCAGGTAAAATGACACACCCTGCGCCAATTGTTGCATTGATTAATGTGTCTCTGAAGCTACATGAATAAATTTCTCGCAAAATGGCAAATCTTTTGGCGTTGTCTGAAATTTTCAGGGAATCAAATAGATCTTTCCCTTCTATTACCAAATCAAACATATCTTTTCCTCTTACTCGTAAATGATTTATATTGAAATTTTCTAGTTCCCCAAAAAAGAATGGCAATCCTATAGCTGCTCCCCAAGGGGAATCTATTCCTCCAGCATGAAATGGCTGGTGGCCAGCAACATAAAAGAATTTTACTTTCTTCTTTTCTTCTTCTTTTAAACTGCTATTCTCCAACACCTGAAAGAAAACAAAGTTATAAAGGTACATTTTTCTATAAAATTACAAAACAAATTCTTAAATAAAAAGAATTGGCATTACAATAATGGCTTCTGATTTACATTTGAGTGTTGAATTCTTAAAACTTTTTCTAATTTTCACGAATATAACAAATATTTGGCCTATTTGAATGTTTTGCCGAATATACGGTTGACTATTTTGGTTGAAAAAGTATTAGGTCAAACACTTATGGGCAAGAAAAAAAATATTTTCACATGTATTATTAATTGAAAGTTTAACAAAGAATATTTCATAGTTATACCTCACAGTATGTTAATTTTCCCTTTAAAATATCCAAAATCACTTAATTTTAAGTTGTGTTAAACATAATCATTGCATGTTCAAAGCATAAAAATAAAAAGTTTTCTACATGGTGACACGATAAAGAAGCCAGATATAATTATTTTGAATTAAAGTAGTGAGAATGATAATTTCACTTATTTGATCACTGTTGCATTCAGATTTCATAACAAGTCATTGAGAAATAAAAATTACAAAATTAAATACAGTGTATTTTGGTTATTTGGGCTACATCAGGTTTAAAATAATCTGGACCAATTATGCAGCTGCCTCATAAATTAGAAGTTTATGAATAATAATTCACAACAGATACCTACACCCTCAAACCAGAAACCCAACGATCACAGGTACAATTAATAATTTATTACTGTACATGCAATGATAAGTTGTTAATTGTACCTGTGATTGTAACGTGTACTTACGTACATTGCATACATACACATAAAATCTGTGGTTTATTTCTACAAAAAATTCCTCTTGAATTCCTTCCTATAAAAAATTTCCTTCAAAAATTGAATACACTTGGTGATCACTAGCAGTTTTTAAGGGGTGCTGACATTCAATATTCCACCACCCACTGTTGAATATTTAAATTGTTGTTCCTATTCTTTAAGCCACTCTAAAATTCAATTCGCTCCTCCAAAATTAATCAAGGAGCACTTTCACTCTTTGAAAAAATTCCTGACATGACAACATCTCTGCCTATAAATAATAAAAAAATGATTTTTTTTTAAATGAATTAATATAACTCTTTATTTAAAATTAGAAAAGAGACATTTTATTTACAAATAAAACAAAACTCTTTAAAATTTTAATATTTGGTATTCAGCTTAAGCTATTACTCAAGTATTTTATATTTAGCCACATCACTACTTGTTACTAAAACTGAATTAAACATTGGTGCAACACTTTTCAAGTGTAAAACATTACAACTGTTCTAAGAAGTTGGAGGCTAAAAAAATGCTGGGGGAAAAAATAGGTTAATTTTGAACAGATTCTTAGCAACAATAACAAATAAAATAGAATATCCTGCCCACACAAAATATCTATATACAAAAATTAAACATATTTCACTATTAGAAAGAAGTTGTAGTCAATAGACTCTTCTTAGGTGAACGGAAAAAAAGAAAACTATTAAATCAGTAAAGATGATACTACACTGCCATAATCCTACTATATAGTTATACTGATCCCTGTCTAAATCTGTAATTATTCCAGGTAACAAATTCAATATAAATATTTTACTGCCATTACTCCGAGAAGATTAAAAAGCAGAAAAGTGTAATAACATGTACAACGTTTATACAATCCGTTTGAAACTTTTCATAATTATGTATAAAAATATAAAAAAAAAAAAACAATCTGTGCTACTTTGAAAATCTGAAAATCCATCGATTCCCTAATTTTTAAGTGATCTTTTGCTATTTTCAGGACCATTTTACTTCTGAGAGTCAAAAAAGTAAATCATTTACACGACAAAATGAGCTGTTGCAATTGATATAACATCATATTTATCACAGTCATCAGGCTTTGAAAGGAAAGTGCAATTCCAATTCGTTTAAAATAGTTTTTTCAGATTACATAGTTGTTGTTTTTTTCAGAAATAAATCATCTGCATGGATATAAGAAAGGCTGTGTACACAAAGCGAAACCTTTTGAATGCCAAAAGTTTCTGGGCATTTCCAGAAGAGTTGAAATTTGATTTGGGTATAAAATAAAAATTGAATATGAACGTATTTATTTTAGGTGGATGAAGGTTAAATATATTGAGTGTAGACATGCTTTCGTCTAATGTTTTTTCTAGCTCCCATTGTAATTGCCTCCACAATGGGCTTTGACTTCTAGCTGATATATAAAAAACAAATAGACAAGGAGAATTAACAAGACACAGAGGGATGATTGAAGGATTAATATCATAATACGAGGATATGGATTCCTACATTCAATATAGTAAAAAATAGTAATAAATCCCCATTTCTGCAAAATATGAATAAGCAATTGTTTGGGAATTCTAAAATTGTGGGAAATTAAAAAATAATTCCTACACAGGAAAATTAATATAACAAGCATTGGATCATACACAAATAAGATGAAAATGTGGATTCAATTTAATCCTTTTAACATGCAAAATAATACCTTATCCAGACACGCTAACACTTTAGGCCAGAGGCATGGTCGTCCTCAGGTGTTTCACTCACTATTGCACTCCTCATTCTAAACACACACATTAACAAAAAGTTGTGGCTCAACCTTCATAGTAAGTGGCTCAACCTTCATAGTAAGTGGCTCAAGCATATTAAAAGAGGAACGAGGAGAGCAACAATCAATGGAACACCTCAGGATGATCATGCACACAGCCAAAAGTGCTAGCGTGTGTGGATAAGGTATCATTTTGTGTGTTAAAAAAGCACTGGATCATCTATACTATTAAAATCTGTGCGCGTCTGTCTGTGTGTGTGTAACATCATCTCCTCCTAAACGGCTGGGAGTTGAGTTTCGAACGAGGTATCCACGAATTCGGAAAATTTCGAGAAAGAACCTCCGCTAATTTAAATTTCGAAATTCGGATTAGTTTAGGAGATATTGATAAAAAACCCCATTAAAAATGCTAATTTTTGCTCTCCGCAATTCTGTGATTGTAACCCCTGTAGTCAAAAAAGTGAGAAATAAGCATCGAGGTTGCCATGTTTGGCTATTTTATTAAATTATTTAGACTCCTGCAGTAAAAATAAAAGAATAATGATTTTTTTTCTGTTTAGATTATTTACAAAGTTATTTTTTAATTAAAATATTGTGTTCATGTTAAATCAGAGCTGGAATTCAATGTGTTTTATGTGTAAAAGAATAAGGGATTGAGAGATTTCCGAGACTAATATGTATATTTTTTAGTTTGGCCGAAAAAAAATGGCTCATTTGGCGATTTTGAAAAAGTAGTAGGTTCTACCGATTTGTACAGGTTTGGGCTTGGCGCAAATTACTGAGAGCGTAACGAAATAGTATATAAGCATCGAGGTTGCCATGTTTGGCTATTTTATTAAATTATTTAGACTCCTGCAGTAAAAATAAAAGAATAATGATTTTTTTTCTGTTTAGATTATTTAGAAAGTTATTTTTTAATTAAAATATTGCGTTCATGTTAAATCAGAGCTGGAATTCAATGTGTTTTATGTGTAAAAGAATAAGGGATGGAGAGATTTCCGAGACTAATATGTATATTTTTTAGTTTGGCTGGGAAATAAAATGGCTCATTTGGCGATTTTGAGAAAGTAGTAGGTTCTACTGATTTGTACAGTTTTGGGCTTGGCGCAAATTACTGAGAGCGTAACGAAATAGTATTTTTAATAACAAGTAAAAGTTTTACGGCACTATACTTCGATTTTTCATATAGAAATAATGCAGTTATTAAGGCGATTTTAAACGATCTATAGAATTTTCACAAAATTAAGTAAACTGATTTAAGTTAGAAAAATTCTGCCAAATTTCAGAAAATTGAAATTCTCGCATTTTGTACATGGTAGTTAACGTTGATTAAAACCCGTTATATTTAATAATAATTTAAATAACTGCTACTTATCAATAATATGCCTGCATTAAATTTTGGCGATGGAACCATATAAATGATAGATAACTATTTCCCATTTTGATTGCTGATAAATCAATGCTTCGAATGATTCCCTGAAAACAAAAAAATCTTGCAAAATGGTGTATGTTGGCATTTGGCGATCGAAGTACTGTGAAATAAATAATTGATTCTTATTTGTTAAAGCAGCGCTACGGAAGTTTCTTTTACTAAAAGCTGTTAGAAAGGCGTAATTAATACTGTGTAATATATTTTTTGTTTTACGAATTGAAATGCATGCTGATTCCTACTTTAGTACATTTCTTAGCAAAGTTGGCGAAAAATATTCAAATGTAGTGCAGCTCTGTACGTATTATTAATTCCATTCCACAATTGAGATGAGCTGATGTCACTAGCATATGCATAGATATTTTTTTTTAATTCCGCCAAACAAAGTATTGCGTATTGACTTTAGTGTCAAGTTTAATTTGTGGTTTGAGCTATTGGCCATCGACTGGCGGCGTTAATTTCACCAATGTGGCAGTTCTAGCAAAGTAAATGTGAATAACTCATTTCATGTTCTATTTTTGCTATAATTTCCGTAGCAACGGAATCCATTGTTGCCACTTAAGTTGTTAAATTTAACAATTAAGTGAAACCACTCATTTCTACAGCTTTTACGACTCAGAAAAGTGAAAGCGCATCAAACGTGAAATAAATAGAACTAACTATAACAGACTTGCACTTTAAAAATAATCGAAATTTTCATGCAATTCTACATATCTTTAATTTTATTTCCTTCGCGTGTGGATGTCAATTTTTACGTCATTTTTGCTGTATTCCTGGCAGATTATCCGGAGCAGCACATAACCTCTAATGCATTTGCTCCTCCGGACATAAGCAAGAGCGTATGTCCGGCGCGTATTTGTGTAACCCCACTGTGTTAATCAGATGTTTCTGGTGTCAGATTTTTTTGACCATTTTTTACCGCGGAGATTCCGATCCTGAAGTATATTGATCACTGATAAATGAAAAAAAAAAAAAAAAGATCAATTATATGCAAGCAGGAGTAGCCAAAAATTTTTCATGGGAATGTTACGGGAGTTAAGAATATACATTTTGTATGGCAAAAAACTCCACATGGGAGGTTGTGACCCCCTATCTCCTCCTTGGCTACGCCACTGTACGCAAGCATCAGTTGTCACGTCATGAAAAACCGTCATAGATGGCAAACTCCGAAGTTGTTCTGAGGGTTATACAAAATTAAAAATTTTGCTTTTAGTAAATTTTACTTTTGATACAGTTCGAATATTTGGTTTTAATACATTTCAGCCACCAAGGTAAGATGAAATATTACTAAATACGGCAACCGAGAATTTTCTTAACTATTGAATTTGACACTATGCAACTACAGTAGATTCCCTATATCATGGTAGATACGTTCCGTGTTATAGGAATCCGTGTTGTACGGGTCCTGCGCTATACTCCACCTGGAGTGCGGACTGCACGGTATAATCACGGCAAAACTTATTCGCGCTCCGTAAAAATGCAATGATGTTTGGTGTTGCCATTCAAAAGGAATGCTAATTACAGGAGCTGAGGCTTCATAATATCAAAACATATGTCTCATTTCATCGTGCTGTACGAGTCTCTTTTAACGTGTTACACGAAAGCGATCGTAATGTTTTCGTCGTGTTCTAAGAATTCGTGTTGTAGACCCATGTTATAAAGGGGTCAACTGTAATCTGAAAAAAATGAAATTAGTTATTTATTTAGTGCGAATTGACAGTGAGATAAACGTCATTTGTCACTTTTATGTAACAAGTGTGATACTGCATTTAAGAGTTCAATAAGAGTAATAAGCTTTTTCTCAGAAGTTACATCACGAACATTTTCATTTACAAAAGCGACATGATTTTCACCGGAGCAGGGTACATTTTTGGCTTTTAAACGTAAATGATGCATGCATTGTTTCATGTAGGTTTTTTAATTTAGGTAAAATTTAATAAAGTTGTGTGTAACATAACTGCGCTAATGCATTGCCCACGCATTGAAAAATGCAAGATAAACTTGTTGTCAACATCATGTAATGTTATTTATGTGGTATATACTATGTATACTAAACCTCAATGTGGTATATACTAAACCTCACAATACGAATTATTTGTTGTAGAAATCAGGCATTTTTCGAAAGAGAAAAGTTTTGTCTGCATACCATAAAGTTCTTTCTTTTTTGATCGCCAGTCACATTGACGTAATTTTTGTGTCATGTTACAATCGTCTAAAATTTGCACTCATGATGTCAACTTTTAGTCACGATTCAAGTATTTTTTCACGTTTTGAGATTCCTCATTACTGGGTTTAATTCGAATTATATATGTGTTAGGAAAATATGCGTTTCCCACCGTGCGGAGAACGGGCAAGCAGCTAGTTTAAATTTAAAAACTGTGTTACACATTCTCAGTCAAATATTACAAAGTCATCTAAAGATCCATGTAGTGTGAACAGTGGTACAAAGAAAATCTAAACCCTTCACTCTCAATCTCATTAAAAACACCAGGTGAGATTTTCCTCTCTACTTCTCCTACCTGCGATATTTATAGGATGGTGTATTAAAAAACTAGGTTCACAGTGGGGTTCCAGGTTTGCAGGGAAGGTTCCAGGTTTGCAGGGAAGATGATAAATGCCAACGGTTCTAATGCAAGAAATTTCATCTGGGAATCGTCCCAGAGTAGCTCAGTGGTAGAGCACCCGCACGTTATGCGGCAGTCCTGGGTTCGATTCCCATCTCTGGAATTTTTCGCATAGTTGGTAAAAAATAAAATTAATCAGCCTATACACTCCAACTTGCCTAATAACTTGAAAGGTTGATGGAATCACTTTCTAAAAATGTATAATTTCCGCGGCGTAATGGAGTTGTCGCGAATTAATTGTTTCATCTGTTCTATCTGTGGTTTGCAGAGGAAGATGATAAATGCCAACGGTTCTAATGCGAGAAATTTCATCTGGGAATCGTCCCAGAGTAGCTCAGTGGTAGAGCACCCGCACGTTATGCGGCAGTCCTGGGTTCGATTCCCAGCTCTGGAATTTTTCGCATAGTTGGTAAAAAATAAAATTAATCAGCCTATACACTCCAACTTGCCTAATAACTTGAAAGGTTGATGGAATCACTTTCTAAAAATGTATCTCTATTATTTTAAGGATACAGTGTATTTGAAGAATATCATATATCCCCTCCCCCCCCCCCCCCAAAAAAAAAAGTAATTTTAGCTGTGATTTTTTTTAAAGTTAAGCAAATTAGTTTTTAAATTCCTGATTCATATACATGCCACAATAAATATTTCTGATTATTCAACAATTCTTTGATTTTACATTGATGGCTAGTTAATTTTTTTAAGTGTATATATATATAATCTATATATATAATTTCATAATTTTCAATATGCAATATCCACTCATAGTTAATTTATTTAGCAATAGATAGACAGGAATAGTATGTACTTTAAATTTCATTACATATTTTGAAGTATAAATACACACACATTTAAAAGTTTTAATCCAGTTTATAACTAGCTTATTCATTTTTTTTCTTAATTTATAAATCAGTTTGATAGCATGTACTCAAGGGCCATCTGCTTAAAAAGATGAGATGCATCGAGCGGAGGACTTAAAAGAAATTCGAGAGTTTATTCATGTTACATTTGGTGAAAATCACCCAAAACTCCAGACCACTAAATTGACAGCCGCACAGAAGGCCAGAACCCGGGACCTCACACTTCAGCTGTATATCACTTTGAGTCCACAGAGGGTTCTGTTGTGTTGTGTTAAAGCAAAGCTATAAGAGGGCTATATGCCTAGGGGATGGGCGGTGGGGGCTTGGGCATAGGACTTTCAAGTTCTAATGCATATTCACTTAATATCAGGAGGAAACCGTGCAAAATTCCAGACTGTTAGATCGACAGCTGTGCAGTAGGCCAGAACCCTGGACCTCCAAACTTCAGCCATCTACCATATTTAATGCCTTATCCACTAGGCCATGGTGGGCAGTCAGAAGAGGGAAAGTTGATTTGGAGTAATATGTGTGATACACAAGGGGTGATTAAACTGTAACCATCTGTCATCTCTGAACGGCTGCAAATATTAATGCTTATGAGTGATTTGAACCCACAAACTGCAGTACTGAAGGCCAGTGCCCTATCCATTTGGGGGTATCTGGCCTCCAAACAAGGTAGGCAAATACTTAAGGTAAAAATTATTTTTTAAAAAACTATAGCACATCTGAACTCTTGCCATATCTGAGTTCTACTCTTAATTTGGCGAAATTTCTAATTGAAAGAATGTTTCTATCACTTACAGTTTAAAAGATAATTGCTGTTACCATCTGTTCTGAAACGCTCAGTTTATATATACAAAAAGCAATTTATTTTTAATAACTGCATATTTTCAAATATAATATATATATAATTCCCAAATCAAATTGCTGAACATTAAAACCTATTCAGATATCTAATTGTTTCAACCATGCAAGTGATAAAAGCACTAAGTCTTACGCCAATAATATACGTGCACCATCAATACTTTGGCACCTCTTCCCAACTTATGCGCCTTTTCCTGTCCCACCCGAGACTTAAATTTCTGCCAGAAAAACTAGGTGCCTTGCACATTTACAGAGCTCATCAAAACACATCCACCGTGAACATGCATTATTCATGGAGAAACTACGTGATCTGTGACCTATTTGTTGTCGCTCTGCCCATTACTATGAAAATAATGCTTCCACAGTGTCGTGAACCTAGCCACTAAAAAAAAATTAGCTAAAAGATAAACATAATCCATATACCATATTCAGGAGAAATAAGCACTTAATTTATACACTTAATGAGTGTATCAGGCTATTTATATTTTAATTAGCAATAGCTAAACTAGATTCAGCTCTAAAATAGACATTCTAAGAAAGAAAGAAAGAAAAGGTACTTCTTTTCAGTTTTTCTAAAACAGACAATTCTTTGGCTTATTTCTTCTTACCTTAATGTTTTAAGTGTCACCTATTTGTATTTATTACTCTAATAAAACGATAGACTTTAATTGTGACTCTTTATAAGTTATCTGTAAATTTAATGTGGGAACAAAACAATTTTATTATTTCTAAAATGACTGATTTGTCTGTTCTACAACATTAATCATTCTCCCACATCCACATACAGTCAACTCCAGCTATGGTGAACCTGGATATAGTGAACTTTCGGCTAGATGTTCGATTTCTATAAAGAGTGTCTCTTTTGTGTTAGAGTAGAGAGAGGTATTAGATCAAGCACCTGTTCCGAAATACAGGTTAACTGCCAGTGTCTAGGACAACATAATTCTGCTAAACATGGAAGGGGGAGAGGGTCATATTTTTTTCATTTCTGTAAATCATTCTAATCTTTAAAGCATTCATTAACAAAAGCAGTGAACTTTTAAAAGTGAATCAACAGTGGAAATTTTGCTCTTGACCTTGAACAATTTCATTTTCTATTCCCAATGCAACATCACACGTTAAAAGCAACAGCATCTTTTGCTAACTGAATGGAATTTACATTATTTCCATATAAATGGAATTAATTATAATTGCTTTACATAATAAATATTTCTGTAACCATAAATGTGATCAATTGTGTTTCGTATACTTAATTAACATTCAGTATTTGTATAATATATTATTTTCTAGTTTTGTATTA
This sequence comes from Cheiracanthium punctorium, assembly GCA_038373885.1. Classification (NCBI taxonomy): domain Eukaryota; kingdom Metazoa; phylum Arthropoda; class Arachnida; order Araneae; family Cheiracanthiidae; genus Cheiracanthium; species Cheiracanthium punctorium. Next base: position 718,777 of record JAWZYV010004109.1, read on the forward strand.
AGTTTTATTGTTCAACATAGAGAAACATCGGTTTTAGTGAACTTCGATTAAGTGAACAAAATTTGCCGGCCCCCAGCAATTCACTATAACCGGAGTTGACTGTACTTCTTTTTAATTTATTACTGTTGTGGCTTATGCACTATTTGATTACTTTGGATGTTGGCAATTTGATGCAAGATCTGCAGCAGAAGAGAATGTCTACAATGGTTTCATTAACTTATAATTAAATAATATAAATACAGTTTTAGCATTAAAAATGCTAGCAATTCAAGAACTATTTTTGATGGCTACTATAAAAATTAAAACACTTGCATAGGGGAATTAATTTTCTTTGCACATTTATGATTTGTGACATACACTATAAAAATAGAATGTAAGAATAATATAAAAAATAATTATAAAATACCTCCTCTATCAATTCATTTAGTCTTGGAGCTAAAGGTTTGGGAACTTTTTCACTGTAAAATAAAAATATATATTAAGCATAAAACTTTTAAAAGCACTAAATAAAGTTTTTTTTAACGATAAAAAGTATCACTAACTTTTCATCTTTAATAGTAAAAAAAAAAAAAAAATCCTTGTGTTAGAGCATTTTTTAAAACTTCAAAACCAATATGTACATTTTCTACTACTTCTTATTCAGATGCATTAAATACAAATACGCATTTAGTTGAATCAAATTTAATCACATACAATTTACTTTTTGATCTAAACATTTTTCTTAACCTAACTTTTAATTTATCAAAGATATAAAATATAGGTGCCCATAGAGAGAGTAGAACTGGGAGTGGGGTGTCCTGTCTCCCTTTTGTAATTTCAAAATCCTACAATAAGTTTTTTTTTTTTTTTAAACCAAATTTAAGTTTGTAAAAAAATGAAATTTTCTCTTTTTTGCCCTCTTTTTACAAATACATTATATTGAATAACTTTACTCTGTACTAAAATTCTTTATAGCAGCCCATGTTATGGAATTGTATTATGAGCAGACTCTTTCATTCACAATAAGTAAATATCAAAACCATTCCTTTCTACAAAAAAGTATGCCAAGTCTAGCAGTACTTTTGCTGTAAAAAAATTTGAGATCCCGAAATGAACCCAAGTCATCCATTCTAATACTTTTGACAATGAAGTTAGTGAATTCTTCAACAGTTGTCTTAAAAACTATACAAGCAATGTAAAAAATAATTTATAAACAATATTTCATGACTGTCATAAAAGACTCACTTTCAAAATCAAGTGGCATTAGGATGCACTGTGATAAGAAATTAATTTCATTAAAATTTTAATAAGTCATTTATGTGCTTTATGGCTAACAAGTAATCTTTTGATGCAGTATATCCTGAAGCCTCGTGATTGTCAAGTCCAAAAGCTAGAAGTTTTAAATAAAATTAAAATGGATTTTTGTCTTGGTCAAATAAATGGTCTTAAGGAATTTGCTAACAAAAATTTAAAACAATTAATTTTATCCAGATTCAGTGATTTTCACTGATTATTCCTCCACAGCACGACTAATCACTACATATCCCTACTGTGTCACCTATACCATAGCCATTATCACCATGCCAAATTTGGTCAAAATAAATTGAACTTTCTTAACGGAGGAATCAGCGAACAAATGGGAAATTCTTTTCAGTGATTACTTCTCAACATGACCGATCACTACCATTTTGTTCCATAAATCATCTATACTGTAGCTGCTACCACTGTATCAAATGTGGTCAAGATCTCAAGAACGGTCTCAGAGGATCAAGCATAGAAAAGCCACAAGATTCAATCATATAACATTGCTTCGCCTTCAGCTGCACTTAGGAGAAAATATGTATTTTATGATTATTCCTTCTTTGGTGTTTTGAAAAAAAAATTGAAAAAAAAAATTTTTAAAATTATAGAAAACAAGCAGAGACTAGTTTTGTCCTCTTTCGTGAGAATCACTGATCGATATATATATATATATAAAAACAACAATAAATATATTGAATCTGTAGGAATTATACATTAAAAAATGTTTGCCTATATGTTGTTTTTTAGTTGATAAAGCATTCCTGCCGTTGATACCATAAGACAGTGAATTTGAGAAAGTTTATAATAAATAATATTCTTAAACAGAGATGTATTTTTCAATTATTACTGTTTTTGGTGGGAGGGGTGGGGGGATATTTTTTTATAAATAATGAAGCAGATTTCTGTGTGAAGTAACGTTAGGATAAGATTTTTAAATGTTAGAATAAGGAATAGATTTTTTTTTCTTTTATAATGCACATAAGGACATATTTAAGGAAAACGGGGGGAAAGAGGGGGTCCAATGGGTCCGAACCCCACTTCCCCACAAACCTAATTTCAATTTTTGATACATAATAATAATGTCTTTTTTTTTTTTAATTCCTGCTTTTTCACCATTTGAGCTTGGTTTGAAATTTTTTTCCAGATACGTCCCTGAATGCAGATAGCTTTGTTTAATCAACTGTCTAAATGAAATGTACCAAAAGCGATTTATATGTACAGTTTTCAAATATGAACTGTTTATTTTAATCCATCAAAACATCTAAAAAGCTTTTTTTTTAAATAACCACATAAAAATAAGGCAACCTTCGGGCTTTAAACCATGTTCACACTCACTCAGATAACTTCTTACTAAGTAAAACTGATTGCATTAAAGTACTTATAGATCACAACAAACTCTTATCAGCAGTACTGTCTTATAACAATGCTTTCATTCTATGATGCATTCAATTTACTTAGAAAAAGCATAAAAGAAGCAATTTAAACAGCAATATTTATTAGCTTACTCATATAGTTGAACTATTTCTTGCAAGTTTCCTAACAAGGGTCCCTGAGTTGCAACAGTAGTACCAAATACTGTTAGTGCCGCACCCCCAACACAGCACTTGGTGAAGAATCTCCCTGATGAGGAGGTAAACCAAGAAAGGTAACGAAACATCCTGCATAATAAGAAACATTGTTAATTTTTATAAAGACAATTAAATTATTCATACATATATAAGCCAAAACAAACAGAAGTACATTTTTACAATAACCAAAAAAAAAAAATTAAAAATTAATCTTGCTGTAAAAAGAGTACAAAATTATTTTAAACATCATGCTATGAGGATCATGTACATACATTCACTAACTTAATACAATGGAACCTGTGTCTAATGTGACCACCCTTGAAAGGACAAAACTGATTACCTTATGAAGGTGCTATGCAACCTTACAAAGGCGGTAATGCTTGGCGATTGCAAAGTGAAATTGTACAAAGGTGATCACTATAGACAAATGGTCTCTTTACCAGGGTGGTCATTTTAGCAGGTTCCACTGTATTTTAAATGACAAGAGATTTTCTTGTTTTATAAACATGAAGAAAACTAATTTAAATCTTTTCATTAGTTTCTTGGTTAACATTTTTTGTTGTATAAAATTATGTTTTTGAAAAGTTAGAAAAATAGTAACATATTCTATGAAGTACAAAATTAATATACAGTGAAATAAAACTTGCCAATTTTGTCCATTTACAGATCAGTTGAGGAATTGAAGGAAAAATACCAAACATGTACTATACAAATAGAGGCTTCAAAAATTTATAAGAAAGCTAATCCCTTTTGACTGTACTTATATTATTCAATATTTTGTGTATGCACAAACAAACAGAAAAAAAAATAATAATAATTTTTATGTTTAGAATACTTAACTTCCTATTCTAACTAGCAGTTATACTATATATATATATATATAAAAGGCAGAGAAGAATGCAAAACTTGAATTATCTGTAAAATTTATAAATTATGTAACAGTTAATGTAATAAATGACAAAAAAAATAATTTATTTTGCTATAGCAGCCTTTGTTTGAAGCTAAACTACAGTAGTGATGCACCGAAAATAAAATCTTTAAGTAAAAACATTTTCAATTGTGATATTCTGCCATATTTTTTTTCCTCAAAAACTTCACTGTTATGAATTTAAATTACATTTTCTCAAATTTTTAGGAATTTAAGTGTGTCTGAAAATCTTTCAAGTAGACTGAGGACAGATAATAGATCACGCACATTATATACAAGTGTGCAAAGATATACCGTATTTTCCGGTAATAACGCCGCACCGTGTATAACGCCGCAAATACATAATTGTTTCTATTTAAAGAACTAGTTTAACGCCGCACCGAGAATAACGCCATACTTTTTAAAAAGTATTATACAATCAAACTTATCAAGTTTAGATGTGTTATTTTAGGTAATACTATAAAGTAGTACACATAAAATTAAACAATTGTAATTAAACTAACTTACCATGTAATATATAAATTTACGATATTTGTCGATACGTCATTATTAGTACAATTTATTTATCTATTTTTAGAATATACATATGCATATATATATATATATATATATATATATATATATACTACAGACTGTTTTCTACTTCAGAAAATCCTCGTCCTCAGTGTCAGTCTGGAACATTTTTAAGTGTTCAGATGGCAAAAGTTCATCAACATCTGAACCGTTTTCATCATCGGAAGACATACTAGAAATTGCAGGAATCCCATTAGAGCTATTTTGTGAAAAATCGATAATTTCGGCTTTTTGAAAGTCTCTCTCTACAATACCACTCGGAATTTTATTCCAGGAGTCCAAAATCCACTGGCAAACTTCGGCATAAGTTGCTTTACGGATCCGGCCTCCTTTCGAAAACGTATGATTTTCTGCCGACATCCATGATTCCCAGTGATGACGCATGCGAGCTTTAAATGCCCGATTTATACACAAATCCAGAAGTTGCAATATTTTAGTCAACCCACCAGGTACTATTGCCAGTCTTGTTTTCTCTGATCCTAGAATTTTTTTCGTCTCGTTTGAAAGGTGCGTTTTCATCGAGTCCATGATCAGTAGACAATTTTTTTGAAAAATGAAATTCGGTCTTTTTCTCCAACATTTTTCAGCCCATTCCTGCAAAACGTCCTGGTTCATCCAGCCTTTTTGATTTGCGAGCACTACTATTCCCTTAGGGAAATTTTCTTTAGGAATTGTTTTCCTCTTTAAAATAACAATCGGAGGCAATTTATGACCTGAGGATAAACATGAAAGCACCACGGTAAAACTGTTTTTCTCATTCCCTGTTGTAACGATAGGGACAGACTTCACACCAAGAAAATCTGCTGACCGAGGTGCAGGCATGTCGAACGATATGGGGACCTCATCCATATTCCCTTTCTCCGATGGCTTCAGCGCATAGTTTTTAATCTCTTCTTTCAGAAACTTTAAAAACGAAGTTTTCTTCTCTTCCCAGTCTTCGGGCAATTTCTAGCCAACACATGTCCGGGCTCTCATGGTCCAGGGGCGGCCCTAGGGCCGGACAAACCGGACCCCTGTCCGGGGCGGCAAATTTTAGGGGCGGCATTTTGGCTCGAATTTGAAATTAGCAAACGAATTGTTAAAAAATATTCCGAAGAATATCATTCTATATAACTTTACAAGCTGATGTACCCATCAGTCATTGATGGGTTTTTTAACTAACCGCGCGAAATTTCGTTTGCATTGTAGGAGAAGAAAAATGGAATTAGCATACTGGCAGAAATATAGAAAGCAAAGTTATAACTCTTCTGTATTGTTTAAAGATTACAGGTTAGAGAGCAGCAAATTAGAGACAAACTGTCAATAGAGAAAATATTTTACATTCAAAATTAACGTTTTCTTTTAGTGGATGAGCTTCCTACATCAAAATGTCATTTAAAGGTGCAAAAGAAGATGCTAGTAATGAATATTAAACTGAGAAGAGAATACCTGGAAAATGCTTTGTAACAGCAAGTAGCGTATATTTAACACTGCAACATCTGATTGAATTATATTTTGATGATTTTACTTGATGCGCGGAGAACTTATCAAAGTTTACGTCATACCTCAAAAATAATTCAAATTTCTAGCAAATTAAAAACCTGTAATTTTAATTTACTAACCGCCTACTTTTTAACAAAATTTCATTTCATTTCCTTTTGTCGTCTGACCACTAGTTGTTTTCACGAAGTGGTCACGCAAAATTTTCTCGAAATAATATATATATATATATATATATATATATATAATTAAGAAGAATTCAAACAACGTTATTTAACTCAATCTCCTCGTCAGTAACTGAATTTTGTTCTATTAACTTTAGAAATTTTAATATTATGCCTGAAAATTTTTGCACGATTTTCTGAAAATTAAAAATGTAACAATAATTTTAAAAAGGAAATCGGTGTAATTTGTTTAAGTCGAACAGCCACCTATTGTATTACCTCCAGACGCCTTTAAGTGACCCCCCCCCATCTCTCCCCGCCTCCTAAAAAAAGAAAAAAAATGCAATGCAACTTTTACAAACATTTTCAATTTATTCAAATCTTTTAAAAATTTCGATAATGCTTTGTTACCTATCACATGACCTAATTTCATTCTGTTCTCTTAATCCGTTTTTGATGGATGCCAGAACAAACATTTTAAGCGATTTTTACAAAATCGAAATCAAAGTCTATGAATTATTTAAAACAATTTTGGTATCTATTGTTTCAATTAACTTACCATTCAATATAATTCCAGTTTCATTCTATTCCATTGAGCCATTTTTTAACAAAGGGCGAACATACATTTACACACAGTTTTCAAACAACAGTTTTAAATCTCAAAACTTTTAAACGAATTAGAAATATTTTAGCACCTGCAGTTTAAATTAAGTTGCCTCTTTTGGTGTGGCTATAAAATTAATTTCATTCGCTTCAGTTGTTTATATGTGATGTGCAGACAAATATTTACTCATTTTGCATAGATTTTCACAAGGTTTGCAGTTGGATTCAAATCAAACTTTGTTAATGAAGTTCAACAATCCAAATACTATCCCATATTTCTAGATTGCATTCCTGATGCCAAAAAAATCGTACAAATCGCATTCTTGGTAAGGTATAAAGTTATTGACAAATCTAATTCCAATGAGGCTACCGCAAAATTGATGAAAGAATTTTAAGTTTTTGTTTGTGATTTGGCTTCAGGATTATTTAACTCTCTCAAACAGTTCATGTTCCTATGTTCTATTATTATTTGGTATAAAATCTTCAATTCCGTGAATCCATTAACCTTACAGTGCATACTGTAGCCAATTGGCTACACTCTCATTTTTTTTTTTTTTTTTGTAATAACAAGAAAATGTTGTAGTTTTTGTTTAAAATATGCATTTAGAATAAATGTAAGATCTTATGGAAATAAATTTTAGTTTTTAAAATGTATGCCAGCATTATTTTTTGAGAAATCAAGTATGGATTTATAAAAAGTTCATCCAGTTCACTGAACAAATTTTAGCCGAATTTTTAATTGCTTCTAATTTTTATTGCTAAATGAAAATAAATACAAAACTATTAAAACATGGTAATATTAGACTAAATAAAGTAAAATTGGGCTATATTACTTTCTTCGGTTTTACGAGAGCTGTAGGTTGGAGCTTCGTATCTGAATATTTTTTATGATTTTTCTGGGAAATTACATGTTGAATTTTTTAACAAATGTTTTTCCTAGCATAAGTAAATCTAAATGAAGTTGCGATTTTATTTTCAGCCAATTTTAAAAAATCATGCATTGTAGGGTTAAGAAGGCTATTGCAGTCAAAAGACAACGATTTACCACCTGCTCTAGAACTCTTATGAAACTGTAAAGATTTTTTTAAAAGGAGCTTCGATTGGATGTGATTTTAAATGAAATGTTCTGTTATGCAAGAGAACTCACCGACGAGATAGTATTCTGGCTAACACTGAGTTTACGCAGCCACGTAACATATTAATTTTGATTGCGAAGCACGAGATGATCTGCCGAAAGATCCTAAATTAAAATTCAAGATAGTTTTATTTTTTACAGTAAAAAAAGCGATTGCCTTAGAATGCAGATTTAATTTAATAAGTCCCCAATGTAATTATTTTAAATTTTTGCACGGCATATATGAGTTAAAAGATACTCCTAAAAAGTGCTAATTAAACATTGTAACACAGTGTAACAGTATTAACACTGTGTAAAGTGTAAACAATTAGAGTTAATGCTGACCGATGGAGAATCAGGAAATATAAACGCTCTTGATCTAGTAAATGAAATAGTGTCAGTTACTGCCTTATTAGGCAAAAAAGAAAGCCCAATTGAAATTTTTAAGCTAATTTCAACTCTAGATTTTACACGCACTTCTTGCTATGCTTCGAGAATTTTGCTTTCTTTGCCGATAATTGTGGCAAGTGCAGAGAAGAGTTTCTCAAAATTAAAGTTAACTAAAAATTTCTTTTGTTCCACAACTCTAACAGATACGTTAAATAATTTAACTACATTGGCTGTCGAACATGAATTAGATGAAAAATTGATTTAAGAGAAAAAGTCAGGAATTTTGCGAAATTAAAAGCCAGAAAAAGAACTCTTGATTTTTCTCTCTTTCTTTTGGTTTTTAGCTTAATGTGTGGTTTTTAATAAATATGGTTGTTTCTTATGCTGTGCTATGTTTAAAGAGCTATTCCAGTTTTATAGGCATGAAAACAGAATCTGTAAACAATTTATTTCTTTTAATAGTAATTTTACTGAGGGAGGGGGGGGGCGGCATTTTATATTTTTGTCCGGGGCGGCAAAACTGTTAGGGCCGGCCCTGCATGGTCAGATTATTTCTTTTAAAAAATCGGTTGCACCATGATGATCCACCTCTAAAATCGGCCAGACCATTCTTTGCCGCCATCTGCTTCGCTTTTATTCTTATTAAAACAGTTGATAAAGATCGACCATTTTCCCTTTGATTCTCAATCCAGTCACAAAGCTCTTTTTCCAAATCTGGAGACTGTGCTTTCGGTCCGCGACGTTGAGCTCGTTTCTCTCTCCGCATTTTCAACAGTATTTCTTCCTGCTTTCGCCACTCTCACGCGTTTTTCATCCACATTCAGCTCTGGTGCTACTTGTCTATTGCCGTTCACTTTTGTTAATTTCGATAGAGTTTAATTTAAACTTTGCTGTATAACTTCGCCGCTTAGAATTGTTCGAAAACATAACGGAAAATAATCAGTATCGGAGCAAGAACACTAATAAAATGAATAAAATCGAACGAAGAACGTGAAGTAAAATTAAGTTGAGTTTTTGCCAAACGCGAATATGCATATTTTGTAATGCTGAAAAAGATTTGGAACATAGAGTATAATTAGACGCCTGTAGGTAAGGTTTGGCGCTGGCGAATATTGGAGGGGGAAAATGGGAGGAGTTATTCCTGATATAGAATACAGAGTTACTTGATGCGATTGGATGCGATGCCCGATCAAAGTACTGTTTTTTGTTCCTGAAAAATGTTACTATACGTAAACAATGTGATGGGTTTTCGCCATGCGAGACTTTAATGGGAACGGAAAAAGATCATGGATTATTTTGTTCCTTAACCAGATTTAAGGTTATTTTTTTTGGGAGGGGGGGGGGGGTAAATGATCAGCTGTAACTTTGGAACTACTTACAAGCCGCACCCAGTTATTGGCCGCATTTTTGTTTCCGAAAAAGAAAAATATTGTTTAACGCCATGGCGTTATTACCGGAAAATACGGTAATCCAAAAAAAAAAAAAGTGTAAAGGAGGGAAGAGATAATGTAGCAATATATGACCAATCATTTTTCACAGATTTCTTGAATGGCATTTCATCATATGTGTAAAAATACTACAGGCTTACATTTCTGAAAGAACTATTCCTTAAAATTACATCTTTGCATACATACACATACTGTATTAACCCAAATTTAAGGTGACACTGAAATTTTTTCATTATAAGATATTTAGAAAATCCTATATTTAGACATTGAATTTAACTTGAGTCAAGTTTTTAAGAAGAAATGATCAGTCAAAAAATATTGCGTTACATTTGGGCTAATACGGTAAGTTTTATGAGGTGAATGCAAAAAAAATAAAAATAACTTAAAATAGGTAAATAAAATTTAAGATTCCCCAGCTGACCATTAATCACAAGTTTTTACAACATATGATAACACAATTCAGATAAGACCAGTTATTCAATTTTTTTTTTTTTAATTCTAGCTTACATTAATAGGTATTTACCAAATTATGCTCTGTAAAGTAATTCTTAGTTCACAACAATATGTTGGATATTTGCTTGCGCTTCTTCAATAACTTTTTTCTGAATTTTAGTATGCTGCACTGTATTTTCCAATTAACAAGTGTTCTGCAACCTAAATTGAGTCTTAGCATTAGATGATAAATTGACCTTAATTAAAAATGTCTGGAGATTACTGGCAACTGAAATAAGTGGCGTAACTTTTCAAACATATTTTCGCAGAAAAATGTTTGAAACATTCATTTCACCATAGGTTCAGAAGTAAATATGTAAAATGCTTATTACAGCCTCTTTATTGCTTAGTTTAAATAAGATGTACACAATTATAGTATTTGCACATTGGTCAATGGCTTAATATGAGAAAAATAAACTATTAATCTATCAAATATTATTAAAGGATAACCATTTTCATCACATTCTCCAGTTTTTGCATATAAATTTTGACATTAATCTTTGAGAATACGATATTTTTTCTTCAAAAATATTAATCAAAATTGTGAAAGACTTAAGATGGCGATAAAAGTATGTGTAAGAAAATCAAATTTATTAACCTTGAAACAAAGAAATAGAAAATTGACTACGCTTATGTATCATCGGAATTGACATGATAAAGTTAAAATAAAGTGATTTCACAAAGAAAATACTGAATATTAAGTAACAAAGATCAAGGCACTATTTCTGAATCTACCAAATATACCACATTATTAAAAAGTATCTTACAAATAAGACAAATTTACTAAAGAACATACACACAAAAATAAACTTACTTTTCTGATTCCACCACAATTCTAAGGTAACATCTTCAGCACTGTTTTTTTAAATGCTTCTCCAGAGCTACTTTAAATGGCATTAATATTAATAGTAAATTAATGTCAGATTAATGGTAAATTAATATCAATACAAAGAGAGAATTAAAATTGCGGAAGGCAGAAAAGTAAGTTAAAATAATGTTATCCCAAAATATTTGAAAAAAAAAATAACTAAACATGAAAATCAAAATTCAGGATATATACATTCAACCCTCTGACTGACCAACAAACACTAATGCCATATTGTAAAACTTGGTTTAAAAATTTTATAATTTTAATTTTGCATCAAATTAAAACAATGTAATTTCATGTATATGTTAGAGATGATTATTCAATAACATATAAAAACTTCTGTCTTAAAACATTTTTCGAAAAATAAATTTTTGTAAACTTAAAAATCATCTGTATTGTGGAAAAATCTAATTATGAATGTATGTACATGATCTAGCTGATCAGGAGATAAATAAACTCAAAACTAGTCTTACTGTCATTGGCAACAAAATGTCTTTTTTTTTTAATTTAATGGGTATAATTAATAATTACACTCAAAATAACAGATTAGATCTCGAGAGTCATTGATTGGTAATAAGTGCAAAAACTGACATATAATAAAAAACATAATATCAACCAGACACAATGATGAAACATTAGAAGGACAAAATAAAAAATGTATGAAGAAAGGAAAAGATTTAATCGAATTTTTTTAAACAATTATTAATAGTAGTCATAAAATTTTCTTACATTAAAGGCAAAAACATATTAATGTTTTACAACCAACTTTAAACTAGGGATCACAAAATAAATTATTTGAAAAAAAGAAAAAGAAAAAAAAGCAACTTTACTCAATATTTTATAATCATAAATTGTGCATGCCAAAACACAACTTAACTTTTCAAAATAGGTTTAAACACAGGAAACTAATAAAAATAAAACAAAATTGAAGTCAATGAACTCTAACATTTGGAGGAAATAATTAACCAAAATACTAATGGTGTACTTTTTATTTTACTTTATTTATTAAGGTTATAAATAGAATAAATGTAGCATTTCTTGCATGAATGGATGATAAAATATCAAAGTATGCCAAAAGCATTAACTTACTTAAAAAATTACTCAAAAAGCATTTTAGAAACTTCAAATTTTTGAAACTTATTTTTTTTTTAACTTATTTTTAAGATGTTTGCACATGTATATATTTTTTTTTTTTTAGCAGCCTGAATTTTATACAAATTTTAAATAAACTTTCAAACAAATTATCAACCTATATAAAAAGCACTATACTGAATTTTATAATTAAATTTAATGAAATATAAGTGACTAAATACAACTGAGTACTATGTATGTGTAGAAACAGCAGTGTAGCCAGGATTTTTTTTTCAGGGGTGGCTGAAAATTAAAAAATGTAACATATCCCTTTTTTAGGAGGGGGGAGGTCTCCCCTTTTTGGCATAAAAATGTTTGCATATAAAAATAAATTTAATAAAAAACATGAAAAAAAATTATAAATCGAGTTCAAAATTTTTAGTCAGAAAAACATAATTAGAAAAAAAATTCAGTTTGTCTTAGGTGGCCATAGATGAAACTCAACTTTCTCAAGGGCAATTTTCAAATTTATCCAAGAAAACGTATTTTTCTCAGTATCTTATGTTTACTCTTTTCGGGGATGGCTGCAGCCCCATCAGACACCTCCTAGCTATGCCCCTGTGTAGAAAATATTATTTTTATTTTATAATTTAGTAGCCAAAAATACTGTATGTTGTTATCTTAAAAAAAATCCCATTAACATACTGTAAAAATTAAAAAAGATATCAGTCAGGGATCTGTATAAACTTTTCAGACACGAGCCCGCTTTTATGAAATTGTAAAAAAATTTACTCATAATATTATGAATCTGAAATTAGCTTTAATCAGGTTTTTTTAGCCAGGTCCTGTTTCTGTGAATTAGTGAAAATAGAGACCTGTTTTCATGATTTTGTGAAAAATATGCAAATTTGAATTTAGTATTAAAGTTCCATTTTGGACATTTTACAGAAGCCAAACCCTACTTTTTTAAAAGTACATATGTATGCGTATACAGTAGAATCTCGCTATAACGATAATTCTCTCTATTACGATATTTTTTCATAGTCCTGGCTGAATTCCCTTTAGATTAATGTAAAACAGTTCTCCATATTACGATACCCTTTAAAATGATAATTCTCTCTACAACGATAGTAATAATTATCCTTTACATCACAATAATTCTCTCTACTACGATATATTTTTTTTTCTACGATGCATCAGAAGCCCAACTCATGCACAGACATTGAAAGCTACACAAAGAAAGTTGAGGTAAAATGTGGTTGGAACGGGTTGGACCACACCTCTGCCAAAGAACGTCTCCTAAGTTTTGTTTTGCTGATGTCACTATGGTAATGAGAAAGTGCATTTCTCGTAAAGTGGAAGGGCAGTTGGATGACACATCTTTGATTCCTATCCCTCTCTTTAAAAAATGGTCAAGGATTCCTTTCACCGGAACTGATATAGAAAACGATACGTTCTTTTGTCTGAACTTGAGTAAGAATTTTAACCTCCGATAAATCCTATCGAGGTCGATTATTACACGAGGATATTTTAAATCATTTATGAGTTTTGTTTACTTGGAAGTTTGCTTAGTGAAAATCAAAAGCAAATGGCTAAAAGAAAACAAATATCTATCAAAGTGAAATTCAACAACATAAAAGATTTTGATAAAGGCATGAAGCAAAATAAATAAGGATAAATTAATGGGTATGTATTTTCAATTAATATCTAATACATTTTAAAAAACGCTTTTATTTAGACATTATATATATTTATTTAGACATTATATATTTGTTATTCAAATATGCTATAAATATGTATAAGCTATATCTCCGCTAGAATCCCTGGCGAGGCGGCAAGGGTATTTAACTAAAATTTGTGAGTGTTGTGAAAATTACTGAAAACTATAAACATGTTTTTCTCCTTTTATTTATTATATATTACTTGCGAGGGTGTGCTGAATGAAAACAGAACACTTTCTGGTGATACCGCAGGGTATGGGATATATGAAGAACAAAAACCAAAAATCTTTTCATTCCAATATCGATTCTCTCTATAACGATAATTCTCTTTACAACGATATATTATTTTGAGCCCCAAAATATCGTTATAGAGGGATTTCACTGTATAAACATCTACAGATTTCTTTTTATTTATTAACACATTAAATTTTTTATGAACATAGATTTACATAGCTACAATATCCAAAAAATTAATTTTGAAGATAAACACAAGATTTGTAAAGGATCTGTTTTTTATAAAAAGAGTTTTGTGAAGGGAAAGTTTTAATGAAAAATACAGTGAAGGGTCTATTTTTAGGATAAAATACTTTATAAAGGGTCCATTAACGGACCCAAATTTTTCCTAAGCAGACCCCTGTCAACAACACAGTTAACAGTATTTTTAAGCATTTCTGAAAGAGATTTCCTACAAAATAATATTTTAATTATGAAGTATATATTTTGGGATGAAGGACATCAGCTTTCAGTTTAACACTAGTTGGTTAGAATTCCTCCTGGAGTATCTCTTAGTCAGCTAGACTCAAATCTAACTGATGAAACACATTCTAATCTGGCCTACTGTACATAAAATGACCACAAAATAAATTTATAGATCAAGGGAAGTACAGACACCACTCAATATATTTAGCATTGAACCCCTGAAGTCTAGGAAAAACAGAGTAATTGAACAATACGAAATGAAATAGAATACCACATAAAAATGACAACTACTAAAGAGATGAATGAATGACTTTATTTCACAAATTAAAAACCGAAACTGCTTAACAAAACATGCAACAAAGATGTTGCCGTGCACAAAAGTAAATAGCTGATCCATGAAATATGATAAATGCAAATTGACATTAAAATGTATGAAACACTGAATTCATAGCCTAAAACATTCAATACAAAATTATTTGCAAACATTGAAATCCGGGATTTTTGTTTTTAGTATGCTATGTTGCATAATAACAACGAATCATTTATCAGCAAGTATAAAACCAATCATTACCTAAAAAATTTATAAATCAATTCAGACTGTATATTTTTATATAAAAGAAATCTGTAAAGTATGCTAAGTCCTAGGTACACCAAGAAACATGAAACACTGATTTCTAAAAGTATAACTATATACATCTATTACACAATATAAGTATTGATTTACAGCAGAGATTCACAATCTTTCAAAATTAGTAATATGTTTTCAAAACTGGAAGTTTACAAAAGAGTGAATCCATTAAAAATGCCTACAAAATTGAAATATTCAGAAGTATACTGCTCTTGGCCAGTATTGTGAAAAAATTAATCACAATTAACAATTG
Organism: Cheiracanthium punctorium; assembly: GCA_038373885.1. Lineage (NCBI taxonomy): Eukaryota > Metazoa > Arthropoda > Arachnida > Araneae > Cheiracanthiidae > Cheiracanthium > Cheiracanthium punctorium. The sequence goes on from JAWZYV010004109.1 coordinate 734,057, forward strand.
AAAACTAACTATTAAAATTTAATAAGAATTAACAATTGAAAGCTAACTATTAATGTTTAATCACAATTAACAATTGAAATATCTTGTCAGTAATCATGATCAGCAATATTGTTAATCATGATTACTGATTAAAACTTTTCAATCAACATTTGTCAATAGATATTAAAAATTGCCTGTTTTTAATTGTTAATTGTAATTAATTTTTCCGCAAAACTGTTCTTGGCACAATTACTTATTCGCTCGAGTTGAATTTATCAAGTATTTTGGTAATGTTAAGGTACATAAATTGTAGAAATCGGACATTTTATTACAAATAAATAGCACCAAAATATATTTTAATTGTTTTTTTCATTCATTAATGGCATTATGCATTATAACAAATCCCAATAAGATATCAAGATAAGAAGTTCTAAAGTATTATTTTAAAAGGTTTTCAACTAATGGCAAACGCATACAGCATCAGAATTCTTTAAATGTTCTCTAAACAAGAGAGTATTATTTGCCAGCTGAATTAATATAACATTGATATAAAATAGTTTTGAAAATAAATTAAACAGTTAAAAATGGCATTCTTTTTGTTTGTATGTCTTGTAATAATTCTTCTTCCATTATTTGAAAGAATTATATGACTACAAAATAAGTTTATGTGGAAGATTTTATAGGAAACACATGATTTTTCTTTTACAGTTTTAAAGATCTTAAGTTTCAAAATTTAAATTTTAAGCAACTACCAAAATTTGAAAGTAGTAAATACATAGTATTTAATATATCAGCAGTTTTACATAAATTGATAAAAGGAAGTTAGCTATTTTATATTTGTAATGGCTTTTCACAATAGAAAGAAAACTGGTACAATATGACTGCCAACTTCAGCTTAGTTCAGTACCTATGATGAATTCCCTATTTCTATTTGTCTTTCAGGAAAGACATTTTAACAAAATAATAATGAATATTTAATTGGCTATAATGGCAATTATTGCTTCTGTCATGGAATCATTGTTTTATGTACATAACTACTATTATGTAACAGACAAACAAAAATTATACACATTTCTAATTTTTCAAAACTAAAGTTTATGACATTAATATATACTTTATGAGAAAATATATTAGAACTGTAATCTCAAGATTCAAATTAGAAATGTCTATTAGTGAATCAGTGTTTAAAATATGGAAAATTCTTCACTATACATGATCAGATAATCTTTAACTTGCTTCTGGATTAATTGTAAATTAAAGGCTTGGTGTATTTTTGTTATTAACACATTTTTGTTTTAGAAGCTCAAAGGACAAAAAATTATACATATTATTCTTAGAAAAAATCTGAATATCAAGCTTGTGGAAGTAGCAACATGCCTACCTTAAATAGCGATAAATGAAGCAGATACAATATAGACATAGTATTATAATCAGGGATCGCGCTGATGTCTGATAAAAGTGGGTCACAAAAGCCCATTATCTTGAGAGATATGGGTTTTTGCATATGCAAAACCCATTATGTGCATACTTTTTTGCATCACAGTCAACAAAATTTGGGTAAATGACTCAGAAATCTGAGTAAACACGAACCCCGATTATAAAACTGTATATAATATATAAATTGAGTTCAAAAATCTTATGATGGCTAAGTCTAACAGAACAGTCAACCAATATATGTTTCTACAAAAATACATATGATTATTTTGTAACATTAAATCATTAAAGTGGCAAATCAATTAATACTGATGATTATTCTAGTTTTTCTGTCCATGGATTAGCATGAATAGTCAAGAGGCTGCTGTAATGCTCAAACTTTTGCATAGAAACTTATTCCAAGTACTGCATGCGTTTTTGATAATCAAAGTGATATTACTCTTCCTTACCAAAAAATAATAATAATAATAATAATATTGCAACAAATTTGTCATACATGTAAAAAATGCTTCTATATTTACAAAAAAAAAATAATAATAAATTGCTTTTATGCAAATGTGTAACGATTGTTATGGATTAACATTCACTGTGTGAATGAGACATGTTATAATAAAATGATCAGATGATATGCTTTGTACGATCAAATATAATTGCTTCAAATTATTATAATGAGTGATGTAAAGCTGAAATAAATACATTCATATACCTATAAAAGATACTGCAATACTCAATAGTAAATAACTATTTATGATATTCAAACAATAATCAATTTTTTTTTTCAAATTAATTATATTTTAGTGTTGATATAAGGTAGCCACTTTTATCTGAACAGTTGTTTTGTTCGTTTGTTTTTCACGAAAAAATAAGTTAATCCTTAATTTAAATAATTGCAAATAATATTAACATTAAAATATACTGAATGTGCTGTAGCAGACTACTATTTTATTTTTATGTGCACTTTGTTAATTTATAAAGATCTTTTCTAAAGTTTTGTAATTTTTTATATTATTAAAATATGTAGAGTATCTTTATTTTTTTAGCATACATATCAAGAAAAAATAGTCATTTTTTCAAGAATATGTAATTCAGCTTAAATTTATTCAATGATTGAATACAGATTTTTAGGGGTAAATATTGTAGATGCACACAAATATGTTTGTAAGTCTTAGGATTTCAAATGAGTAACCTTAACTCAACTAATGACTTTTTTTTTTTTTTTTTTTTTTTTGCACAATTTCATGAAATTACTCTAACACATTTCCTGAAATCCTGCTCTAACAATGAGCTCAAGAAATACAAAGATATCACAAAAATACACAAAATGTATCATGTCAGCTAACAAATAACAATATAATATACACTTTATACTATTTTATATATAAATATAAATTGACTGTACAATACAACTTAATGTTTTGGTTTTTGGTATGACTTTTTTACATAAAGACATTTCTAAACATTGAATAAAACTTTATAAAACCAAATTATAAAAAATGTAATATTTAGTTATTTAAAACAGATAAAATAACAATCAAATAGGAGAGGTATATGTTTAAATTTTGTACTTTAAAAGAACTCAGACAAGCGTTTTAATGAGGTATTGAGTAATCAGATATAACAACATCACAATGCAAACAACATAAAAAATACATAATCATTCATTATTTTTTAAACTGCTAACTAAGTATATTAAATATTATAATAAACATTTGAAAGCAGAAAAATTTCTATTCAAAAAACATATTGATCAGGAACATTTTATGGGAACACCAGTACAATATGAAGAAAAAGGACAATATAGCAAAATTACAGTTGCTTTCACTTTTTTATATGCAAACAAAGCATTGAGACTATTGCTAAAATAATAGAAAGAAAACTGGGGAGGAATACAATTTTTATCTTTGCTTAATGCCTATCATTCGTATTAATTAGTATCCATATAAATGGGTTAAATAAAAGAATGAGAATTGTTAAATGTTATTAATACTAACAGAATAATAACTAAAATCAAACTTTTTACAAATAAATTCATAACTTTCAGTAAATCATAAAATTAATAGTTTGATAATTATCTGGTGGCTTTATTTTTCCACTTTTTAAGATAAATCAAAAATCTTGGAGCAAAAATTTGTTTGTTAAAAAAACTTTTATACATTATACTCTTACAATCAGGAAAAAAATTACACCTACTTTTCAAGATATGCAAATCACATTCTTTCACGTGTATGTGAAGCAGTTCATTGGATACTTTAATCATGGAGTTATAATGATGAGATTGTTTAAAAAAAAAGAGGGGTACCTTTCTAGAAATATTATCCTATTTGTACTCTAAACACAATCATATAAATACATTTCTTACATACATTTTTTTGTACAGTATATTACTCAAGAAAAACTCTACAGGATGTCCTAAAAAGACAAACTCAACACAACCAGATTTATTTCTTGGAGTACATAAAAAAATGTCCAAAGAACTATACCTCTACGACCCATAGTTTTCGAGAAAAAATGTGAGCAAAGAGTAATAACGTTACATCAAGTGAAAATTTAAAAAAAACTTTATTGGAGGCATAGTTTTTTTTCATATTTTACATTAAAATGATGTTCAAAATGTTCACTATGCATACCAAAGTTTGCATGCATGCTCTGTGTGATGGCTAACTGCTCACATCACATCAACCTTTTGCCCACCAAAGTACATGCATCATGATGAAAGGGACAGTGTCCTTTTTCATAATAACTAGGTCTGAATAGACCAATTCCTTAGCCCTTTCAAACCCAATGTCCATTACAATGGACATACATTTTTAAACCTTATCTCTTTTAACCCATTGACTTCAGAGCGCTGAAACTTGCTCCATGAATAGATAAAAGATCAATCTTTTTCACATGTTTGCGATTTTTGGGTTGGCAAAGTGCGCAGATGTTTACAGCTTGCTTTGTTTGAAAATGGCGTAAGGTTCTAGTCTGCAAAAACGCGAGTATTTTCTTTTATTTTCATTTATATGAATAATTTCTTCTAATGTGTCAGTAATTTTTTTAAACAATGTTTATAAGTTAATCTTAGCATTAGAAATAGTTTTATTGTATTACTGGTTATAATTTGGGAAAAAATGGAGCGTAATCACATGTCCATTACAATGGACATTCGGTACACGTGGTTGTGATTCTTTAGGTAGTTGAATTATTGATATTTTTGCTGTCGAATTTATTTTAGGCAATTGAATTGTTTTTAAAACAACAACAGTTTATTAGGAGGATCAAATATTCATTTTTTATTTTAGAAAAATATAATTTGAAAAATTCGAAAGATCTAAAGGAAGTTTTAGATTATATAACTAGTGCTGAAATATCAGATACTGAAGAATTGGAATCTGATGATGATTGCTTTGTTGATAGTGGTAATCAAACTGTTGCAAAAGGTAAATTTTGTTAAAATTCTTGGAAATTTTTTTAAGAGTTTCAAAAAAGAACATATTAGATTTGTTACATTTCAAAATGAGATCAGCTTCAGATCTATGTACGGTTGGTTTAGCAAAAAATAATTAAAAAATGGGAAGGCCATCATTATCACCTATTGTACAAAATAAAAGGATATGCCAAAGAGCAGTTGAAACTCGACCTCATCCTGAGATTATCAATGACTCTGTAGATCAAAAGTTGATGATAAGCATGGAGGAACCCAGTGTAAAAATTACGGTTGCAAAGGTAAAACCCATATCTACTGCAATAAATGTACAGTACATTTATGCTTTACTAAGGGGAGAAATTGGTTTTTTTATATCCATGTCAAATAATTTAAAGTTTATCTATTTTGGTATATATAAAAGCAGAACTGTGTCAAAATTCTTTGTAAAACTAGGTATTATTGATATGTACCTCCTCGTGTGTAGTAAAATTACTACACTATTAACTGTTTTAAACTTATTGAGTGATGTAACATTTTTAAGTAGATTTGTTACTTTAAAAAATTGATATTTAGAACAAAAATCGTAAGGGAAGTTCAAGCGTTGAATATTTGACTTTTGCAACCTCGTAGACCGGTTGTCCATCCCAATGGACATTTGCATATTTTCTTAAATAATTACATTTTCCTTAATTTTTTACTTTAACATGTTTATTAGTATCCTATTATGATATTTTAGAAAGGTAATTATTTTTTTTACTCACAGCATTAAAGTGGGGTCTGAAAGGGTTAGGATATTTTCATAGGAAGAAATTCAAAAGTGCAAGATCAAGTGATTGTAACAGCTATAAAACCATCACCCCTCATATCTAATCCAGCAGCCAATGTTCATGCTTCCAACTGTCGGGAGTATATGACCTACCTTTCTTTCGAACTTCTCTTGACAGCTATGGGTCATAGAGGCACGGTTCTTTGGACATTCTATTACGCACTGCAAGCGAGAAATCAGGTTGTTCTGCATTTATCTGGTCTTGTTGGGGCACCTGCATCGCTGTTTTAAATTAAAAAGCAACCTTGCTTTTGAAATACATAAATTAATCAAAATCTGTGAGCACAAACAAATATGTGCAAAATCCTTTAAGTATTATAATCAAATTTTAATACTTCTCAAAAATGACAAGTTTTCTGCAAACTAAAAATAGGAAGAACCTTTGAAATATTTAAGAGCAGAAATCTCACCAGTTTCTTAAAAATTTGTGGGTCCTAGCGACTCTAAAAAGACCGACTTTTTAGGGTTTTGCTGAATTTTCTCAGTCTTTTTTCAATAACATTATGAAATAAATTTGACACAGAGCAGAAAGTGGGTTCTTAAGTATGCCTAGGGTCCTATAAAGCAGGTCCTGGGATTTGACAGAAAAAGGGTTTTTTTTTTTTTTTTTTTGTGTGTGTGTGGGTGGGGGGGGGGGGGAATAAATTTGTGCTACAGCATGTCAGCATAATTTCCCCTCAGTTTTAATTTAATTTTTATACTGTCCCACTATTAATTCAATATTACTCAGGGGTGCAGAATATGTCTGAACGCATGAACGAGGTTCATTGGAAATTCTGAAGAGCTGGGGAAATTTTTGTCCCAAATGTATTTAAAGAAAAGAAGAAAGATGAGAAAACTATTTTTGTAGAGATACTGTTGTTATTAAAAGAAGCTAGCGATAGATAGTCGTTGAAACCAGAATGGAAATATGCTTCAGTCTGGGGGAAATTTCGAACAAAACTAATTGTGTTCTGGAGAAATATTGGCCCTAAACAATTTCTGCAACCCTGTTATTAGTATACTATTAACCTGTAATATAACAGGGTCAGGGGTGGGGGAATGGGGAGAGGAATACATAATACAGTGAAACCCCGATCAATTGTTCTTGCATACATCATTGTCCCGTATTGATCGTTTTATTTATATGGTCTCTGCACAGATTGTATTTGAATACCGTTAAAGAAACCTGCATGCATTGTTCGCCAAAAAGTGATTTTCCGCATTCATCATTGTAAAATTTTTCTCCTGACCAGAATGAAATTGAAGGTTAAGGCAGGTATGGCATACAAACTGTAAATGCTTCTTGGAATCATTTCTTGGTTATTGATGATCAGATGAACACTGAAATTTCATGATTATATTACCATTAATCAAGGCGGTGAGGCATGAGGTATGCTAAACATGGAAGAAACGTATAATAATGCAAAAAATGAAAATAATGGCAAAGCAGAGGATAATATTCATGACGATGAGGCTGAGCCTACACTAGTACGAAGTTTGTCTGAAGCAATAACGGTATTTTAAACTGCGTGAACTTTTTATACAAGAGTAAAATCACATAAAAGGACCAGAAAAATGTTGTAAATCTTGAAAATTTACTGTTTCAATAATGAAGAAACCCACATAAATTACTGATGTTTTAAAATAAGTATCACTTAGTTTTCATTTTCAATTTATTTGTTTTACAATTTTGTTACAAATTAGTATTCCTTGGTCTACAGAAGGGGCGTAGCCAAAGGGGGGTGCATAACCTCCCCCCCCCCCATGAGGAATTTTTTTGCCATACAAAATGAATATTCTTCACTGATATAGATTTTGCATTATTGAAATTTGAAGGTACTGCAAAGAATTTTTTCTATTGGACTATATTCTGTATCCGGTGCTGTTTATATACTGATGTTCGTTTACATGTTTCATTTGGTGATCATCCTGGCCCCATCGAGGGCGATGCACATCGGGAGTGAAGTACCCTATCGGTGGTAGTTTTGACTGGCAACCATAAAGAAATGTGTATTGTCAGTTTGGGAATTTGAAATGATTTCATGTTATGGATAGAAAGGAATGAAATATGTTATTGTATGAAAAGAAAGTGTGTGTGTGTTTGTTAGAAATATGGTGTGAATATAAAACTAAATAAAAGAAAGCATGCTGGTTTTACGTTATAAGCTGGTGGGTGTTCACATTTCTGAGCGGTTGATAAAAAAAATAAATAAAGTTAAGTGCTCTTTTTTTAACGAATCTTTGCGATGTTTGAGGTTTTTAACGTGAATTTTAAATTGATATTTAATGTTTTTATGTTTTCGTTAGTGCTATTTATGTGCTATTTTAATCATACTGACTTTATAAGAGGTATACAACTAGGTTGTTTAATCCACCGATATTTTTTTGAGTTAAAAACGGGCCAGTGTTTGCTCATTTTAAATTACCTACTACTAAATTTTCAGACGTTTTTTAGGTTAAACATGGACGGTGTATTTTGTCTTAATGTTTTTGTTAGTGGAATTTATGCACAATTTTAATGTGTTAAAATTCTTTGCTTTGCTGATCATGCAAAATGATTGGTGACAGTCGCTCGCCGTGTTTACATGGGGCACACACCGTTTTGCCTTTTTATTTATAGTTAACAGTTTGGGGTTTTTTTTAATAACTATAATTTAGGAATGATGAAAGTTACAATTTGATTATATTGAAAAATTCATGGATTAATTACCTAATTTTTTTTTTTTATAAAATAATAAATTTATGCAATATTAGTTTAAATATATGCCTAAAAATATATACTTTCTATTAATGTTGCAAAGAATTATATAAACTAAATTGAAAGATTTCATAATATTAGCAGTAATATTTTATAGTGATTTCAAGTATCACACATGAAGTTTTAAAAATTCGATTCCTCTAAATTTAAATATATATATATATATATAACAGCAATTTTCTTGTAAGTATGCTATATATATATATATATATATATATATATAAATAATTCTTGAAAAAATTATCATTTTAGATTAATGCCAGAAAGAACATTTTTTAAAATAAGGACATATGTTTATCTGATTTAAAAAAAGAGAGAGAGAGAAACAGTTCTTGTTAAGTAAAAATCAATTAATAATTTATCAGTTAATCATCTAAAGGTGTTATAAATTATCACCTGCTTAAACTCATAAGTAGAGAAAAATAAAAACACTCAAAAGGAAATTTTTGAAGGTTTTGGCATTTGTAGAGTTAAAAATTATGAAACATAACAGAAAAATTATGACTGCATACTGCTTACAACTGTGGACACAATAAGTGGGCTTGGGGATTCAATCCTTTCTCCCTACAGATAAAAAGTCCTTTTTTTTTTTTTTTCCCATAACAATTATGCCTTCAAACATAAAAATTCTAGTAAACCTTAAAAGTAGTCTATGAATGTCACCAATTTTCATTTCATTAAAGCTTTATTCACTATATTTTTTAATGCAAAAAACCTAACAAATGAAGGTACTAGTTTGAAGATGCTTGATTACTTAAATTTTAAAATGAGTAGTATGAGTTAAATGGTGAAATGATGAGTGAGATTAGTAGATTAACAAACTATTATACATCAATATTACAAACCAGGCTCTTGCGGCCATTAATATGTACATGACTCAAATATCGTGCGATTCAACTTAACTTCACTCTTTACAGATCACTCAAAGATTTACATATTCACAATAACATTAAACACTATCACAATAGCACAAAAAAAAGCGTATTTTTCTATGTCTATACAAAAATGGTAAATAACTGTACACTAAAAAGAGAGAGTGCATAGTTAAACATACACTATATTGATTGGCACCACTATAAAAATCTACAAGGTCATTGGAAAAAATTGAAGCTTACAGTAAAATATATCACCAGTGCACAAGGATTTGTCATCAAAATATACCAAACTGATATATTTGTTAAACAAAGCAAACAAAAAAAATAAGATAAAAATAATATTAATCGATCAGTTATAAGACTTTGGATTAGAAGGGGCTGGATCAACAGGCTTAAATGTACCATAGGGCGAGCTCAAACAAGAAGACAACGAATCAGAACTGCGGCGCGTTTCATTCTGGTCACTATTGCAAGTGTCCATGGAGTTAAAAGACAGGTTTTGTATGTGAGGCGGGTTCGATCTCGCATCGGCCTCGGGGGATGACATCCCCCCAGTATTGAGATGTTTCGCACTGCTCGGCATGTAATCGCTGTCATCACTGTCCATATCGAACTTCCGCTTCAGGGATAACTGACTAGGCCGCAGCGAAATCGGACTCTGGCTGCACCGCGTGAAGTTCTTGCGGGTGGGGCTCGGGGATGGGGTCGAAGAGAAGGCACTTTGGTGCACCGGGAGACAAGTGGAGGGCGAGAAGCACTGGCGGCCCGTGTTGGTGGGCGAGGGGGAGCTGCACATGACAATGTGCGAGGTGTGGATCCGCAAGGGGTCGGTGAGAGATCGCTTGTTGTTCTCTCCGAAAGAAGCCTCGTCTAGAGTCAAATCTTCCAGCGAGTGCGATATCTGGAGCTTCGATTTCGTTTCCCTCTCGTGGGCGGCTTCTCGAAAGACCACGTCCATGGACTCTTCCTGCTTGATCTGAGTGACCCTCGTCAGGACGAGGGGAGAGAGCGGAGCAGTGGGCGAGTGGGATGACCGGTTCGGACTGAAGCTGCCGCTGAACCTGCGAGTCTGTGTCACCCTTTGAGTTTTATGGGTGACAGGGGTGCAACTCCCGCGTGCCCTCAAGTTATCCTGGGAGCTGGAGGATGCGTTAGTACCCAATTCATTGATCATGGGTGCACTGTTAGATCGCTTCAAGTTGGAACAAAGACTAGGAGGATCGATATCCATGATCAGTTTATAAAGTAACAAAAGATTTTAAAATAAAAATGTAACAACAAAGTACCTATACACTCAGTGTCAACAATTTATCATAGATGTCTCAGTTCAGAAGTATTTTTGTCAAGACAGTAAAGCATCACAATCTTTGATTAAATGTTTTGAAGAAAACATTTTTCACGTCGACTCAGATGAATTAGTGAGAACATATTACCTTGTGTAGACTGCATAACATGTTTTTTCTTTCATTTCAGCAACAGAAGATTAGTGTTAACAAAACAAAACAAAAGACATTTCATACGTAGAAAATGTTTTGTAGAAGCTTTAAAGACAACAAAATACAAACAATCAGTTAACAATGACTAGTAACATTTAAATAATTCAACGATCACAGACTAAAGAAAACAGAAATTATAATATGAGCACATTATCATCATCAATTTAATATAATCGTGTTTACATAACATTTTGCAGTTAAAAATATAAAACATACTCATCAATTGACCTGGATGACTGAACAGATAAATTCTTGTATAAAAATTATAATTACTTCGCTCGCAAAATCGCATATAGCGAATATTAATCCGGTGATGGTCACGGTTCCCAGTAAAATTAGGGATGCAGATTGGTGATTTTCTATCAAAACTTTAAGTTATATTTTGTGAAAATCAACGTTAATGCATGTAAAAACTATTAATAGGCTTTGTGGAAACCTAAAGCAGCAATTTGACATCAAATTTAAAAAGTTTTAAATGGATAAATAATTCACCGTGATTAAAGGAGAGACAGTAGTCAGTAGTGTGTAAACACAGATTTTTCACCGTATCGAACAAACCAATCAGGTTGCTTGAGTTATAAATCATTCAAACAGTTTGTGAATGATTCTTAAAATTACTGTGACGTCATTTTGAAAATTGCAAAACTTCTGTTTTGATGGAGGTACACTAAGGTGACCAAACGTCCCCATTTTCCGGGGACAGAATTTTTAATTATTGCATTGTTTTCCAATTAAATTACTGTTAATTATTGCATTAATTATAAATGTCCCCAGTTTTGTTGTCAGAATCGGGACATGTCCCCGATTCTGACAACAAAACTGGGGACATTTATAATTAATGCAATAATTAACAGTAATTTAATTGAAAAACAATGCAATAATTAAAAAATTGTCCCCAGTTCCATTTTTACATTCTGGAGACAATTTGAAAAACGTCCTGAAAATGGGGACGTTTGGTCACCTTAGGGTACACCCTCTCACCACCACACCCAGGTTCTTACGAAACCTGGATTTGCTGAAATTCCGAACTTTTGAAATGATGTCGTAAAATCATTGGCGTAACAGTGTTTTGTTACGCCAATGATTTTTACAGGTCTTAGCCCACCCTAGAAAAATTTTAACCTTTTTCTGATAAGTGGTAAGAATTAACTAGTTACACCAAAAAATTCATTAATCTGAAAAGTTGAACAAATAATTGCAAAAGATCATATTGTAAAGTTCTAACTACCTGTTCCACTTCTAGCGATTTTTCCCAGGGAGCAAGTTAATGAGGATCTATAACTTTCTGGCATGCGGCTTCAAAGCTCCCCAGACATTTTTAATCTAAGCGTTCTGCATTGAAATGCTATTGGCCTTTCCAGTGGCGTAGCAATGAAACCGTATCCTGTTCTCTGAGCTTCGTGTACACGTTCATTACGATAACCTTAGCAGAATTTGCAGGTGGTTTTCCAGCCTTGTGAAGCTGGAAAGAATAATTAAGAGCACTGGATCCAGATGCCATAGCGTAAGAAATGCCAGCGAAACGAAATATTAGCAGACGATCTCAAATAAATACAAATGAATGAATGATCGAATGCGTGGGAAAAACAGAGCAGAGAGTTCCCTCCCTGTCTCTTGGCGAAAAAACAGGTTTACTTAGAAATCTGCAGTATATAATTCCCGCCAGCACAAAGAGGTCTATCATTGGTCAAGCGTCTGGGAAGGCGTTGCATCTTATTTCTGACTTACTTTCTTAATTCTTTTAATTATTGTATTCAAGTAACACAAACATGCAATTGTTTTATGACATACACCTTATTTTAGCTTTAAATCAATGAAAAATGTTTTGGTTTCGTAATAAGCTGGGGAAACGGAAAGAATTATTTGAGAACATGGTCTGCAGCATTCCCTCCACAATCAGGTTAGGTTTACCCCGAGTATAGAGCTGCAGTTTCGAATAAAAAATTGCTTGTCGGCTTCCCATCGGCGAAATTGCTCGTCTAGATCACCTCTATGCATGAATAAAAATTCATCTATTGCAGAAAATCAAAAGTGCTCTTGCCGATGTCATAACCCTCTGACTGCTCAAATTTTGGACCAAAATCGCTTCAAAAATTGCGGTTTTTTTTTTTTTTTTTTTTTTCATATTTCAAATCTATATACATTGGAGAATTGAAATGTGCATTTTTTCTCTCTAGAAAAGATTTTTAATATAGATTTTTATCATGAGAAACTAAGCTTCAGAAAAACCAATTTCAGATGTTATTACATTTTAAAAAAATTAAATAAATTTCAATTGAATTACAGCTAATTTCCGTTTATTACATAATATAAGAAAATGCACCACCGCCTAAGTTTTGCAGGTTTATTGAATCATGGTCAGATTGATCGCCGTGTGAGGAGCAGTCCAAAAAATCTAAATCACTATCACTATCAAAACTAAAATCCCTTTCAGAATCTCATAAATCATCCGTAATATACACTCTGTCAATTGCTGAACGATTTCTACCAGCCATTTCTGATTAGACAAGGCCGCAAACAAGTGAAGTTAGAGCATTACATACCGAGTATTACCTTCAAATGCCGCAATTTAGTGGACGACTAACGACATATGTTGGTCAAAACCTAAATTAAACGTCTAAAACTGTATCTAATTTATTTCACTGGTTAAACGGTGAAAACACGGGATACTCTCCTCAATACAGGAAGAAAAACAATTGCTCGCGAAAATCGCGGGCTGAGCAAATTTTGCTACATTTGAATTGCGCGTGGAAATCGCGGGATGATCAGCCATAGGGTGAATTCGATGAGTCGCTGAATTAAAGATGAGTGGATGAACGTCCATGCAGAAAACGAGCAGTCATTGCTACCAGGGTCGGCCCACTCGCGAAGAGAACTGTGATAGAAGACCCTGGTTCGGGCCATAGACAAGTTGTCGCTACTAGTACTATAAAGGTCTCAAAACCAAAACCCAAGATGCGTGAAAAACCATCTAAGAAAATGTCATGGAATTTTCGAAAGGCATACTGAAAAGGTTTTTCTCTTCTATGGGACGAAGAGCTCAGACATCAAAATTTTGACCCCAATTTGCGCCCATCCATTTTGATTAAAAATTTTAACAAATGTGGCATCTATTCAGCTAAGAGAAATATCCCAAAAGGAAAGATCAATGTCTATAAATGCTTCTGGATCACGGAGCTAAGTGCTTAAAGCAAAACGGGATAGTCTCCGAAAAGAAGCTGAGTTTTCGAAACGAACAAATGATGTTGTGGCTTGGCGCAGGCAAACAAGTATCTTTAAGAGAAAGGTCCTCTCTGAAAAGCGCAAGTCTTTTGAGCATTTTATAAACAACATCAATTTTAAAGAAAACAGTACTAAAACATATAGATTTCTTGACAAATTGCAAAATAGGTTCTCTATTTCCTTAAGACAGCCTATTTATGCTGATAATAATGCCTCTCGAGTGAGATTGAAATAGCAAACGCTTTTGGTAGATTCTATTCATCATCACAGAGCCCTTTTGCGAGGAGTAAATCATTGATTTTCATGAAAAATTAAAAAAATACCTGAAAATGTTCATGTGTTAAACACAGACATTAATTCAGCTCTCTGTACGGAATATGAATTTGAGTTGTCTCTGGGAAAACTCAGGGTAAGAAAATCCCCAGGAGAGGATGGAATACACTCTGAATTTTTGAAACACCTAGGAAAGTACGCAAGACAAGTGCTTTTATGGATTTTTAATCACATTTGGATGAAAGGCGTTGTGCCCGAAAATTGGAAGAGCGCCTTAATAATTCCAATTTTAAAAAGAGGCAAAGGCCCAGACTCTCTACTAAACTTAGGCCTATCTGTCTGACTAGCATTATTAACAAATTAACTGAAATTTTGTATTTGGTACTATTGTAACATCTAACTGTGCATCTTTTTTTTTTATTGCAATCGACTGGGTAATTTATTTACAGGGTCAGCTAAATGACTTAAAATACATTAAGGTGCATGGATACATTCAATTCATTGAAAGTCTGTGGTCAATGACTACCTTGGCTATCCCCAAAATCTCTGAAACTATCTCAAGCAGTCGACTTTTGGTGAAATGTCGCCAAATTAAATGTCAGAAGAAAATCTTTCAAATTGAACCCAGCTTGACGATATCGGATATATTTGGGTACATCAGATTTTTTCACTGTCGGAAAGCCACACTATTCTGAGTAACATAAACTAAAATTGATGGCATATATCATAAATAATTCCTTTACAAGGACACTCATATGAATTACACTGCGATCTGTGTGTATATCTAACTACTGAATCGATTCTAAATTTTTTTTCACACAATACTATTCCTGATAGAAAGCTACACACACTATACCTGAGTATTATAGGCTATCTTCCATGCATATAACACAAATAGTTCACTCAAAATCATTCTAATAATACATTACGCTAGACGGTCATCTCAGTAAATACTGAACAGATTTAAAAATATTTTCATCAGCAGACAGAAGCAAACTGAAACTCAACTGGGACAATATGCTATCCTTTTATAGGTGTCGCAGAAGCTAGGAGAAATTTCTCGAAGAAGCGCCAATTTTGCGTACGTCATAGAAATGCAGTAGAAGCGCTAGGCTATTACATAATATTAATGCAAGAAAACAAACTTTATATGCTTTTAAACAAACTTTTACCCATTGGAAAAATCCCGCTAAATGTACAAAATGTGGCCAAACTTGGCGACTTTTAGAAAAATATCGTCAAATTTGGCACCAAAAATAAGTCCCGAAGAGTGAGGTCAGCTAAGCCCTAGTACCAGTGTGGCCGCACGAGATCACCTCCAATTGGAGGCCGGTCGAATAGGTACCTTTTGGCCGAGCCGAATTGCGCCTCATTCTACCATCCATAAGTCCCTGGGTTCAAACCCAGCTCTCTCCCTTCATTAGCGACCTGGACAACGAACACGCATTCTCCTTCTCACCTACAGCGACAAATGGTGCCAGCACCGCCCTCTTCCATCTCTCGCTCGTCTCTTCCAAAGTCCGCAACGAGCAGCAGCAACCTCACAAAGTCCACAACGAGTGGCAGCATTCCATAACGCTTGGAATATTGTTCGTCAGCCTCCGACTGACTCTCTAGGGGGGGAGTAGTATGGCGGCACGAGATCACCTCCGCGCACACAACACCTGGCAATTGAAGGCCGGTCGAATAGGTACCTTTTGGCCGAGCCGGATTGCGCCTCATTCTACCATCCATAAGTCCCTGGGTTCAAACCCAGCTCTCGCCCCACGCTCTCTCCCTTCACCAGTATTTCTCGAGATTTACAAAACCGTATGTTAACCAATGGGGAACCCCAAAATTTCTTATCTTCCGTTCTAGTTAACCAATTTTGATGCAACAAAATGCAGAATTTAATTATTTGACACGTAAAATACGAATTTTAAACTACTTTAAACCCCAGAACATTCACAAAAATTCGAAACAATATATCACAACTAGCTCTTCTGCAGGGATACACATACGAATTGCATTACGATCTCTGTAATTAATGAACCGACTCTAAAACTTTCAGTGATGGAAAACTGCACTATTTCTGCGTATTACAGGCTACCTTTCATGCACATATTACAAATTTACACGGATACTCATAAAAATTACATTCTGCTCTAAGGGCATTTTCTATGTAACTACTGAATCGATTCTAAAAAAAAATTTCAGTGATAGAAAGTTAAACTATTTCTGAGTAACATAGCTAAAATTCATGCATGTATCACAAATAATTGTTTTACAGGGACACTCAAATGATTTACATAGCGATCTAAGTGTATGTCTAACTACGGAATCAATTCTACAAATTTTTTTCATGCTATACTATTCTCGATAGGAAGCGACACTATTCCTGAGTATTATAGGTTATCTTTCATGTATATAGCATAAACAGTTCTTTTACAGGGGCACTTAAAATTATTCTAATACATTGCGTTCCACGGGCGTCCCAGTAACTACTGAAACGATTCTAAAACTTTTTCACCGATAGAAAACTGCATTATTCCTGCATAATATAGGCTACCTTTCATACATATATCACAGTTTTTTTACAGGGTCACTCATAAGAATTACATTACGTTCCATGGGCACCTCTGAAATTACTGAGCCGTTTCTACAACTTTTTTCACTGATGGAAATCTACACTATTCCTGAGTACTACAGGCTACTTTTTATGCATATTGCATAAATAGCTGTTTTACAGGGAGACTCATAGAATTACATTACATTCTAAGGACATCTCTGTAAGTATTGAACCAATGCGAAAACTTTCTTCACTGATAGAAAGCTGCTCTATTCCTGAGTATTATATTCTAATTTTCATCCATATAACATAAATATAGCTCTTTTACAGGGACACTTAAAATAATTCTAATACATCATGCTCTATCGGTATCTCTGTAACTACTAGACGGGTTCTTAAACTTTTTCACTTATTGAAAACTACACTATTTCTGAGTATTATAGGCTACCTTTTATGCATACATCATAAACAGTTCTTTTATAGGGACACTCATTACATTAAGCTCCATTTGTATCTCTGTAAGGACAGAACCGATTCTAAAACATTTTCGCTGACAAAAAGGTACACTTTTCTTGAGTAATATAGACTACCTTTATAGCACATATCACAATTTTACAGGGACACTCATAAGAATTACACTATTCTTGATTGCCATCTCTGTAACCACTGAATCAAGTCTAAAAATTTTGTCACTATTAGAAATCTACCCTGTCCTGAGTAACATAAGCTAAAATTCATGCACAAATAGTTCTTTTACTGGAACACTCAAAATAATTCGAATACATTATTACGCTCTAAGGGAATCTGTAACTACAGAATTGTTTCTGATATGTATATATATATATATATATATACATACACACATATATGCATGTGTTATATATGTCTATGTGTGTATATATGAAAGCCCCCCTTGGAAAATTTGGAGCCCCCTCTATAAAAACTGAATAGCTACGGTCCTGGATCGGACTGAGTGTCGGATAGACCTTTGCATTCACAAAAATACAAGCTTGTTTTATTCGATACTCATCGTGCTAGCACCAAAAGGAGAGTTGTGGCTATTTATCCAAAGTATTTGACCATCCGAGAGCGAGAAATATCAGTCACAGATATTCTACGATACCATGGCGCTAGAGTCCCAGGTACCTTCCATTTCCCAGTTCAAAGTGTCAACACTATGTCACTGAGGGGGCAAATAACGTTGAAATTCACAAAAAAAAAAAAAAAAATTAACAGTTTTCACAAAAATGGGACCCTAGGAAAATTCCTGAATTGACCCTTGTTGCTATATGGTCGATATTATTTCAAGCATCATTGTATATATTTTAAAATTTTAAACATAATTATATGGCCTCGAAATCATTCTAAAAACGTGTAAACACCTTTTGTTTTTACGACATTTTCAGAGTGCGGACAGACAGACAGACGAAATTAAATCAAACACTTTTCAGCTTTGTTGGAAAGTACTGAAAGCAAATGAGAATCCTTAACAATATTTAAGAAAAAATTACGATAATTTCACAATGAAAAATTTGGTTAACCACAAAAATAAGGCAAACAAAAATACACCACCATATATTTTAATTGAATTTTGCTTTTCATTTAATTAATATTTAATTTTATAACTATTCAATTTTGTTGCAAATTAAATAATTTTTAGTTACCGCTGCAGTAAAAGTAATCTGCAGAAATGTCGCACATTATTTTTTACTCATTTTTTTTTTTTTTTAAATGTGATTTTTTTTAAGTATGCACCTGAAAATACTCCCATTGTTCTAAACCTAAATTTGATATTTTCCTTTTGAAGTTGCATTAAACACTCAATTTATAGTAATTCTACATTTATTTAAAGCTAGATACACAAATATGACACACTGAAGCAACAATGTAGACCATTCACCTGCTCTTGTTGACAAACCAGTAAACATTCTTCATGTAGTCCGAGATTTTTAACAATATCTTGGTTAAATGCAAATAAGACAATCTCTTGTTTTCAGACTAGTTATATCAATAATCATTGGGCTTTTAAAACATGTTTAGTTATGAAAATACTCACCTGTCATATATACTTCACTAGTTGTAAAGCACGATTTAAGAACTCTTTAAAAAAATGTTTTAACTTTTGAAATTGATTTTATCTTTATTTTTTCAAATCACTTTTCTGCCTACTTTACAAATTTTTTTTCCAATGGGGAGGTTCCAAGGAGCTTTGGTAGGGGAGCGTGCAAATATTTTTCTGGGGGACACTGGCCCCCAAATGCACCCCCTTGGGTAGGGGCTTGCTTGCTATTGCGAGACTTATAATAAACTGACACCAGGGGCATAGCCACGACTACTAGAACTCATTTATGTATACGTGTGTGTGATAATGTAGTGAAGAATATACATTTTGTATGGCAAAAAATTTCTCATGGGTGGGGGGTTATGACCCCCCTAACCCCCCCTTGGCTATGCCCCTGACTAACACTAATTAATAATAATATAGTAATGCCAAATTACATATAATATTGTAACAAATTTTGTATTATAATATAATACAAAATTCGTTTATATTATAATATATAAACGAATTTTGTTTATATGTTTACGAATGCTCAGCCAGTGCTTTCCTATGTTTATGTGTGGACATCGTGATTCTACCAGGCCTGCTTGTGCACTCCGAAAGAGGCCTATGGACATTTTCTCATTGGCTAGATTTGGCCGTTAGATGACGTGTCTAAGTGCTGGAACCAATCTTTGGATGACTCATCGGAGTGTACAAGCAGGCCAAGAATCTCAATGGCCCTGATTTATGATATATAAGGTGCTCCAGAATTAATCAGTCACAGAATCCTAGAGTGCCATACAGAAGGAAAGGAGTGCTGCAAAGCAACCATGATTTTATTAAAAAGTACTCATTTGAATTTTAAATCAGAACTACAATAATTATTTTATGTTTCGTCTGCTTTATTTCTCGACTCTTCACTATTGTACAAATTCTCACTATTGTATTGTTCTTCACTATTGTACAAATATGAAATATACAATATACATATAAAATTACAGTATTCCACAGATGTTGCATGATGAGGGTGGTGTGAGAAAATTCTAATCTTAAGGGCACCACGACTTTGGTAAGTTTGGGAATCCCTCTGAAGGGAACCGACCCAAATGGGTAGGCAAAATACATATAAAGAAGCATTTCTTGAACAGCGATGTGGGGTTTGAACTGAAATAACATGCAGTCTCAGCACGGTGAGGAATCAGCCCATTTTCATAATAACATGCGCAATTACTTCAATGCCCCCTTTCCCTGAATGGATTAGCTGGGGTTCATTAGTTGCTTAACCAGAACATTCATCGGATATAAAGTACCAATTTTTTTATGGGAAACCTCCAACACTGTCTACAAAACTCCAATCGACTATGATGAATACCTCGATGCAAAACTTTCAGTAGCAACTTCAAGTGTTCAAGAAACACCTGGCAAGTTTGAAAAGGAAGACCAATCACTCGCTAGATGTTACCAGGCTGATATCCATGTTGTTGAAAGCCTATTTGAGCACTTTCTGTAATATAGAAATAGAGCTTTCTTCTTCTTCTTTTTCTAATCTCCTGTTTATCGACCTACACATTTCACTTCTGACCTCACACTGCTATACAAAAAGATTCCTATTTATATATGTTTAAAGTTTGGCGCATGAATTCAGGGATAGCCAGAATATCAAGCAATCAAATACAATGACATGATAGTGTGGCGACATGAGATTTACCTCCGCGCACACAACACCCAGCAATTGAAGGCCGGTCAAACAAGGTACCTTTTGGCCGAGCTCCATTGTGCCTTATTCCACCACCCAGAGTCCTTGGGTTCAAACCCAGCTCTCGCCACATGCTCTCCCTACATTGATGACCAGGACAACGAACACACATTCTCCTTCTCACCTACAGCGACAGACTGTGCCAACACCGCCCTCTTCCATCTCTCGCTCGGCTCTTTCAAAGTCCACAACAAGTGGCAGCGTTCCATAACACTTGGATCATCGTTCGTCAGCCTCAAGGGGGGAGGGGGGAGGAGTGTGGCGACACGAGATTACCTCCGCACACACAACACCTGGCAATTGAAGGCCGGTCAAACGGGGTACCTTTTGGCTGAGCTGGATTGCGCCTTATGCCACCACACAGAGTCCTTGGGCTCAAACTCAGCTCTCGCCACATGCTCTCACTACAATAGGCATGATAAGGAAGAGTAGGATTACTGGTAAAATTTTCATATTTTAATTAATAACATTAGTTAGTCATTTGTTAATTCTGAAATTTGCAAATTGCAAATAAGTATACTTCAATAATAAGTTGCATACAGATATACTTTTATAAAAATATATTTTAAATTATATTTTTTTTTATATGCATGCATGCCAATTTATCTGTACCTCTAGGAATAAATGAGGCATGATTAAGGATGAATGGAACATAATTGAGGCTCAATGAGGAAAGTACAAATTTTGTTAAAACTGGCTTAATATTGCTGTTTTACAACTGAATTAACTGATGTATTGACACAAATTAACATTAACAGATGTATCGATTCAAATTGATATTAATGGATGTAACAACTCAAAATAACATTAACTGATGTGTTGACTCAGATTAACATTAAAAAAGCCCTTTGATTTTTGCAGTTCCCAATGCCTTAAGCTTTGGTTAACTTCATTATGATTCTTCCATATACTTCTTCTTGGCATTGGTTGCTCTCCGCTCATGCCGAAGTATCTTGTGTAACAAAGATTAAATTTGTGCATGACGTATTTCATTGTCCCTTCCTCGGTTAAAATTTCAATTGCCTTTCTTTGATAAACTGAACACCTGTTTTGGTAGCTTGTAAATTTTCTGATATTTTCAAAGTCTATTCCAGTAGGGTATTTTGGACCAGCTGATATTTTCAGCCTGGACTAGGAATAACAGGTTGTGGATTTTTTAGGTGCTCCCCCCCCCCCTCATCGGTGGATGGATCCATTGTTTCTTAAGGTTACCAGAGGATCACTGCTACTACTTTTTGGTTAATGTCAACTCTTTTGAAATTTTCAACAAAATTTTTGTAAAATTTAGGACGAGTTTCATTAATTCTAGTCTCAGTTATTCCACAAAGCTTTGTTTGACCACAAAGACATTCACACATTAAGATATTTCAGATTGATAATAAGGATTTAAAAAATTTCAAAACACGAAGCTATTTCAAATATTTTTATTGCATGATGCTCACAGAACATAATACAATTAATACTTTTTAACTGCTTTACTAATCAAAATAAACAAAATTTAAAATAAAATATTTACAAACAAATAATAATAATAAAAAACATTTTTACATTGTTACTTTCAATAGGCATTTCTGCTGAACACACTCTAAAGTAGTTCAATAATCATTGAGCGGGTTTCAATAATCAATTGTATTGGAAAAATTCTATAACGTAAAATTCACATTTTCATTCATCCTCTACACAATACACAATGCTTATCAAACTTTCTGCATTCAAAATAAATGGTTGCAAAGCTAATTTCAAACAATTAACAACAGCATTGCAAACTCAAGTATGTACATACAGAGTCAGGGTTCGTGAGGGCAAAGTTAAGCCGCTCTCTAAAGGCAATGGTTTAAAACAAGAGACAACACTACATTACAGACTTTAACATTATTTGTTCTGCACAGAATTAATAGTGAGAAATAAATGATGACATTAAAAAATATTTAAATGTTAAAAATTTTACAT
The DNA here is from genome assembly GCA_038373885.1 of Cheiracanthium punctorium. Classification (NCBI taxonomy): domain Eukaryota; kingdom Metazoa; phylum Arthropoda; class Arachnida; order Araneae; family Cheiracanthiidae; genus Cheiracanthium; species Cheiracanthium punctorium. The sequence continues at coordinate 756,609 of JAWZYV010004109.1, forward strand.
AATTTCAAAAGTTATTAAAACATTTTTGAAGCCCTAGCAGTAAAATAATTTGCCAAATTACATTGTTGGATTTAAAAAAAAAAAAAAAAAAAAAAAAAAAAAAAAAAAATGTTGTGCTTAAAGTGCAAGATACTTAAAAAATTAATCGAAAGATTTACTGCATTTTGAATACGTAATCTTAAAAACAAATGTACTATGATAATTTGAGTATGAAAATAAGTACATCCATTTGTGCCAAGCTAAAATGCTTTTTGCAATTCATTGAGTTGAAAGATAAAAGTGCATAAATATTTTTATATATAGTTTTTTCATGTTGTCATGTACAAAAATGTTTCAGGGATTTTAGATTAAAGAAGGCAAAAAGAAAATATGAACCCAAGACATATACTTTAAAATAATAAAATCATCATACAAAATAATACATAATTATTTAAAAGAACATACATCAGATAGACAACAAAGAATTCAGGGGAAAGTTTGAAGGGGAGAATAAAAGTATATATATTCTTAATACTAACAGATGCTTTAAGAGTAATATAGTATTTTACATTTTTTTTTTTTTTTCCAGTGAGTTTGAAAGTGGAGTACAAAATATACAAAATACTTTTTTTTTTTTTTTTTTTTTTGCTGAAACTTTAAAATTTCATAAAAAAGAAGTCAGTGTGAAAAAAAATGCAATGGAAGAGAGAAAAAAACACTTTTTTTTAATCAATTATTGGAGTACTAATGCCTGTTTTATTTAAAACAGGTCTTTCAGTCCAAACTAGATGGTATTTCATTTAAGAACAAATGAAATTGAAACCGTGGCACATTTCATTATTTTTATGACAAGTTTCCTTTCAATACAAGATGTTTACAAAATGACACATTTAGGTTTTTTGCGTGGCTTCTTCGGACCACTATATATCTTACTTTCTGTCAACTTCCGGTTCTTTATTTCACGCATAAGATCAAAAAATACCTGCAAAGATATTATATCAATTAATACAATTCATTGAAATACAATTTAAGCTTAACACAACTAGATTTTAGTTGAATTATTACTTTTTAATTGCAGCTTGAGTTCTACTACTTAATTTCAGAAAAAAATCTTTGTACTTTTAAGTACTACTATAACATTTTATGATAAATTTTAGTCAAGAAAATAATGCTTTAATACAAAAATGGACAAAACAAAAAAATTGAATGTAACTAATATAAATGTTATAGTGATGGTATAATACATTTGAACCACTTATTTGAGAAATCCCTTAAGTTACCTGATAGCAGTTTCTGGAAAAAAGACAAAACTGCAGGGTTTCTCAGCTAAACAATAACTTTTGGCTGTTCTGTGGAGATCTGTACATGAATCCTGAAGGGTTATTCATCTATAGATGTGTCTACTCACAAAAACGTATTTGATGCAAACTTATTTTCATCAAAATAGTGACTTATGGTTTTTTTTTCAAATAAGGTGTTCATTTAGGAGCTATCATATTAGTATCGATATTTTACCTCTCCCTACTGTTATATTGGTTGCCAATGGTGTAAGCTTAAGTCTAAAACCTAATGATAATAAGTAGTTGGCCATGGAAGAGTTTAAGAGATTTTATGACTCATTAGTCATTACCTTCTATGTGGTGCAATACATGTGAACTAAAAGCAATAATTCATATATATATATATATATATATATATATATATATATATATATGTGTGTGTGTGTGTGTGTGTGTGTGTGTGTGTGTAATTTTATTAGGTGTTTTAATTTTACATTTGTTTTGAATTGTTCAGTGTTCAAGTAAGTTAAGGAGTTAATAAAAGTTTCTGTTAAAAAGTTCTTATGATGGTTTTCAGTACATTTCTCTAAAAGTCTACATAAAAGAAAACTGTCAAAATTGCTTCTTCAGAATATTCAAAATTGTCTTTTCTAGTACAAGATTTGAAATTTAGGCAACAGCAGGAGGCACACCATTTTTAATTCCACTAAAATGACTTTTTAAGAAGCATTTCAGCCTATCAAGAACTTCTGTATGCAAAAAGTCTAACATTAAAAAATTTGAATAAGATTTTTCCTGGATCTTGTAGCTGTCCTGTAGCGAATTGATATGAGAAACTGTGAAAAAAAAAAAAAAAAAAAAACTGAGACAACGAGTTTCTATTGCTAAAACATGACATAAAGAACAAGCTAATAAATCTTAACTTCAAAAAACGTTTCAGAACTTTGTAACAGCTGTTCTTGCAATATTTGTCAGTCAGTTTGACTTATTAATGAAATGTATTCCAATTTATTTTCAATATATATATATATATATATATATATATTGAATAATTATTGCAAAATAAGAAATGTGATCTTATACAAAATTCTACTAAAAGGAAATTTGACGTTCTGTGCACAATTCTTCACCTGAAACAGTTTGGAAAAATTCTATGTATAAATTGGATTTTTTTTTTTTTTTTTTATATAATGTTATTTATTATCCTTATTTTGTAATGCAATTTAAGTGATATTTTGTAATTAAAATTTAAAACTTTTCTACATTAATGTAATCTAAGTACTTTTTATATTCAACAAGAATCAATAACATTGTACTATTTACCGTTTAAATGATGTAACTGGATTTTTTTTTTTTTTTTTTTTTGGGTTATGATTCTGTTAATCAAGAGTGTGCTATTTTGTTTTACAATCTGTAAATATTTTTTCTTTCAAAAAAATGTAAAGACAAATTGTATTATTTTTATAATATACAGTGACCTCTCACGTATGCAACTCTCTCAGTTATACACCGAATTCACAAGGTCTCGTCCATGCCTTATGGGAAATAATGTTAAACTTCTCTCAGTTCAACGACATTTTAAACAATTCAAGCAATGTTACATTTCTAACATATAAGAATTTTTTCACTAATGTAAAAGAGTGTAATCAATAATGAAGGACATTTCTTATCTAAATTTCTGTGTTATTAATGATGAAATCTATGGTGTGAGAGTCGTTGTATGCCTAATTAAAATAATTATTTCCAAAAGAGCTTAGAAGCTTTAAAAGACTTAAAAGAAAAAGAAGAAAAAATCAGACATTTCCTCTTTTCGTCAACTAGAGACAAACTAATATCACTTCATTTTTTGAGAAAATCTCATCTGTAAATCTTTAAAAACATAGGGATGAGTAAATTATGCATACTGTGAATTTTTAAATATTTTATATTTCATTTTTTAATGTATTTTACAAATTTTTTTAAAAGATGCTCTTAGTAGTTGAAACTTATTTTTAAATATAGATAAAAAAATTAATGTATATACAATGGTCTCTCACTAATACGACTTTTTTCTACGATCCTTTGAAAGTCATATCAGTGAGAGGTCACTGTAATGTTATAGTCCTTATCTTATAATGCTGTTTTATAGTGATATTTTTACTTTTTTTTATGTATTAATGTGATATTTTGTATTTAAAATTAAGCATTTTTAAATACCAAGCAAAGAAAATTTGAAAGTATGGAAAAGCAATATTTTTGTTAAACAAAACTTTTTTACATTGATGTATTCTGATTATTGTCAACCCGAATCAATATTATTGTGCCATTTAAACTGCAATTTTTAAATGATGTACTTATATACTTTTATTTTGGATTATGATGTTGTTAATTAAGATTGTACTATTTTGCTTTAAAATCTGTAAATATTTTCTTTTCTTTCATTCTTTTTTTTTTTTTTAAATGTCAAAAGACATTTAACGTCCTTATCTTATTATGCTGTTTCATAGTGATATTTTTACTTTTTTATGTATTAATGTGATATTTCAGATTTAAAATTAAGCGTTTTTAAATATCAATCAAAGAAAATCTGAAAGCACGGAAGAGCAATACTTTTGTTAAAAACACATAACATCATTTAAAACTTTTTTATATTGGTGCAATTTAACTTTTACTTTCAACAAGCATCAATATTATTATGTAATTTGTATAATTTATTTAACATCTAGCATAAAACTGATTAATAAATAGTTTAAAGATGACTATACATGATGAGTCTGGTTGATTTAAAATCAATTCTCAAAAATCTGAATTAATAAAACAAAATTATACACACATGTATACATAATATTTTGTAAAAGTATCATAAAAAAAAAAAAAAACTATTAATTCATAATTATAAAAGAATAAAGTGTTTCAAAACAAAATTGAAATTTAAATACACCATGAATGAATAAGCTACCCATGTTTATATAGACATTATTATTTCAATATCTTCCACAAAACTCAATACTAACTTGTCAAAATACTCTAAATTAATCATCCCTAAAGTAAAAAATATGCCACAAGCAAAATAATTTTGTGATTTTTACAATTTCAGTTAGCTTGAAAAATCCCACTGGAAGTGGAATTAACCAGTTTGAGTGCCCTTTCTTGCAAGACCAGGGAGGTAAGTAGCAGGGTTGTCTTAACAATATCAGGCATTGGGGTGCAAAAATCAGCCTACACCCCTCCCCCAAATTAATTTAATGTTCCATTTTTTAAAAATTTAATACTTACAAAAAATATATCAGGTATATATTAAAATATCGAATTCAATTTTTCAGACTTTTAAGTTAGCAAACTTTTGAATGATACTGTCTGTTTCGAAATCAGTTTTCCACTCTAGACTTATTATAGCAAAATTTCTCAACCTATCTTGGGTTATGGATAATAAATAGTAATGTATAAATAACACCGGTCAACACGATTTTTGGGTCTGACTTCTACATGTTAAATTTTAGTTTCTCCTATGCCAAAACTAAGGAAAATAATATACATATATATATATTTAATGAAAGTTTGCTTTTGCAGAAATTAAAGCAATTTTTCAATTTTTTGGCAAAAATCACCGATTTTATTTTTATAATTCCACTCTAAATTATGATCAGAAAAGTTTTTGCTGGATATAAAAGTTTTTTTATTCAAGAATTGTGATAAACAATAACATATAAATGTAAAATAATAAGAAATTAATGTCTAAAAGTGAATATTTTTCATATTTCTTTTATGTTTGTATGAGCAAATAATAATACAAACAAATAATAATATTACAAATAATACTACAAGCAATACTACAGAGTTACAAATAATAATACAGTTTACTTTCGGGTTAATCAAAGTGCTGCTATCTTTCGTTTATGAAATAAATTAAAATATACTTATCGACGTAAATCAGACAAAAGCAAACTATAAGAACTAAAAATGAAAATTTAAGTGTTTTTCAATGTTTAGAATCAGAATTTAAGCATGAGAACTGACCCCCCCCCCCCCCCAAAAAAAAAAAAACTTTTTTTGGTTGACCGGTGTAGTTTTTATTATTTTCAATTTTGAAAAAGACCTTTTACCTTCTGCTACTGTCACAGGAAGTGTTAAATTTTCGTGTTTATATTTATGTAAAGATGTTTAAACAATAAGAAACACATACTTAAATTACTGGAATAAATATATTTAAAACACATATGGGCAATCTCAGGCCAAATGTGGCCCACCATGTCTTTTGATACAGATTGCAGAACATATCGAAACCCTATTTAAAACCCATAGAAACCATTCAAGTCCCAATTATACAGCCTACAGATTAGCTACCATACTGAAGTTTGGCAGCAAGGTTGCACAACTTTTCAATGCTTGCCCATAAATGATTTAATATATCTAGTGTAGTTGTGTCTTTTCCTCTATTTATTATTAAAGAAGATGTCTGTCTTTTGACTGTTGGCGGCATTGCGGACAAATGGCTACATGTACAATTGCCAAATTTGGTAGGCAGAAAATTTTATACATGAAGCTATGCACCTCAAAGCCATGTTTTCAAAATTTGAAGTAGAAATTTATATATTTAATATCTTAGCATTTTTTGAGTGATTTTAAACAGGTAATTAGCAATAAGAGCAGATATATCATGCACAAGAAAATGATCGATATATCATTGAATAGAACAGAAAATTTCTTTCAAAAACAGTTTGTTCTGAATGTATAACATTATTTACCGATTTCTGAGATTTTTTCAAAAAAATACTACAGTTACTGGAAATTTTTGAGATATAATTTTTAAATTTTCGGATCTTAAAATCTATCCATCAGAATGTTTTATATTTTGGTCAGATTATAAAACATCCATTCAACTCTTTTTTAAACTTAAATCTAATTGAAATAAAAATATAAATTTGGAGATTTTCTATGAATTTTAGAATGAAATAGCATGTTAAATTCAATTAGCTAATGCATAGAAGTTTTGTTATTTATCCATTACATTTTGGGTTATGTGAGTTGTCTTGGTAACAAATTTTAAAACTTTGCATTTGAAAAAAGAAAATAATTCCGAATCTGATACTAACTTTTAAATGGCAAGTGAGATTAACAGATTCTGCCTTAAAAAATCACGAATTCAGCAAATTCTCTGAGATAAATTTTAATCAATAGCTCCTCAGATAATCTAAGGTTATGTATCATTTACGAATTCAGACCTTTATTTTAACGTATGGTCCTTAAGTCAGGGTGTTAAGTTTTTAAAACCTAAAAAACAGTACAATGTAAAAATAAGACATTTTGAGAGTGAGGAGTTTTCTCTGAAAACTGTCAAGCTTTTCTTTCTTCTTTTGATAGCAAATGACACTCACATAGTTTTTGTGCCATGATATTGCAATGATCTTAGGTTAGTACTCATGATGCAAAATTAGGTCAAGGGTCAAATAATTTTGCTTTTTTTTTTATTTTTTTATTCCACATCACTGGTATCAATTCAAATTACACATGTAAGTAAAATATTTGTTTCCTATGGTGTGAAGTATGGGAACGCAGCACGTAAATAAATAAATAAATAGCATAAAAAGAAATAACTGCATTTCAGTAGAAAATTCTTGTAACTTGGAGTATAATGCCATAATTTTAGAGACAGCCCACTGATAAAACAAAATGAAAAATCTGGTACAGCTGAAGCAGTATGATGTACTCCCATGGGACTGAAAGAATTGCATGCTATAACCGAAGTATGTTATACAAAACCAAATTTGTTAAACATTATACACATAGGACTTTTTTTGGGATAGTGCTTTTAGGGCATGTTACATGCAGAGGTACATTATGACAAATGTTATTGATCATACCCTATCCACATTGCTTCTAGTTTTGGCAGAGGTTTCAACATAAGGCACATTCCATTGCCTGGCTCTTGATTCGGCTTCATCAACAGAGACTTGTCTTTTATCTTCTAAGTCAGCTTTGTTGCCAACTAATAAAAAAGGTATATTGTCATCACCCTTTACTCGTAAAATTTGTTCCCTAAAAAGACAAAAAACAAAAATTTTAATTTATAAAACTAAAAGTAACTATCTCAAGAGAACATCAATAAAGAATAACGAACCGTCTCTTCTATTTCATTAGTTCAAATTAACTTGGTCTTAAAATCTTTTCCAGAATTATGCATTACTTTACAAGTCCCTACACTTGCAATATAAGATATGAAATTAATAAACTGTCCTCTTTCAATTTCTGAATGCTTTTTTCCAGAATATTCTGGCTGTTTACTTGATAATAATGGCAGCTGTTTGTTTGAGTAAAAGGCTCTTCACTCAAATGAATTGCCCTTTAATGCACAGAACTTTAAAAGCTGCAATTTTTTTAAATATATAGATATATGTAAAAAGTTTAAATCTGGTTAACTAAGGAATTTAATTTAAAATTAATTTTTACTTGTAGTGAATATCATTTACTTGTTATTAAATAAGTTATGTTTTCACCATCTTTCACCAATAGATGTAAGTAGGTATCTTAATTTTTCCACAGTTCCTTTGACTACAAGATATTGAGGTTATACTGTATACGTACAGTAAAACACACACACAAAATAAAAAAATGAAATAAAAAAATAATGGAGAATACAGGAAGAATGTAAACAGATCACAACAACTGTTTCAAAGTAGAATGAAAGAAATGAATAAAGAACAGTCGTTCTTGAGATGCTTGAAGTGTTGAGTTATGAAAAACCTTCTGAGGACTGAGGCATTCACAAGACCTTAGATTTAGTAAATTGAAAACAATGATTAGAAAAATTCCAACAGTAAGAGGCAAGCAAATGATTGTGTTTGTGAGCAAATCTTTCCAGAAACATGTGCAGGTAGATTTGATCTTTAAATTCAACTCTAACTTCCAAAAATCATAAATGTATTTTAACCACTTAACGGTCATACTATTTTCAAGAAAGGTCATAAAAGTGCCTATTTTTTTTATTCCAGAAAATTGTATAAAAAAGGTGCATGCACATTGTACAATGCATGCATTCATTTTAAGGCTTTGGACATTTTTAGCAGGAAAGAAAGAAAAAAAAAAAAGTTAAATTTTTAGGAAAAGACAATATTCAGGGTTATTGACTGAATGTGTGTTTTGTAGTAAGCAGGGAATTATTAAAAATACATGTTTTAAACACTAAAGGATAATTTTATTAAACTTATTTCGTAAAATAAATAAACATTTGTAAGTTTTCTCTTTGAACGTAAGCGAAAAAAGTGAGTGAAGATTGCACATTGTATATCACAAATACTTGTATTTCAGTACTGCTACCATCTACTTAAAAATAAACTACCTCCAAATTAAGTTTAAAATATTGGTATAGTCAACTGTTGTGTAAAATGAGATATAAAAATAAAATTAGAGAATAAGATTGAAATGCTCTTATCTTTGTGGGGCATAACATTTGAACACTGTTGCCCGGAAATATGACGGGCACAAGAAATAGAGGGAGAAAGCTTAGCCCATGATTTTGAAGGGAGCATAAGCTCAAGGGGTTAATATAATAAATTTGTAAAATTTTAGAAAGATAAATCTAAAATAAGGATTTATTTTTAATCCTACTGCATTACAGATTCAAGTAGAGGAATGCCGAAGAAAAAATAGTCATTCCCAAAGAGGATGGAAAAATATTGAAACTGGAAAGCTCGAGCATAATTTTTTGTGCAATTTTAACTGAAAAAAGCAGACCTGCACTTTCGGGGAGATCTGTAAGATTTTTTTTTTTTTTCTGGACTGAAAACCGAAAAAAGTACTATTTTTTCCCAGAAGATTTCGGAAAGGTTGGCAAGTATACAAGAGAAAGAAAATTTGGTAGGAATGCTTGAAGAGCTGGAATGGCCATTTAAAAAAAAAAAAACTGGAAATCTGTGGTAGACCGGGACAGCAATCAGGTCTGATGAAATGCTTGTGGCAAGTTAGCAAAATAACTGTTCTTTTAGAATAATTAAGTAACTCTAAATCTTGATGAAATAAGCATCTATGGAGCATATAAATACACAGAAATATTTGGACCTGTGGATCTTGAGCTCTTCCCATAAGCTGGGGTGATTGTGGATATTCTTAAAAAAAAAAAACCTGAAAAGTGCTTGCCAAAAATAGCATCTTTTTCACTAATGTTTGCAACAATCAATGAACAAATTAATAATCTTTTTTCAGGCATGCAAAAAGGTTATTCTTAATAGAAATACATATTTTTTAGTCTTTTTATAATGATGTGCAGAAATATAAAATTTCAAGATCTAGTAATGGATTTGTTATTAATAATTAAACATTTACTCAAAAAAAAAAAAAAAAAAAAAAAAAAAAACCATCCAAGGATTACTCTGGACAAATTTTTGTCTTAATTACAGCAATTTTTATTAGTAATTTTAATCAATAATATTAAAATTATAAAAAATTCTGCCCCTTCAAATCTGAGAAATAGAATTCTATAACCTTCATCATTAGCTGTTGCCAATAAATGTTTCAGAAACACAGGCAGATTTTTTAGGTAAACTTGCCCTTAAAAATCAAATACAACTTTGCAAAAAATCATAAGTGTATTTAACTATTATAAATCTAAAAAAAAAATAATAAGATATAAAAACCCGGACCACAAACACACCTGCATAAATAATTTTGAGAACTTTAAGCTAATTGTATGTGGTGCACCAGCGTTTCGAATCCTTAATAGCAAGTGGTTAAATTAAATGTAAAATGTTTACATAACAATACAAACTAAACAAAAAAAGGGGGGGCTTAATAATTACAATTACCTAAATTCAGAGGTAGCTGAAAAACTATCATGCTCTGTTATTGAAAAGACACATAAGAAACCTTCACCGGATCTGAAGTAATTGTCCCTAATTGCTGCATAATCTTCCTGTCCAGCAGTATCTAAAATATCAATTTGTACTTCTTCCCCATCTAGTATTACTTTCTTTCTGTAGGAATCTGCTTTTGTGGGTTCATAATCTTCGACAAACTGTAAGTGAAAAAAAAAAAAAAATTAATAAAATAAAATAAAACAGGAATTTTCATACACCAAAGTCAAATAATATGTTACACAAATGAATAAAAAACAAAGTGTTGCGAATTACTAGTTACTTTTAAATTATACCCTGTTCGGACCTGCGTTCGGGTTAAGCCTGTCTCATCTCTAACACACAGCTGTGATATTCATATAACCCTTTGAAGCGCAACCATTCCCCACTGTCGAAAAAGTGCAGCCGTTGCCCTTGCAAGATTTAACTACCAGCAAGATGGAGGTCAATTGAATCGTCCAATGCGAGGCACAGAGCTCAATAACATTTCTGACACAGCTGGCAGCGCGGTCGCACAGCCGTTTTGAGCTCTGTGGCACGCACTGGGCGATTCGATCGACCGCCATCTTGCAGGTAGTTAAATCGTGCGATGAAAACGGCTGCACTTTTCCGACATTGGGCAGTCTATTTAGAAGATCCCCGAGTATTTAATTGAAATGAAATGTATTATTCGTGAATCAAAACAGCCAGACTGTCAGAGTTGTGCCCTAACAGCGAGGACACCGAGCGTTAAGCGCTCGGTGTCCTCGCTGCGTCAGGTGTCCTCCCCCGCGTCCTTAATTAATAATTAGAGCGCACCGAGCGCTCTAATTATTAATTAACCGAAACTGGAGTGGGAGGACTATAGTAAGTTTGCAATTAAAGGTTTGGTCTATCATGATCTGGCAATCAGAACTATGTTCAAAATTAGTGCGAAAATGATTATATTAAAATTTGAACTTTTAAAATTCAGTCTTAAGACAGAAAACAGAGCATCTAGATTAAAAAACTATTAATCTTTAAAACCTGCCGTTACCAAAAAAATTGAAGATAAATTTTCAGATAATTAAAACTCAAGATAATTACTTGAGGATAACTTTCAAGATAATTACAACTTTGACATTTCAATGGCGGGAGCAGATATAAGGTACCACTCGCTATGAATACAATGGGATTATTAAAAAAAAAAAATCAAGTGTAATTAGTACTATGCAAACAAACAATGAGGATTTTTTTAATACAAAGAAATGAGCGCTTTTTGAAAGGCGATCACTGATAGAAAGCGGAAAAGAAAAGATTATTTATTGGACGCTTTGAGAGACAACTACAAAATACGCGCTTCAAAAACCCGTGATATTTCCGCATTTTATAAAACAACAGCGCGTAAAATGAGTTTCATCGGTGATTTCATTAACCCAAAAAACTCAAATATGTAAACGAAAAGAAAAGCAAGAAGGAAAAATTCATAGAGGTTTGACAACACTATTAGTTTCTTATATCAGCAAACACACGGACAGCTGAGAGTTAACGATGTTTTTGGTGTCGAATTTTGTCTCGTTTCCTTCTATTAAAAAAAAAAAAAAAAAAAAAAAAAAAAATTAGTATCAACATTCAATAAAAGTAGAGGCGACGATAGTATTTTTTTCAAGCAGTTTTATTATTCAACACAACCCTGCCGCAAAATTCGTTTTGAAATTTACAAGAATTAAAATATGTAAAAAAATTTCATGAATGTAGTTTATTTTCAAGAGGCAAATCTACAATCATAAGAAGGATAATAAACTGTACAACCAGTTGCAATGATAATACAGAAAAGGAAAAAAAAAAAAATTGTGCGGGATCGACATGGCCTCTCGTAAGTTATCTAAAGCAAGCAATTCTTATCATTCCTACTGCCAGACTATACTATTTAATCGAAAATAAATTTACCAAGCAATGCACTTAGAAATAACTAGCTATAAACAGAGTGTTTTAGTTTCGAAGCAATAAGTTTCGATATCATACGGAGGAGAGATAACATGCAATTTCGGATCTAATTTTAAATCTGGCCTATTGTAGATTATCTTCTGCCAGTAGAGCATGACGGAAGCACAGTGCCTTAGTTTTCAGACCATAATTGGCCTCAAACAATCACGCTATTTTCAATCAAGATGCGACTCAGTCAAGTTATTGCCATCGGATTCAAACGCATAAATGAACAATCTAATTATTAATGTGTATAACCGTAAGAACATCATCCTAAAAATTAAAAGATTTTACTGAGCGGGAAAAAAATGGATGAAAGGTCGTCCTCATAACACATTTGAGCTTCACTAATGTCCAGCTAAGCAAATCTATTCAGAGAATACAATAACAAATGATTATTAAGAAAGGATATTAATTTGGCAAATTACTGTTGACGATGATTATCTCGGAACATTATGCATTATCTGCGTCCCGGTGATCATTTCCAGTATAAGTCATACACTGCGTATTAAACCTACACGAATTCCTAGCTGCAAAGAAAAAAACTACATATTTGGAGCTTGCATGTGAGGACGGATGTATAAAATATGCCTAATGTTCAGGGCGCGATTAACCTCTGAAGCGAGGGGAAGCTCAGTCTCATTTTGGGCCCCCCCATCCCCTTTTTGTTTGGGAAAAGTAAAGTTTTAATGATTTTCTTTCATAAAAATATTTTATTCGTAAAAAAAAAATTTCATTTATTCAATTAGTTCTAATGATTTCCTTTGATAAAAGCATTTTATTCATTAATTTGAAATTTTCCTTTGATAAAAATATTTTATTAATTAATCTTCATAATAGTTTAGTTCATTGTAACGAGATTTTACAGTATTTTTGAAATTACTCTTTAAACATTAACAACTAACTAAAAACATTACTTTACTGGAACATTAAACTTTATTAACTTAGTCCTATTTTTCATTAGAAATAGCTTTTTTCAGGAATTCCTTGTCTTGATGACATCATAAAAATCACAGCACAGAAGTTGAGAATTAATTTGGACATTTAGAAGATGTTTAACATTACATATTAAAAGTCTACCCCTTTCTGCCGGCCAAACATTCCACATTTAAAAAAAAAAAAAATCAACTGCAGCAGATGTCCCAGGCAAAGACATTGCAAACAACTAATTCAGAAATGTTGTGACATGAAGTATCAAGACATCTGAAAAGCACCACTTCTCTTCTTTTAGTTATTGTAAACATTTTTAATGATCATTTAAAAACAAAATATTGAATTTTTATTGCAGTTTTTCAGTCATTTTGAGGCCCCCTTCAAATTCTGAGGGGAAGCTCAAGCTTCCCGACCTTTTCAGTAATCAGGCCCTGCTAATGTTAAGCAATACTAGACTGAATGTCTTATTCGTGCATAGACGATTAGTGGCAATTCTGAAGTTCCTATTTACAGTTTAGGTGAAATAAAGAAAATGCAATATTAGAAGATACAGCTAAGATTTATGGACTTTCCTTAAACGAGGTATTAATTTTGTCTAAATTAGAAAAGGGATATAAAGACGTTATGAAGTGACCTATAGAGTCTATGCAGAGTCTCTGACAAGAAACTTAGATCCGCTTCTGATTTGAAGTTATTCCAAATAATACTCGAAGTCAAATCTACATTTTTGGCATTATAAAACAATTCTTTAAAACGACCGACGACGTCTCTGTTTTTCTAAATCCCAATTCTTGTGATATTCAGTTAAATTATCAAAATATGTGGGCACAATTAATTATACCGTCAACGTTTCACCGAACTCATAACGCATCTTGTATAATTTATGAATGACTAAGAATAGCAGAAAATAAAACAGATGCTTGCGTCATCCTACATTTACTCCCACAGATGAAGCAATAAAACACCTGTGTAGAGATAAAGCAGTACACAATTTTGCTAGATCAGAGGAAATAGTCTGAAAATAATTTTGCTTAGGTATGGCACACTCCTACGGTTCCATCCCACTTTTATATTGAAGTGGAGCACACCAATAAGTGTGTGTTACGATGTCACTCTCCAGATCACAGATGCAGTGGGGGCCAGGGCGTACCAGGGCACTGCCCCGGTACATTTTTTTAAGGCGAGGCGCCGCCCTCGGTAATACAAGTACAAAAAAAAAGTCCTCAATTTCAAATGTAAATATTAAATTTTGGGGGGCATTGAATCAAAGAACTTGAAAAACCGGATGTTTGACAAATTTTATATAAAGGAAACTTTGTAAATTAATACAGTAGACTCTCTCTTAACCGGCGTAAATGGGACCGGGGGTGAGCCGGTTAAGCGAAAATCCGGTTAAAACTTAAAATGACAAAAATATACATGAATAATTGATGGAACTGCACTATAATAAATATATTAATTTATTACAGAAACTTTATATACCGTTATATAAGAGGGAAGTTTTGAAAAAATCATCCCCCCCCCCTGATGAAGAGTGAAAGATCGACAATTTACTGCAGTTTCGTCACTTTATTTTAAAAGCTTCACATCCGTGGAAGAAGTCGATGCTTGTTATTTTACATTAAGCCTTTTTCTAGTGTTTTTGTTCCATCTGTATGTGACATGACGGATGTCGGTATCAGTCTTATCTTCGTGGCGTCAGTCATTGTCAGAAATTTCCACTTTTTTGTATTTTTAAAAAACTTATTTATTAATTTGTATGTAAATCAAATACGGCCGGTTAAAGCGGAGATCCTGTTAAACGGAGGCCGGTTAAGAGGGAGTCTACTGTGCACATAACAAGGTATATATGTTAATTAACAGAGTTTTATTTATATCATCTTTTAACACGAGTTTTTTGAGCGGTTTTTTTTGTTTGTTTGTTTGACACATTTGTCGGCACTCCATTTCCCGCGAGTGCGACACTTATATTGCGTCATTTACGCCTTATATTCTTTCTTATCCGATTATTCAGTACTCTGAGAATATTAATTATGCAAATAGATACATTTTACGTTTAATAAACACTTTATGAAAAAAAAAAAGTTGGCCATGACCCCCTTAAAATTTGTTTCGCTTGCGACGGACTTTATTTTATTGCGCCTCGTCCCTTTGTGTTTTAGGACTGCATGCCTGCTCCTGAAATACAAAGTGAGTAGTTGAGAGTAAGGCTCCAAACGAAATTCAAAGGAATGTTTGTCAAAACACGATACAGATTTAAAAAAACAAATTGAATGATGTTCAAAAACTTCACAGGCAGAGTGGCGAATCCAGCGGTAGGACTAAGGACTTCAACCCCCCCCCCCCCAAAAAAAAAAAAAAAAAAAAAAGATAATTCCTTAAAAGTAACATTTTGCTTAATTGTACCGGGGGATGGAATTAAGCAAGTCACAAATCGACATATCTTTTGTTAAACAGATTTAAGACATTAAATACAATTCTTTTATTAAATGCTTCAATACGTTGAATCTAGTTTGCTCTAAGAATGAAATTTCATGGCTCTTTGATGAAGAGTAATTACGCAAGTCACAAAATTCATAACGTTGGTGACTTACTTACCTTCCGACATAATGTTTAAGTCAAATTAAATCACCTTAACCCCTAAGTTATTTAAGGACATAAGTTATTACCCCTTTTCGGTTTATTTAGGTCAAATAGGTTCTTTTTTTAAAACTGGCCCTCCAAAAAATTGACTCGCATCTGCCACTAGTTATAGATTATATTTTTTGGCAGAGTCTGACACGTCGATAATGTGTAACTGGTGTGAACAAAAATACAACCTGTAAATTGATGTAATTAAGTTCTATAAAGATTCAAGGATTACTCAAGCAAAATGCGATTCCAACGCATACGAAAGACAATGAATAAAATATTAGCTAGATCAATACGGGCTCTAATTTAAAAGAGTGTGATGTGATGGGCGTTGTCCGAGGCACGTGGAATTTTTTTGATCTCCTCCCAGCATACCACAGATTTCCCAGAATTTAGGAAATCATTATTTTTTATATTGATTTCACAGATTTTTTCGTTGATTTCTTAAGCTATATCGACAAAGAAATGCGGAAAAAGAAAATTCTTTGGATAATTTACATCTATAAATTCAAAATTAATTTTAAATGTTGCTTTTCATGTTATAGAAACTGCATACATGAGGGCAGAATTTCTGTATCAAAACAGTGCATTAATTAAAAGAAGTTGAAATTCACTTCGAAAGCATCTTAGACGAATCGGTTTGAAATTTTACAAAGAAATGCAGAAAAATAGAGACCTCCAAATTACTTTTAAGTATGAAAATAACTATTTCGCCGAATTTTAGACTGCGACATCAGGACTGTTCAATAATTTGCACATACACGTAGAAAATTAGAGAAAAACATCTTAGTTGGTTTAAAAATAGTAAAAATCTATCTGTTCTTCAATTTGCAGCAATTTTTTACCCTGAAAGAAGACGTTTCTGACACTGTAAGAGCGATATTGCAGTACCTATGGGAATTTGTCAAGTTTTAAACTACTAACACCACATTGAACAGCGCTTAACAATTAATGTTTACACACCGGAAAAATCACTTAATGAAAAGGAACAGTTACTGCAGAAAGCGGATGTTACAATAAAATGCTTTAATGGCTTAGATAAGAAAAGTAACAGAAATAATAATTTCTAACTTTTTTTTAGGGTAAGAGAAGCAGGGGCGTAACAAGGGGGGGGGGATATCGGGATATATCCCCTCCCCCCGAAATTTTTGGATTAGTGATGAAATTCCGTCTATTTATACACATATAAGTTCATGTCCCCCCCCGAAATTTTTTCCAGGCGCATATCCCCTCCCGAAAAATTTTCCTGGCTACGCGCCTGAAGAGAACACACAACAGCGACGAAACCATGAAGGAAAAGAAATACCATTTTAAAATCTTAATTTTGACAAGAAGAAACAACACGAATTCGAAATGTTGAAAATATAATTTAAATTTCAATAAATTATTATAGCTATGCAGTTGAATATTAAAGATAAGTTTTCGTAACAGGAAGTATAATCAACGAAACAAAAAACAAAAGAGTGGAGAATTATGAGATAGTTCACTGCCACGTGTTTCAAGGCTGTTTGTTGCTGTTACATGAATGAATGAATAAACGTGACAGCAATGGCATTTTCAAAGAAACAGGTTATAAACTAAGTTGGTCAGTGTCAGAAATGCTGGGAATGTAATACATCCGGAGAATACAATAGCGGACACGCAAGTGCGAATTTTAGCTTCTGCGAATAACTGAATAAAACAATGGGAAACTGAAAGTCGACTTAGCTGTCGTACAGAGAGAGACCAGAAGTATATAAACGGAATAAGGGGGAAAACTGCAGGGGAAAAAAAAAAAAATCAATCGACAAATTCAGTGTAAGAAGTCTTAAAACTACCAGAAGAAAAAAAAATTGCACCGAATTTGGCGATGTTTTACTTAAATCTGGTGAGATTTTAGTTCAGTGGCACCCCCCCCTCGGGAGGGAAGCAGATGCCCCTCGTGAAAGCTTGCCATAACACAACACATCCCACACCCAATTCATAGAGAAAATCACTTTTGCAAGGTCAAGATTTCTTTAGAAAATGCAAAACACGAATCTATACGCGTATGTATAATGTCTCTTAAAATAGGCTATGAAGATTTTGTAATAGATCAACCGATGGAAACGCAACAAAACATTTTCGTATACCGTGAATGCGCCCCTCCCAATTAAACGTCCCCTCCACTTTTTAAATAAATTGGATTTTTGAAAAATCCCCAGAGAGCGCCCCCTCCCCCCTCAAATAAGCCTGTTACACATGTGAAACTCAACATTACTTTCTATCTGAACTTCCAGCGCCTTTGAAAGCAGACTGCTAATTTAAATGCCGAACTGTTGTGGTTATTGTCGGATGAAGAAATTAATGATGAATCTTTGGGTGAGTTCAGTACATGTGACGAAGATTCACGATGTATATATGTTTATAGATATACTAGCTGAAGTACCCGTTCTTCGCACGGGAATGAATGGACTTTTTGATATTAATATTTGTTGTGATTACTATTTATTGTAATAAAGAGATATAGCAAAATGGATATCGCGTTATATTGTGTTCAATAATCATGCATACTGAATTTCAAGGCAATCGTTTTTACGGTGCAGAAGGCGATGCGGCGTAGCTCAATCTAGTGGCGAGTTTTAGCAAAACGGATACGGCGAAAATATTCTTCGCATTCAGATATCGTATACGAATTCTGAATATCCGTATAGAATTCGTATACATCTTCGTATACGAATTTTTATGACGATCGGCTGAATAGCCCTAAGTTCCTGTGTTGACGCGACATCTAGTGTCAAGTTATAGGAAAATGGATCGTGCCAAACTCTTCCCCGTGTTCAAATATCTATGTATACCTATTTTCATAGCGATCATTCGCACAGTCAAGAAGTGATACGCTGCAGGGCCATCAGTGGTTAATTAAAGTAATGATTTGCTACAGCGCCGTCATGTGGCGAATTATAGCAAAATGGATAACGCCAAAATATTCTCATTGTTCAAATAGCTATGTATACTGATTTTCATAGCCACCGTTTGAATGGTAAAAAATTTGGCCTGCTGCAGCGTTATCTAGTGGCGAGTTAAAGTAATAATGCATTGCAGTGCCATCTAGTGGTGAGTAACATCAAAAGTAACAGTTAGAATATATTCTTCGTGCTCAAATGTGCAAGTATAAAAAATTTTATGCCGATCGGTCGAACGGTATAGAAGTTGATGCGTTGCAGCGCTATTTAGTGGTAATTTACAGCAAATGGATAGTGAAAAATATTCTCCGTGTTGTAATATCGGCGTGTACCAAATTTCATCGAATTGGTTGGACGATATTCGCATAGCAAACGGCTAAACGGAATAGAATTCGACGTTCTGCTGCGCCACCTAGTGGCAAGTAAGACGAAAACGGATAGCATAAAAACCTTCTCCATGATAAAAGACTTAGGTGAACCAAATTTCATGGTGATCGGTGAAACGGTGGTGGAGTTTTTCAACCTCCTACACACATACCAACATTCATTTTTATCTATAACCAGTCTTATTATACGTATATACCAGTCTCAAGTAAAATCCAGTTTCAAATCTAAGCCTCGCCAAAGTGCCAACATACGCCATTTTGCAAGAGTTTTTTCAGGGAATCATTCGAAGCATTGACTTGGCAGCAATCAAAATGGGAAATGGTTCTACCGCCAGGCATTTATTTGAAAAGTGGAATCCCTTAATACAGCCGCATTTTTTAAATTATCAACTATAACATGTTTTATTCATCGTTACCTCGATGTACTAAATGCGAAGATTTCAATTTTCTGAAATTTGGCGGATTTCCCCCAAGTTAATGTACTCAATTGGCGAGAATTCTGAAGCTACATCGCTTGAAATGCCATAATAACTGCATTATTTCTGCACGGATAGTTAAAATTTAATGCTGTATTCTAAGAAAACCTATACACTTGTTTTCAAAAATGCTATTCCCTTAAGCTCTCAGTAAATTGCGCCAAAAAGCCTAAAACTGTGCAAACCGCTAGAACTCACTTTCTAAAAATCGGCCTATCAGCCATTTTATTTTTCGCGAAACTAAAAAAAATTACATATTAATCTCTGATATCTTCGATCCTAATTGTTTTGCGTATAAAACATTTCATTCTCGCTCTCATTTCTTATGCGCACACGATATTATAATTAAAAAAATAACCTTACAAATATAAACTAAAAAAATCATTATTATTCTTTTATTTTTACTTTAAGAATTTAAAACATTTTATTCGGCAAAATTGCCACACATGGTAACCAAGATGCTTATTTCACACACTTTTTTCACTACAGGGGTTACAATTACGTAAAGCTTTCTGCGTGGAGAACATAAAAAATCTCTTAAATTCCGGGAACGGGTGGACTTTCAAAGTTTTAAAGTGGACTATCATTTATTCTATATTATTTTACATAACTGTGTAAAATTTCAGGCTGACAGGTCCATTTTTGTGGAATTGTATACTACCCAAATCAACAAATTGACAAACAGAATTTCATTTTTATTTATAAGACTAGCTGAAGTACCCGTTCTTCGCCCGGGAATGAATGGACTTTTTGATATTAGGATTTGTGGGGATTACTATTTATTGTAATAAAGAGATATAGCAAAATGGATATCGCTTTATATTGTGTTCAATAACCATGCATACCGAATTTCAAGGCAATCGTTTGTACGGTGCAGAAGGCCATGCGGCGTAGCGCAATCTAGTGGAGTTTTAGCAAAACGGATACGGCGGAAATATTCTTCGCATTCAGATATCGATGAATACGAAATTTCAGGACGATCGGCTGGAAAGCCCAGACGACGCGACATCTAGTGGCAAATTATATAGGAAAATGGATAGCGCCAAACTCTTCCCCGTGTTCAAATATCTATGTATACCTATTTTCATAGCGATCATTCGCACAGTCAAGAAGTGGTACACTGCAGGGCCATCTAGTGGTTAATTAAAGTAATGATTTGCTACAGCGCCGTCATGTGGCGAATTATAGCAAAATGGATAACGCCAAAATATTCTCATTGTTCAAAAAGCTATGTATACTGATTTTCATAGCCACCGTTTGAATGGTAAAAAATTTGGTCTGCTGCAGCGTCATCTAGTGGCGAGTTAAAATAATAATGCATTGCAGTGCCATCTAGTGGCGAGTAACATCAAAAGGAACACAGTTAGAATATATTCTTCGTGCTGAAATGTGAAAGTATAAGAAATTTTATGCGATCGGTCGAACGGTATAGAAGATGATGTGTTGCAGCGCCATTTAGCGGCAAGTTACAGCAAAATGGATACTGAAAATATTCTCCGTGTTCTAATATCCGCGTGTACCAAATTTCATCGAAATCGGTTGGACGATATTCGCATAGTAAACGGCTAAACGGAATAGAATTCGACGTTCTGCTGCGCCACGGCAAGTTAGAGGAAAACGGATAGCATAAAAAGCTTCTCAATGATAAAAGACTTAGGTGAACCAAATTTCATAGTGCAACGGTGCTGGAGTTTTTCAACCTCATACACACATACCAACATTCATTTTTATCTATAACCAGTATCATTATATATCCCAATCCCAGTCTCAAATAAAATCCAGTTTCAAATCTAAGCCTCGGCAAAGTGCCAACATACGCCATTTTGCAAGAATTTTTTCAGGAAATCATTCGAAGCACTGACTTAGCAGCAATCAATATGGGAAATGGTTCGGCCGCTAAAAAGTAAAGCACACATTTATTTGAAAAGGGGAATCCCTTAATACAACCGAATTTTTTTTTAAATTATCAACTATAACGTGTTTTATTCATCGTTACTCCGATGTACTAAATGAGAAGATTTCAATTTTCTGAAATTTGGCGGTATTCCCCCAACTTAAATCAATGTACTCATGGCGAGAATTCTGAAGATAGATCGCTTGAAATCCCTTAATAACTGCATTATTTCTTCACGGATCATTAAAATTTAACGCTGTATTCTAATAAAACCTTTGCACTTGCTTTCAAAAATCTATTTCCTTAAGCTCTCAATAAATTGCGCCAAGCCGAAAACTGTGCAAACCACTAGAACTCACTTTCTCAAAATCAGCATTTGAGCCATTTTATTTTTTCGCCAAACTAAAAAAAAAATTACATATTAGCCTCGGAAATCTTCAATTCTTATTGTTTTGCGTATAAAACATTTCATTCCTGCTCCGATTTCCCATGCACACGATATTATAATAAAAAATTAATAATCTTACAAATATGAACTAACAAAAAAAAATCATATTTATTCTTTTATTTTTACTTTGAGAATTTAAAACTTCTTATTCGGCAAAATCGCCACATATGGCAACCACGATCCTTATTTCACACTTTTTTCACTACAGGGGTTACATTACGGAAAGGTTTTTGCATGGAGAACATAAAAAATCTCTTAAATTCCGGGAACGGGTGGACTTTCCAAGTTTTAAAGTGGACTATGATTTATTCTATATTATTTTACATATCTGTGCAAAATTTCAGGCTGATATGTCCATTTTTGGGGATTTGTATACAACTCAAATCCACAAACAAACAAACAAACAGAATTTCATTTTTATTTATAAGATAACCTACGCTTGTTTTTAAAAATACCCTCTCATTAAATTGCGCCAAGCGCTAGAATCATAGGAAATCTGACACACTTTCAGATTTTAAATACGCACTAAAGTGCTATATATAAAAAGAGTTATAATCCATGGGTCTTCCCTATTTTCGTCCCTTCTTTCATTAAGTTGGAAAGTGAATCATTATTCATGAGTGTGATTAAACAAAATTAAAATTGATATTTCTAACATCCTTTTTTCTGGATGTTATACATTAGAAATATATCCAGAAAAGCTGCTCAGAAAAATGCACAATTCCAACTGAATGAAAATTTCGAAAACTGATACGCAGGTGTATTCATTACCCTAATAGCAGACGATTAAATTGCGATAAATAGCGCCAAGCGTTAGAATCCTCCTCAAAATCGCACATCAACCCTTTTTATTTTTCGACCAATTAAAAAGTTGCACATTTACTTTCGGAAAATTTCCAAATTCTATTTTTCTTTTGAGTATAAATCATTCATTCCGCTCTGATTTCACATGCACACGATATTTTAATTTAAAAACAACCATACAAATAATCTAGACAAAATTAAAAAAAATCGTTATTCTTTTATTTTTACTTCAAGAGTCTGAATCCTTTAATGAACTGCCGAATGTGGCAACCTAGATAAGCTTAATCGTCGCTTAATGCGCTGTGGGGTTACAATTACGAAATGGCGGAAAGCAAAAATTAGCCTTTTGCGATACGCTTTTATCGATATTTCCTAAAATAGTTCGAATTTTGAAAAAATCGCTTCGAGGTGTGTCGGGGCCTGTCATGGAGAATTTCCGTTCAAAATTTGGTAGGTCTACGATCACCCGTTTGCGAGCTACGCGAGACACAGACAAACAAACTAACAGTTTACACACATTGTTTTATCAATATAGCTACCAGTCTCAAATAAAATCCAGTTTCAAATCTAAGCCTCGCCAAAGTGCCAACATACGCCATTTTGCAAGAGTTTTTTCGGGAAATCATTCGAAGCATTGACTTAGCAGCAATCAATTTTGGAAATGGTTCGACCTTTAAAAAGTAAAGCTCACTTTTATTTGAAAAGTGGAATCCCTTAATACAGCCGCATTTTTTAAATTATCAACTATATAATGTGTTTTATTCATCGTTACTCCGATGTACTGTATGCGAAGATTTCAATTATCTGAAATTTGGCGGAATTCCTCCAACTTAAATCAATGCACTCAATTGGCGAGAATGCTGAAGATAGATCGCTTGAAATCCCTTAATAACTGCATTATTCCCGCACGGATCATTAAAATTTAACGATAATAACGCTGTGTTCTAATAAAACCTTTGCACCTGTTTTCAAAAATCCATTTCCTTAAGCTCTCAGTAAATTGCGCCAAGCCGGAAACTGTGCAAACCGCCAGAACTCACTTTCTCGGCATTTTGAGCCATTTTATTTTTCGCCAAACTAAAAAATTTTAACATATTAGCCTCAGAAATCTTCAATTCTTATTGTTTTGCGTATAAAACATTTCATTTATGTTCTGTTTTTCCATGCACACGATATTATAATTAAAAAAAAAATAACCATACGAATATAAACTAACAAAAAAAAAAATCATTATTATTCTTTTATTTTTACTTTGAGAATTTAATACATTTTATTCGGCAAAATCGCCACACATGGCAACCACGATGCTTCTTTCACACTTTTTTCACTACAGGGGTTACAATTATGGAAAGCTTTTTGCATGGAGAGCATAAAAAATCTCTTAAATTCCGGGAACGGGTGGACTTTCAAAGTTTTAAAGTAGACTATAATTTATTCTATATTATTTTACATATCTGTGCAAAATTTCAGGCTGATAGGTCCATTTTTGTGGATTTGTATACGAATCAAATCCACAAACAAACAAACAAACAGAATTTCATTTTTATTTATAAGGATATTGTAATGGATGCAACTCACATTAAATTACCATTAAATACCATTAAATGCGGTTTAAATTCGCAGATTAATTTTAATACAACGTTTTATTTCTCAGGTTGAAGTAGAATAAAATAAATCATACAAAAGTTATTTCAGATTCGTTTAATGTACTTCACAATTAGAAAAAGCAGACGATATAAAGACTCTGTATACCGTGTATCTGACTCCCTATAACGTGTTATAGGGAACCCGATCGCAATTTTTTCGCCATGTTCTAGGGGAGGGGGGGGGTCTATAATTTGTTCAAATAGAATTGGGAGGGAGGGGGGACAGCATGTATTATTTCTGTTTTTTATTCTCTTTCTTTTTTAAAAATAATATTGAATATTAACTTCATGCATTAAACATACATTCGTTGAGAAAGAGTAGCAATGACAGCAAAGCACTACGTGTTTTGAAGGCACGATTACAGTCCAAGGTCTAGTCAACCTTACTCACTTAAACAAGAGCGACGGACTTTGAATATTGCTCCATTCGTAAGAAGGGCAAACAATGAAAATTCATATCTCATTCCGTACCACGAATATATCTCGCCAGGGTGGATACGGATTCACAATACCCAGAGCACATATTGTATGGATAATCTTACAGGAAATATAACCATAATCTCGAGAATAAATACCAAGCCAGCCGTCCAACACAAAATCTGATTCACGCATGGACACATCTGATCTGATGCAGATATAACATGATTTACTTGGATTGGTATGATGCTAGCGTCCACACATTGAATTGTTCTGCTTTAGATATAGCATTCAGAGATTGCAATTGTTTAAATTAAAAAAAAAAAAATCAATCCTCGAATCTTAAAACGAGGTAAGCTGGAAAAAAAAAAGATAGAAATGAGGCAATGTATCAGATTTCTATAGCTTGTAGCAGGGCCTTTTATATTGTACAATAGAGAAGGCCCTGCTAAAAGACACAAATTTTGTTTGCTTTGCAATAGATAAACGATTAAATCGCGTGGACTAGTGGTTGGGAAGCTCTGTTTAAACAATGATTGCCCAGACACTTTAATGTATCGAAAGTCTTTTGGGCGACCCTATAAACAAGTGGCCCAGTACCCAGTCCATTGCAATCAAACACAGAGGTGAAAAACTAGAAGTTACAACAATCCTAAATACACAATTTTAACATTCTACAGCTAATTGCGAATTATGTAAGAGAGATACGTAACATCAGGCGCGTAGCCGGGAAAATTTTTCGGGGGGGGGATATATCCCGATATCCCCCCCCTGACGTACATACGTCCTCCCAAGACTTGTCAAAATGGATCTTGCATATGCATGTTCAAGTGTCAAGCAAACGGGTTGCTTATACCATCAACAATGACTTTATTAATGTGTCGAAACAACGAATCATTCGCGATAATATTTTTTGTTTTAACACATACGAAAGAAGTTTGATAAGTCCGTAACTTTGAAACGAAAAACCAATATACATAACAAAATGCATTTTATTTTTTGATGTAATCTCCTTTCATAATGATACACTTTTTTCAACGATGTTCTAACCTTTTTAATCCTTCCGAAAAATAAGATTTCTCGAACTCCTCAGAATAGGCAATAGCGGCATTAATCGCAGAAGTGGAAGAAAATCTCTTTCCATCAAGCCATTTTTTTAAATTTGGAAAAAGAAAAAAAGCCACTCGGAGGCCAAGTCAGGAGAGTAGACTGGGTGAGGGTGCAATTCGTATTGTGACTCAACCAATTCAGCTGCTGCGATTGCAGACGAGTGCACTGGCGTGGCGCATTGTCGTGATGAAAAAGCCCTTTATTCTTGGACAAGTGTGGTCGCTTTTCTTTCAATTTTGCATTAAAACGGTCTAGTAATAAGCGTAATACTGTCCGGCGATCATTTTTTTTTCTTTTCCAGATAGTCAATGTGGATTGTGCCCTTAATATTTCCAGCAGATGGAAATGTTTTTGCCTTTATTCGGAGCACGTTCATAAGACGAAGTCCACTGTTTAGACTGCTCTTTCATCAGTATAGTAGTATCATTCAGTATAGTAGTGTATCCATGTTTCATCAACTATAACATGATGCGGCAAAAATTCACTTGGAATGCGCTGGAACTTGTCTAAAAACTGCTTTGAAATGATTACACGGGTCCGCTTTTGATCGCCTGTCAGCAATAAGTATCAAGAATTATTAAAACACATATATAGTATTTACTAGCGGCTACCCGCGACTTCGCCAGAGTCGGCTTTAGAATTAGGTCCAGAGAGAAACGAAGCATGTGTGAATAACAAATATGTTTGCAACTAAAGAAACTGCATTTAAATATTATTTGCCTTTTTACTTATTTTAAATGAAGTATAATGCATGGTAGTGTACTTCATTTAAAATAAAAGAGTATGCAGAATTACTAAATTTAGATATTTTTCAGGCATTTGGCGAATAGAGACAGTTGCGACCGTATTTTCTAACTGTTTTGAGTGTTCCTGTAAAGGAACTATTTGCGCTACATGCATGAATTTTAGCCTATAATACTCAAGAATAGTGTAGCTTACTATCAGTGAAAAAAGCTTTGGAATCAGTTCAGTACTTACAGAGATTCACATAGAGCGTAATGCAATTCTTATGAGTATCCCTGTAAAAGAACTATTTGTGATATATGCATAAAAGGTAGCCTATAACACTCAGGGTCCCATCTGTGTCTAGGAGGTTCTGCTCTCAAAACTGGAATGCGGGAGGTGCCAGGTTCAAACCCCGGTCGCGCCTGTCGACCTAGCCGCTCTCAGTTTTCCGTGTTTTTTCCCAAAACCTCGCGAAAATACGCGCTAGGATCCCTTAGAAAATTCCATACAGAGGAATTCCCCATATAGGCCTAGGACCCTAGTGCAATCAATCGGTCTTAATCCACAAACAAACAAACAATAATACTCAGGAATAATGTAACTTTCAATCAGTGAAAAAAGTTTTTAAATCAGTTTAGTAGCTAGAAAATTTCTATAGAGCGCAATGCATTAGAATTATTTTGAGTGCCTCTGTAAAAGAATTATTTATGCTATATGCTTGAAAGGTTGCCTGTATGTTAATCCAGGGCATAAGCTATCTGCATTACAAATTTTTCCAACCATTTTTGTGTGATTCAGTCAAAAACATCCAAACACATAAAAGTACACATTTATATTATTGGTAGGATTTGGAAATTTATGAACTTTAAGAAACACATCTGGACTTTTCTTTTATCTTACATATTATCCCGGAGGTCATTCCCGCCTAACTGTTTTTTCGTCAAATGAGTTGCCAATCGTATTCAAAACCATTAATAATTTCATGTGCCCGGCATTTATCTCGGCAAAAAATCGCTCGTCTTGGCGGACCACCGGGATAATACGTAAGCACACTTTTCTTTACTTATGCTTTTAAATTTGGCGCAAAATCAACATAATTTCCATACCAATTTATGTTTTCCAAATGCATGTAATTTTTGCAAATAGAATTTCTGCTGTATTTCAAAAGCATAAATCATTTTGTGCGGGCGATAAAACGGTTTTTAATTAATAGTTAGAAAAGTACTTAAATTTTAAAATTCTGAGCCTCAAGTACACTTTACCGAAGTCATGGGCCCAGTCATGCTCAAATTTTCAAAGCACTGCTTTCTGTAGATTTGTCTGGAGAACATTCATTTTTATTATAGATTTTTATTATAGATAGATAGATTTAGCATAAAACTGGCATAATTTCCGTATTATTTAATGTTTTTCAAATGCACGTGCTTCTTCATTGAAGTTATAGCATTCTTGTTAGCTCAAAGCATGAATCACTTGATACGGGCGAAACTCGCAAAGCATGGCAACGTAAAAACGGTTTTTAATTAATAATTAAAAAAGTAATTTAAAAATCTAAAATTCTAAGTAGCCTATAACCTTCTCCAGGGTCCCATCTATATCTAAAACCAAAATTCATCATAATTTATTCAGCGGTTTAGGCGTGAAAGCGTTATAAACAAACAAACAAACAAACAAACAAACTCACTTTCGCATTTATAATATTAGTTAGGATTCCGCAATACTATCCAGAATCTAGAGCACTGAATATTTTTTTTTTTTTTTTAAGAAAGAGAGAGAGAGCTGAACGAAACTAAAAATGGATTTTCGACACTACCTTACACAACTATGATTCAGTTTTACAGCAATGCCGTCACTGATTTTCTCGCTATGCTGAGTCATAAAAAGCCATTCAGAGTGTGGTTCTAAAAATTGTGCCGAAATAAAAAATTTTGACAGGTTTCGCAGTTACAACCAAGTACTGAAACTAAAGTCTACAGAGCAAAACTCTTTTTAGAGAAACTTGACTTCGACATAACCTAAAAATAAAAAGGTGAAATGTGTGTCACTTTAGGTAAATAAAATTACACTTGCTAATTTAGAAATGCAGATAAGACATGTTTAGGACTCTTACAGGAATTCTTAGTCATTAAATTTATTTAAAAATCAGCCAAAACGCAAGGCTTGTTTCAGACAAATGTACTCAATATATCTATGTAAATAAAAATGTTAAATGTTCGTTTGTTCATAACTTCAAATATCCGAAAGTTCTTCACAGATTGCTTTGAAATTTTAACACAACGTTGCATTCGAATATGCGCGTTTCTATATGCTAGAAAACATAGATATATGCATTTCAAAAGCCAGAGGGTCAGGGGAGTTTTTTTAAGGATCCATTTTCACTCAGGGCATTGTAATCGAAACATTTACGGGATTTTAATGACCAGTCGGGATCTACCGACAAAAGCTAACCCATGGAACCACGCCCCCCCCCCACACACACACAACGGCGAGATGGAGACGGGGGATTTCTCGGAGACGCGACGGGTGAATACATTGATTTACCATTGGAGTTCGTCCGTACAAGACGAACAGCCTTTTAGGAACACTAAAAAAAAAAAATCTCCCAAATCCTTTTGAGTTGATATCACTAAAATTAAAAGACAACTATGTCAACTTACCTCGTCGTACATGAACTGTAGCGTAAGGGCGGATTTTCCCACACCACCACTGCCCACCATGATGACCTTATGCAAGGCGGGGGTAGCACTCTTGGTCTTGGACATCCTCCCGTCGTTCCGGCGTAGCAAGACGTCCGGTCGAAGCCTCTCCAAACTGAAAGGGCAATGCAGTTCCTTAATAAAATTCGGCATTTTAGTTCACAGGTAAGAATCTAACGTCAACTGAAGTGCAATAGCTCAATTTTTCGATGCTGACTCAAACAGTACAACTGACATCGATGACCAAGTCAGTGCAATATGTGTATTTTTTCTTTTCCTTTTACTTCCAACCACGCGCGACAGATAGATGTGGGATTTCCGGAGAGGGAGAGAGATCGCGCCGTGAGTTGTAGGAAAAAATCGATACCGAAAAGTACACACAACACTGGAATTGCGTGCGTTCTCCTCAAAAGTCTGGGTGCGGTTATTAAACCATCGCAGAATGTATCTCGTTTGCCAGTCTTGTCAATCAAAACATTCGCTGATCAATCAATCACACACAATTTACGATCCACAAGAAGTACTCATTTAAAAGAAAAACCGGCCTCCGATTTAGGTACGAAGCTATTCTCTCTTCTCGGCGTCACTTTCGAGTAGCCAGGTAGGCACACAGCAGGTGGTTGTGTTGTACAATGAGAAAAAAACTGAATTCATCCGGTTTTGCAAGATCCCGGCAGGATACGCTAACAAAGCGAGCGCCTGATCGTACAACTTGCCTGCTACTTTCTTTCTGTGCCTGGCCTAGGAAGCTCGGGTTGTCGGAACTGGGAGAGCACAGCTGTTCGAATCGTCGCCAGAGGTCGCCAAATCCCCCCGCGATCAGTCCCTGTCACGCACGGATGAGCCGCGCGCGTTGTCTAGTCAAAAAACAATTTCTACGGAAAAATAGTTAAGCGTAAGCCGAACATTTATATGGTAAACAAACGGATTAAAATCGACTTCAATAAAAAACAATTCCTTTCAAATACTTTTAATCCTTTTTTTTTTTTTAAATACTTCCGATTCAACAGCTCTGACATTTTGGCTGTTGCGATTCACGAAGAATACATTTCATTTCAATTACATACTTTAAAAGAGGACAACTAGGAAGACTGTCCAATGTCGTAAAAGTGCAGCCATAGCCATCTTGCTGGTAGTTAAATTGTGCGATGGCAACGGCTGCACTAATGACATTGGGAAGTGGTTGCCCTTCAAAGGGGGGTTTTTCCCTCCCCACTACACTA
Source organism: Cheiracanthium punctorium (assembly GCA_038373885.1). Taxonomy (NCBI): domain Eukaryota; kingdom Metazoa; phylum Arthropoda; class Arachnida; order Araneae; family Cheiracanthiidae; genus Cheiracanthium; species Cheiracanthium punctorium. Next base: position 786,951 of record JAWZYV010004109.1, read on the forward strand.
GTGAAATAGCGCTAGCGTTTAGAAGTGGGAGACGGTAGGTGCCTGGTTCGAAACCAGGTCGCGTCTGCCGACCGAACCGTTCGGAGTTTTCCGTAGTTTTCTCCAAAACTTCACGTAAATACGGGTTAGGATCTCTTAGAAAGTCCCCCACGGAGGGCAACCCCTCCCCCTAGGCCTAGATTCCTTGAGCAGATAATTGGTCTTAACACCATACACACATTCAGAGGGTGGCTTATTTTCAAGCTCTATAAAAGCATTAAACTATTTTTGTAAGCCAGGGGAGTATCCAGAGGCGGGGCTGAGGGGGATGCAGTCCTTGCCGGAATGGGACCCTTTATTTCGCTTAATCGCTGGAAATACACCTCAGAAACACAATGATATTTAATGTTGCCATTCAAAAGTTATATTAATAAGTTAAATTAATTAGGAGCTAAAGCGTAATAAAATCAGAACATATGTTTCAGCTGTATTTTTAATAATGTAAAACCTATTGGACACGTTGCGAATTTGCCACCTATGGCGATTTTTCATTATTTGGCGACTTGCGTACATGTAAAGTTAATAAAAGCTAAGGAACAGATAGTTTTGGCCTGCCACCAATGGCGACTTTTCATTATTGGGCGATTTACACATGCTCACAACCTATAATTACTGTTCATTTAAGGTTACCGGAAAACCGTTATCCGTATTTTCATTTACATAATCGTTTGCAGATTGGCGTACTTAAAACCACGAATTATACCATCTCGTCGCGCTAGCAAATATCCAAAGTGTACTATAACTGCTATAATGGCATAGTTAACGCCGCCAAATATTTCTATTGGTAGCAAATAATTCAGCTGAACGAGAACCGGCTTTAAAATAATCTGCATTATTATTATTTTTCATTTTCAAGATATTAGTTATTCTGTTTTGGAAAAACGAATAATCGCTAATTCTAAACTCCTGTTGTCTAAGCGAACTTACTATTTGAAAATTGTCAACTTTGTGTAACACATTTTGAGTTACTTATTTCATATAGTTTTTATTTTGGCGTAAAATGGGCGTAATTCTAACTCATGTTTGTAAATTTCACGCGATTCTAGATATTTGGAAACGCTTTGTTGCAAAGGAATGAATGATTTTATGCCAAATCTGGCAACCAATCGGTTCATTTTTTCAGTTTTTTATTAATATCTTCTAAAATAATTCGATTTTCGAAATTTAAATCAGCTTAGCAGGTTCCTCGGAATTTTTCGAATCTGTGGGCACCTTAGTCGAAACTCAAATCCCTACGGTTTAGGAGGAGATACGTCAACAAGCTTTGACAGCGCCAGCGGCCTTTACTTTTTTTTTTAGAATAGAGAGAGAACTCGTATCGATTTTCTTATAACACAAATATAAGAATAGAACTATCAAGCGTGTTTCAAGAGGAAAAAGAAAGGTACTTCCTCCTCAGAAGTAAAATACGCAAATTTCCGATTACCTGCACAATCCAGTAATTATTACGGCACAAGTGGAAGGTAGAATTTTGTATATAATTTCAAAATGGACAAAAAAGGTTAAATTTAACTTTTCCTTAGAATAGTGGACTATAATGTCCTGAACTAAAAATATTTATCGCGGGGCCCATTTTAAGTATTTTTGCTTTATTTTACAGGAATCGTGATAACTAGTTTATCCCAGGGTTTGTAAGAGCCCTGAATTTGCCAAAATTTCGAACTTTTTAAATATTGTTTTTAAACGTGGTCCCACACCCCCCCTCCTCATTTTTTAAAAATATATAAATAAAATACGGAAAGTTTTCCTCAGCATCTCACAAACAGTAGGACATGGCGGTTTTTTTTTTTTTTTTTTTGGTTTAAACAAGTTTTTTTTAAAAATCGTTTTATAATTACATGTATAGATATTTATAATTAAAGTTATTTATAAAATATTCAAATAATTAATATTCATTTTGAAAATAGTTAAAACTAAGTAAATAAACAACTGTTGCTACTTATGTGGGCATTGAAATTATTAAATTTTAATATTTTATTTAGAGATACTATTTTTAAAATTTAGTATAGTAATATAATACAATAGCAATTGTTTCCTACATAATACATGGAATATTGTTCTTAGATTCATCAGTAATAATGGTGATAAGTTGTTCAAAATGATGTTTTTAAGGTTTAGAAATAAGTTGTTAAAACACAAAAACTATTTTAGAAAATTTAAAATGCAGACTATAATTTAAGTTTAATCAATAGTTTTGGTAATTATAAAACATTAGGTATCTATTAGATTCATATAAAAACTTACTGTTGATATTTACAAGGATCTTTTTAAAGTACAGGGCCTGATTAAGACTCTCCGATACTATAGGCCTGCTATCATTTCGAGGCCTCCTCCCACCTACTCCTATTGCATTCTATAAGTATAAACAACAAGTATTGCAGTTTTGAGGCCCCCAGATTTTTTTTTTACTATAGGCTCAGGCCTCATAGGCCTATTCGGTAATCAGGGCCTGAGTATCAGAACTTATTCTACCTATAGTATTGGTAATTTTAAATTATCCAAAAAAATACATAATTGGTTTTTCTGAGAAAAAAGCCATTCGGTTTAAACCATGCCAACCCTGGGATATTTTAGGACAATTTTTCAGAAGTTCGGAATTTTAGCAATTAAGGACTCGTAATTACCCTATTAATTTTTTGACAATTAAATATAAGAATATAACTTTATTTGAAACAATTATAACTTAAACAGATAGCCGCGGCAATAAGAGAATTTCAATAACTGTGACTGACTGCCAAACTGTTATTGCCATAATCATGGAGAACGACACAGCCAACACCAACCAACCAGCCGTCCAAATACTGCGACACTTATATTTACAGGGAGTTTTGACGATTTCAGTTCGTGCCATTTGGATCTCGGAATCCGCTCAAACGATTTTTAAAAAATTAATATACGATTTAAATGGGTGCTAAATTCGATGACTAACGTCGCCCGTTTATTTAGGAAAACTCGTTTTTTTTTTAATTTAATTCAATTTAAAGAGACTTAACTCCCTCGTATAAATACTTAAACTCTTCGTTGACGTGGTAATAAGGCAGGTAGTATGAATATAGTGCTGTTGGCGGACGCGAAAGTGTGAGAGTATACGGCCTGAGAGTTACATATTTTTTAAGAATAAGTAGGTTCTTAATTTATTTATTTTTTGGTTCAATTAATCATCAAATTTCATCACAGTATTCCGAATTGTTATAAATCTGCTCTGGACAAAATTGATGCAATCAACTGACCTAACAAATCTAAAGGGAAAAGAAAGACTCGGCGCTCAATCTTAGTCCATGATTTCACAATTCCGTCATCCTTCCTTTAAAATAGTTTATTCCTTGTGGATTAATTAGTCACTCTTTTAATAATATTTCTATTTCCTTTTGGCTCTCAGCTATCCGAGATGTCGCGTAGATCTGTGAAAACTTAACTTATAACGTAAACCAGATTGTGTCAAGCTTGGCTAGGGCGCTTAGCATTTGATTTTTGTACCGACGTCTTGGGTTCGCTCTTTTGCGAGGATTGGCTTTGGTTTATTGTCGTTTTGTTTTATTTCAGTTTAAAAAAATAATAGATTACTATAAACCTTGCTTATTTTTTTGTAAGTTATTTTGCTATAATTAAGTAAGTAAAATTTAAGTAAATATTTGCTTAGTGTTATAGCATCCAAACTAAGTGAAATGTATATGAAAGATTTGCTTACCCTTTTGGATAGCGTGAAGCAAAAAATAAATTATTGAAATAAATTCATTTGCAAACACATTACATAGACTCAGTGAAAGTGTGATATATTTGAGTGTATTTCATAATTAAAAGCATTGCTTAAATGCGTAAATCTTCTTTAGAAAACAAAACGAAAACTGCAATGGAATTTAAAAACAAATCTTTAAAAGTCACAGCAGGGCGTCACTCAAAATTTGATATTATTTTTAAGACCCATATTTAAAATGCATATAGCTATAAAGTAAAATGCTGCGTCACAAATTTTTAATACGTTAAAGGTTTTTGCATGGGGATATAGTTATACTACACATTAGAAAGTGAAAGGTCATTCATTCACTGTCTTCTTACCTAAGATATTAAATTGATGCAATAAATTGCAGATAATTCGCCTGCGGACAATAGTGAGTTGAGAACATAGGCGGCCTCATATAGGCACAATAGAGTAATTCTTTTTTTTAATAATAATAATAAATAATAATTAGATTTAATTATTAAATTTTTATTTTTCGAGGATTTGCTTATAACGATGATATATTTCTTTTTAAATGAGTGAACTTAAAATATTATAAATAACAAATTCACACGAATTTCAAGCATTGTAACTATATCATTTTATTTGACTGCAATATGTTTAAAGGTACGTTGCAATTAGTTGATTTTCAATATCATAAAATAAAGGCTACTCAAGTGACTATTACGAAAACAGATTCATCAAAATTAATAAAGAAATATATTGAATTAAATTTTAAATAAAAATATTCTTTAATTTTCATGGTAACATTAATTTTAAAAAAAATGTTACAATAATTGTATAAATGTATTTAGTCTCACTGTTATAAATTTAATTCAAAATCTGAGGGGAGGGGAGGAGACGTGTTTCGATATTTTGCGACAGGAGAGTAAAATGATGGAGGAAAGATATCAATTACAGTTAAAATAATTTATAAGATACTTAATTAGCAATTTTTTTAATTAGTGAAAATATGGTTTTAAAATTTTAAATAATTGTAGTATTTAAAATAAATTGATTTAAAATTTTGTGATATTTTTTTAATCTCATTTGAGTTTGTAAAATATCTTTTGACGAGATAAAATATAAAATTTAGGGGAAAATCAGAAACAAGTCTGTGACATATCAAAAATCCGGCGCTAAAAATGGGACTTCATGGCCACTCCTACAGTACGCATCTCTTACTCTTTTGATAAGAAATTAATCTCTCAACAATGAGTTAAATGCCTTCTAGAGAGGCTTGTTATTGCAAGGTGTAAGTAAAAAATACAAAATTGTTCACGTTTTGAAACATCATAACACCAACAACTTCTACCGTCACTTTGTGTGTGTGTGCGTGCAATATTAAATAACTCGATAGAACCAGTGTGGGAGTATTTATAAAAATCTGCTAATTATTAAGCAATTTGTTTTGAATATATGCTCCCTATTCATTCAAGCCTATCTTAGTGTGCAGGAAAGGTATCAAAAGAGCATGCAAAATTGAGATATTCTCATGAAGTATTTCCCATTTTCTGCATGGAAACAACCTTGTTCCCCAAAGAAGCAACATACTTTTCCACAACACGATACGTCATGCTCCGAATACGTAGCCTATAAATTACTGCATTTGATGCTAACTGTATTCAAAAATTATTTTCTTGACATTAAAAATGCAGCCAAGGAAAATGATAAATTTACAAACATGGTAACCCAATAGGAAACCGAAACTTGACGCCAGAAATAGGCCATAGTAATTACGTATACGATGAACTGTTCTCTCCAGCCAGTTAACACTAGGTGAAGTCACGCAATGAAATACAAAGAAAATCAGACTTTTCCTTTAAGGTTCTTTTTTTTTTTTATAATGAGAGAAGAAGAAAAAAATTCGAAGTTTCACTTCGTTAGCAACGGGTGTAAATACACTACAATAAAAGCAATAAGTATCTCCTTAAAAGAATAAAACAAAACCGATAAAAAAAGAGGATTTGCAAAGGTTTTATTCATTGAGAGTAATAAAATGTGTTGTAACAACAGTAAAATAAGATTAACATGTCTGAAGGGAAGGACGGTTAAGTACCGAGCACAGTTTAAGATTGGTTCGAAATCTAATATAGTTTTATGAATAAGTAAATGTAGTACAGAAGTAGGAAAATCCTTTCAATTAAATTCGTTGCATTCAATAACGTAAATAACACTCAAATTCAAAGAGCCTTTCCGCCCCTTCTTGATCCTCTCTTATAAGCGAAGTGAGATTTCCTGAAGCAAAAAAATGATTCACTGTTGTTTACCCTCATAGCTATTCACATTACGGAAGATTAAGAGCTTTAAGAATTCTGACTGTAAAACTCTGGAAAAAGAAAACTTCTTTCTCTAACGTTAAGAGGTCTCGAATTTTTTTTTTTTTTCTTCTTCTTCTTTTTTAAGAAAAGCTCTTAAGTTCAATTACATCGGTGAAGGGAGAAATAGACAGCATCAGCGTGTTTAGGCAAGCATTGAAAAAACTCGCAGTGTCTAACATTACAGGATTCTTAAAAATATCCTAGTTTTAATTTCCTTGACATAGACTCTATTCGTTTTCAGACCTTTATTCTCTAGCAAAAAGCTTTTACATTAAAATTCATATATAGCCTCATACCATCTGTTGTGTTCGTAAACTCCCGCGACGGAGTACGTAAAGCAGTCACCAAGTGCCAAGCACAATTATACTGCTACTTCTGAACTTTCTTAATGATGCGACAGTGCGCTATCCATTCATTCTGTTACAAGGTAGCTACGAAGATAGTAGCTCGTTTTCTTCAATGTAATTGAATAAGATTTTAATTAAAGGAATTAAGTTGATCTTTAGTTTCTTATGTTTTTTAATCAACTTACGGCCACAAGACCATCTTTATTGTAAGATATTTCGGAATCTTTAAAGATATCTCAGAGAGACATTTTATGACAACAGTCTGAAATTTTGTGCATCACATAATTTTTGTATGAGGCACATTTTACTAATTGGGATTTTTTATTTGTACGGGGTCGTAAACAAATTTAAAGAGTCTCGCTTTTTTTTAACGCAAAGAAATTTTTCTTAGCGTAGCCCTTTTTTTTCCTACCTTCTTTTTTCAATTTTTTTTTTTTTGGGGGGGGGGGGTCGTAAACAAATTTAAAGAGTCTCGCTTTTTTGAATGCGAGGAAAATTTTCTTAGCGTAGACTTTTTTTTCCTACCTTATTTTGAACAGTTTTAAAATTTGCATTGCCCACTTGTCTGAAATAGATAACGAATTAAATCTTGTTACCACCTTTTTGGGACATCCTGTATATATTTGTTTGCTTTTACAGTAATGCGGGACACGACATTTTAAAACACAGATGAATATATTTATAAAAGTATTAATGAAAATATGGAATCTAAGTTCTATACCTTAAAAAAATCAGTGAATTGGCAAGCCGCGCATAGAATAGATTTGAGTCAGCAAAAAAAAAAAAAAAAAAAAAAAAAAGAATAATAAAAGAGTAATCTATGCTTTGAGCACAGAAAAAACGTGCACAAAAATATAATTTCAACACATACATATTAGGAAACGAATAAAATTATATGTAACACAATCTCAGTCACTCTCTGCAATAAAAATGCACCTTTGGATAGAATAATATATAGACTGGCAGAATTTCACAACTTAAGAAGCTTGAGATCTCCTGCTTTTTAAATCGAAGCGCCTTTCTTAAGCATATCTTTTCAGAATTAAATGCACATCTTATCAATACTTCTCTTAATTGTCATGTGTGTCCATATAAACAAACTTAATATTCCATTACTAAAGCTGCATAATGTAAATTCATTTTCAAAAATTTGCCAAAAGAAATATCGGAGTATATACAAAACAATTAAAATACATATGAGATAAAACTATTCACATATAAAACTTATATATAAAGACAGCACTAAAACTTGAAAGATCTAATTTTTTAACAAAAAATACTTTTATTAATGTCATTCAGCTTTAAAATTTCCAGCATATTTCTCGATAAATAATGAGCTTTCATTTATACAATTTAATTTATAAAACAACTCCAGAAGCATCATTTCAACTCTTTCGGGTCGTGTCTCCTTCGGTTCAGCTCTTTCAGGCTCTCAGGTTGTTGAGCTTGATCAAGATGGGAAAATAAAAATTAAAAAAAAAAGAGCTGATCTTGAGAATCTGATGAATAGAATTGGGAGAAGTTGCAATAAGCTCGTAAATTGACTTGGGCCAAAATCCCGAGAATTGGCTAGCCTGAACAAGGGATTTTGGGAAATAAAATAAACCGATAATTTGCTTTTTACGATATCATTATAAGCCAGCGGCGGCTCCTCCATTTGCGCACATGAGCACGTGGACCCCCAAAGGAAAAACCAAATTATAAATACAGTAACAAATTAAATAAATAAATAAGTACACCTCTAGATTTTTGTGAATTTAAAACGCGAGTTTTACTCTCTCATCTCCTCCCCCCACTATTATTAAATACGCTTATTACAGCTAACGCACTGTACTGTAGGTTACTACAGCACAATCTTAAATCGATCGCACGTGCGCACGGAAAATTTCCCTTCTGAACCGCTCTCTGTGAAGAGAAGCGGAGAGAGTTGAGAAGAAGTACGGCGCTCTGCTGATATCATTCCGAGTGTGTACGCGTACGATTTTTTTTTTTTTTTTCGGTTATCGCTTCCGGATTTTCCCTTGGTTTCTTACATTCGATTAGTTAATCCATTTTTTTTTTCATTTTCTTATTATTTTCTTTATTTTATCATTTTTTACAAACTAGTTTAAATACGGGTGTAAAATAAGTGTTTCGGAGATAAAGCAATGACAATTTTCAATATTATCCTTTGAAAAAAATTTTGAAATAAAATGAATCAAGACACCTTTAAACAAAACAACGGAAAAAACACTCAAAATACTGGTGTTAAACGATAAAGTAAATAAAAAATTTTGTAAAAAGCACACATAAGAAGTTATAGGTAATCAGATACGTACGTTGCGACCAAAAATTGTTTTGGTCTTCCTCAGTCAAAGCCCTTCGTCACAAGGTATGCAGATGAATTGGAAATAAATTTCACATTGACATCTACTAGATATGGAAAACATGTAAAGCTACCAGTAAGTATGAGGAGAACAGTCCGATTTGTCCGAAATTTCGAAGTCGTATACTGCCTTACATCACTTGAGTCAAGGATTCGCATTCATATTTCTAGATTTTCGTATGATACGTATCCTGTTTCTGGATTTTTAAAAAGTGTGCGAGCTATGTGTGTTTTTCACAAAGTTTTTTATTTACTTTATCAAGACACCTTTGCTAAAACTTATCTTGGTGACGAAATGTAAGACAAAATATTACTTGTTTTCTTTCGTTTGCGTGCATTGTTTTCCTTTAACTGCCCGAAACGCAAATATATTTTAATTTGTAAGGTGCGTCGTATCTGCATATTTAATTTTCGAAATTTGTTTTGAGAACATCCATTTAAATAACCCACGAGCCGCCACTGTTATAAGCTAGTTTTATAATGCACTGACAAACTAAAGCCCAGTTAAACAGGTGGTATTGCACTCTCCCTTTCAGCATTCATTCAAAAGGAATTCTTAACCTCTGCTCTTCAAAACCGCATGAAGAAAATCTGATTTGCGAAATACAAACAAGTACATACATCATCACGATAATAAGTGTTTTTATTACGGCAGAAAACTGCTTACATCTATTGCATCATATGAGCTGCAAACAGCTTTTTTTTTTTTAATAGACATAAAATCTACCAAAGCGTGACACTGGGACTGCATTTCATTCATTTACAAACAATGAAAGCAAAGCTGTTTGCAAAGGCACTAAAAACAACAATAGGAGAATTCAAAAAGACAACCGCTGAGAGAGAGAGAAAAAAAAAAAAAAATCATTTACAGAAAGAAACATCTGTTAATTATTTTTACTACTGCTCTACAAAGATGAGTAGTTTGCATCATCATAATATTTGGTAGGAAAGGTTAATAAGTGTGTGGGTAACAAATTACGGAAGAGAATAGCATTTCACGCATGTTATTTTTTAGAACATACTAAATCTTAATGATCAGTCAATGGGTTGAAGTTATTGGTTCTATCAAATTATGACATACGATATGCATGGAGAAACCCTCATTTAATAGGCGTAGTGGATATATATTATAGAATGGAAACAGGATCGAATGAAAAATCTTGTCAAATCCTAAAAGCACACTTAATGTTATACCTTCTTTAAAATATTAACTAAATTTTCTAGTTCCATTATTTACATTAATTTAAGAAGTAAAATAAAATAAATATGAAGAAAAGAAACTTTGATTAATTTATGCTGACAAATCTAGTAACAACTATGCTATTTTAGGTAAACAGTTGTATTCAGTGGCACAACCAGAATTTTCGTTTGGGGGGGGGGGTGGCTGGAGCTGTAAATACTTCACAGAAAAACAATATTCTGAATTTGGTTATAATTACTTCGATTATGTTTATAATTCTCTTGCCAATAGATACAAGCCTACTACCAACGTAACTCGTTATATAGTAATAATTATCTGATCTTTTCAGTGACATAACAAAAAAACAAACAAACAAACAAACAAAAATTACTGTCTTTCACACACTAATTGTAAGCGAAAACCAACGTCCTTTTTTAAAAATATTTTAGAAATAATTTGAAGACAAATTTTTGAAATACAACATTTTAATTCTATGAGACAATTTTCAAAACTTTTCCGATCCAAATCTCCAGCTTTGCGGGGGTTTTAGCCCCCCCATAGGTGCGCCTATAGTTGTACCAATACGAAATGAAATTACACAGCCAGCGCACACTTAGGCAAACACAAATGACAAGCTGGAGCACATTTCGAATGAAATAAGTTCACACACCTTTAAAAACAATGGAAGTTAATTTAATCGCACTTAGAAAACGATGCGTGAAAAATTAGCTACACGAAATGTGTGCCCAACCTTTCTCTATTGTAAATGTGACACCTGCTTATCTCTAATTCAGCTGAATGAATACTCGCGAGTATCGAACAGATGCAAAGCTGATTGACCAGATATACATTTTGGGTTACTTCGTTACGTTGGCTATGAAATGGAGAGAGAAAAAACAAACCTAGTTCCGCGAGCTATTTTTGGTATTTTTCCTCCAAAACCTTTCCCATCCATACCGTCCGGACGTTAAAAAGTCCGTGAACCTGAAAAATAGATTTCAGTACCTTCAACACATGACCGAATTCGGAATGTTTTATGCCGCATACTTGAAACATTCCAAACCCTCTCGCAACAGGGGATTTAAAAACGGATGACATCAAATCTGTCTGCGAGAAAAGTTCAAAAAGCTAATGACATCACGAGCTTTACAGGCTCTATAATTTATGTAATGTAACGCGGTGAAATGAGCCGTATGCAATTCAAAACGCGTAATGAGGGCATTTTGACGACTCCAAATTTCAATTTCAGTGAAACATGAGCATTAAACTGAGATTATTCGAGTAGCTACTGTTATTTCTGAGCTAATCGCTTTCACTAAACTTATTTTTCTTTCTTGCGTTTCTTTATTATAGCGTACAAATTCAAAATAGAAAACTGCCATTCCTAATGAGTTTTTGATTGCGAAAAATATCTACAATTTAACAGCTCATAAGTAATAATTTCAAAATTACATTTATGTATGCAGATGAATTAGAAATAAATTTCACACTGACATCTACTCGATATGGAAAACATGTAAAGCTACCAGTAAGTATGAGGATGAGGAGAGAGCAGTCCGATTACTTGAAATTTCGATTCGTATAGTGCCTTACATCACTTGAGTCTAGGATTCGCATTCATATTTCTAGATTCTCGTATCATACGTATCCTGTTTTTGGATTTGTAAAAAGTGACTGCATCAGTTTAGGATCGTATGATCCAGAACGAACCTATTAGTCAGACCAGGGCCTGACTATTAACATTTCTGTGCTCAGGGCACTTCTCAAATTTTGTGCCACTATATAAGCAGGCTTGATTTTTGTGCCCTATATCAATGGCGTATCGAGCAGAACTGGCTACCTCATACATTTACATAATAGTATTCAGTAGCATTACATTTACAAAGTAGTAAGTATTTTGGCGCCTCCATAGAGATGGCACCCGGTGCGGCCGAAGCAGTTGATGTTGATAGTAAGGAGAATTTTCCTGCAGTGTACTGCACGGGTCTGGGAAGAACTGGAAATGGCCAGGAAAAATGATATAGAGTGGTACAAGCTAAATGAAATCGTATGCAAAATCAGAACTCCAGCAGGGCCTGTTTTCAGCTCGAGGACTATCTGCATTTAATGTACATGAAATCTAATCATTTTTAAAAATTCATGCAATGTAAAAATTACATTTGTGAACAGGGATCAATGTATACAAATTTGGGTCCGTTTCGTCCTTTCACAAAATTACAATCGATTAAAACGGCCCCTTCACAAAAATACAATTGATTAAGGCTCCTTTACAAAAGCAATCGATTAAAACAAACCTTCAAAGGCATTTTACCCTATATTTTAATTGTTTTGTAAATTATTTTAACAACAAAACAACAACAAAACAAAAAAAACTTTTATAAAATTTGATACGAAAATTACAAAAAAATAGATGTTGAAATTCACAAAAATAAAGTTTAAACAAAAATGGGAGCCTGAAAAAAATCCCTGGATCGAACCCTAGTGAAGTATCATTAATATATCATAATTGTGCTGAAAAGTGCTTGTGAGTTATTTTTTCAATATTTTAACTGTATAATATTAATTAGGTTTGATCATTTACCATTATTGCCCGAAATTATTAAACTTAAAATGTTTTTACTGACTTTAGTAATTCCATTATAGTTTATGAAGAGTTAAGGTATTACTTTTTAACTGTTAACTAACTTATTATTCAGGGGGCATATAACATGTCTGAGTCATACTATGTAACATCCGTTACAACGTGTAACGCCTGTACGAAACTTTTTAATTTTTTTACTGCAGAGAAAAAATGACAGTATTTTCATGTCAAGGTTCTGATAAATTACAAGCATGTCTTGTAATTTTTTTTTAATTCTTGAAGAAATTTACTTAATAGATTTACATTTTTTTTTTTCAATCTTATGGTGCTGTAGTACAAATGATGTTCCATTCTATGTAACATCCGTTAGTTAATGTGTATATATATATACAAAATTATATATATAATATATAATAGCTTACTTACGTAAAGTGAAATCCCAAGATAATCCATTGATAAAGTGAAAAAAATAAAAAAAAAATAAAAAAGTAGATAGCACATGGTGCCAATTAACGAGCTTATACCGGATAAGTGTTTAAATATAGCCTTTTAAGGCAATGAAAGAGTGGATAAATTGGATATAAAGAGCCAAATTAGAACTGGTGTGCTTTTTAAGCCTAATCACATGTAACCACAAATAGACGGAAAATGGAATTAATATTGAAATGGTGTGCTCCATCATCAGGCGCCACCGCACACACATTTCAATTTAAACGAAAAAAACAATTATATATATATATATATATATATATATATATATATAATTTTTTTTTCAGCTTAAGTACACCAGAAATAAATTTTAAACCTCTCAAGTTTATCTTCAGTCTTGGTTTTTATCAAGAAAACATAATTTATTCCTATTTTGAAACATTAATATTCACCATTTGTGCCTTTTTATTTTATTTTACTCTGGTATAACAAGACCTTAAAAATCCAAATTTATGTTGTACTATGCTGCACATAAACTTTTATAAATTACACAGAAATAAAATATTTAAAAAATAAAAGTATCATTTTATTCAGGAAATCAGAAGATTTAAAATGATATATATGTATCATGACAGCATTACTTTAAATTTTAAAATTTTTATTCAAAAAATTAATGAGTACATTTTTTTAAACAAATTGTACCGATTCCCAAATATTTTTTTATAAACTCTGCAAAATTTCAACTTGAGATTTTAATGGGATCATGGAGAAAAAAAACTATGTGGCATATAGCCGCCCCCCCCCCAAAAAAAAAGAGTGACCGTGTAACATATAATAGTGTATGTAAGGTTAAAAACTGTGCCTTTCACTAGGGGATAAATAGTGTCCTTAGAAGGGATCAATTAATAATTCTCTAGGCAGGGATATATCCTTCAGCTGGGGACGATCTCCGGCATCCCCCGTCCATTTGCACCCTGGTTGTAATGATGGTTGTCACTACAATAGAAAATACTATATTTTTGGTTAAGCTATTTTTTTTTACTCTCGTAAGTTGCTTTGAGGTTGTTAGTGCAGTTTTCATCCACATATCACTGTGAATCTGGATCATCAGCATACATAAGGTCAAAATATTGAACAAAGCTGGACATTGTAAATAACCTGAGGTGTGCTTTTTCACAGATACAACCTAATATTCGAAAACTTGTCACAGACAAACAGTGACAGCCCTCCCATTAACACTTAAAATTCCTGAATTTTAAAAACATTCGCAGCCAATCACACAACAGTTCCAAGTGTAAGCTAAAGTTCCTATATCAGACTATAAGTGGAGGGGGGGGGTATAATATACAGGTATAGGATAAAATAATAGGAACACCTGTGAAAGAATGGAGTCGTCCTTCGACCGTCCAATAAATGGCGGGCACGTGTCGCAAGATTGTGCCACCTAGTGGCGATGAAAGGAAAGGTATCAGTGTAGCATTTGGCAGAGTGAGAGTTGCATGAGAAAAATCTGTTCCTAGCAAAGTGCGATTATGTCCGACCTATCTGACCTTAAGAGGCATGATAATCGGAGCTCGCCTCGCTGGAGCTTCCGTGTCCAGAACAACGAACCTTGTGGTTGTTTCAAGGACCACTGTATCAAGGACTCTGTCGGCATAGACAAAGTTGGGTAAGGCGTCTTCTGCAAAGCACAACAGCGGCAGGAAGTCGAAGTTGTCGGACCGTGATAGATGGAGTGTTGAAGAGGATAGTCGCTCGAAAATGCAAGACTACACTGCCGGTTGATAACGTCCGAGATGAATACCCACCTTCAGAACCCCGTATCCATGAAAACAATTCAACGGGAGTTGCATGCTGCTAACATTCATGGCAGAGTAGCTATTCCAAAACCGTTAGTTTCAGTGTGGAATGCTTTGAAGAGACTACAGTGGTGCCAAGACCACCTAAAATGGACAACTGCAATGGGAACAAGTCATCTGGTCTGATGAATCCTCTTTTACACTATTCCAGACCACCGGACGTGTGTTCGTGTGGTGAACGCCGGCAGAAGCATTTCATGTTGACTGCCTGTTTCCAACCGTGAAACATGGGGGTGGGTCTGTGATGGTGTGGGGCACTATATCTGCCCGTGGATTGGGGCCTCTCGGTGTCTTGAGGGGGCCATTACCGAAACATTCTCGCAGATCATCTTCACCCTATGCTTCATACTCTCTTTCCGGGAGAATGTCCTGTGTTTCAAGATGACAACGCCCCTGTTCACACGTCTCACTGTGTTCAAACATGGTTACATGAGCATAATGATGAAGTGGATCATCTAACATGGTGTCCTCAGTCCCCTGATCTAAATATCATTGAGCTATTGTGGGTTTCTTTTAGAGAAAAAAGTCCATGCTTAGTTTCCTCCTCCACGCACACTCTCTGAACTCGAGACGGCTCTACAAGAGGAATGGCTGCAAATTCTGATGAACTTTATTTGTCAATCTCACGTCGAATGCAAGCTGTTATTCAGACCAAAGGTGGCCCAACTCCTTATTAATAAAATATGTTCATTTTTTTCACAGGTGTTCCTATTATTTTGTCCTATACCTGTATATATGTAACGAATAATGATTTGGCCAAATAGTGAATATTCATTTGATAGCTTAAGTCAAATATGAAATATTTGGGCAATAGTTTAAGCCAAATATTACATTTTAAAAAATTTCATTTTAATAGTAAATAAGATGCTGCTTTTCAAATTTTGAATTAAATACTAAATAAACACCAATTAAAATTCCTTTCACATTATTTGTAGGCATTTAAAAACACGCAACAATATATTTTCTGTAAAATTCTTGGTCTTAAAAGACATTTTTTACAAAGTCAAGTAAATAATAGTAGCATAGTTATTTTGAGATATTCATAATTTAATAAATATGCTATGATTAATGTGATTAATCTGATAACCACACACATCATGGAGGATACATTACACTTTGGGTTTTACAACCCCTGGGGAAAACATACTTCGTAGCTGTTCAAAATTGTGTTGGCAGTTGAGGATCTGGAAAAAGTCCCCCCCTTCCAATTAATAAAGAAAAACTGAAATTCGAGTAATTGACTCTTGTGATTAAACAGGGGTTAATACAGGCAGGGTTGGCTTTTTACCGGTAAAAACCTGGGAAAAAGGGGTAAAAACCTAATGATACAATAAACTCCCCGAGTCATAAATTGTATATTAATGCTATTTATAAAACTGTATTCTCATGTAATTGATGTGGATATATCATCATCAGGACATCATGATGATGCAAACTACATTATGTGATTGTGCAAACTACATTATGTAACAAATAATATTTGTAAGCATTTAGTTTTCATTAAAATGATTAAGATAAGTTAAGTGTAGTAAAAGTATATTTGCAATTTTCCTTTAAGTAAAAATTATTAAACTAGCCTGCATTACATAATTGTAATAAATATTGTAATGTGCCTTCTCATAATAATAGTTTTAATAAGTTTAATAATGATAAATGTACATTATCTATAAATTTGAATTTCTTGTAAGATGAAAACATGGATGAAAGTTTTCTGTGTTTATTATATTCCTTAAAATGAACTATTTTCGTATAGCATTCTTTTACTTACCAAATCAGACACTGAATTAGGTGAATATTGTTATATAGAAATGGAAATAGTGATATTAAATGTCCTGAACTTTTATTCCAGAGAAAATGAAAAAATAGATAAATCTTCATTGAATGCTTGTGGATTAAGGCCGATTGACTGCACTAGGATTATAATCCTATTGGGGAATACCTTCCTATTCCTAAGGGATCCTAGCTAGTATTTATGTGCGATTTCTGAAAAAAAAAATCTACGGAAAACTCCGAACAGCTAGATCAACAGGCACGACCAGGGTATGAACCTGGCACCTCCCACCATCCAGTTTCGATAGCAGAACCTCTCAGCCATTGATGGAGAGATAAATCTTCAAAAAAGTGACAAAAAATAGTCAAATTATTAAGTTTTTCTCAAAGGTTGTAAAATCCCTGGTAAAAACATGTTTTTCCAAAGACGGTAAAAACCGTAGTAAAAACCGGTAAATACCGTCCAACCCTCAATACAGGAATTTTTTCCAGGTCCCATCCCAAAAGCAGAAAGTAGGTAAAAGTGCAACGCACGTCGCAGAACAATCAGTCTTTGCAGAACATTTCATCTTTTAAAAGAAAGAAGATATAAAATGATATGTCCTGCAGAGTAATTGAATTGGTGCGCCCTTTATGCCATGCTTTCTCTCTTCACTTTTTGCACAACTTTTATACCTATTTTACATTTTAGCATGGTCTGTCAGACTTGGACAAAATGCCTGCAGAACATTTGCAACTGTTTGAAGTTATGTTGCAGAACAGTGGATTTAATTCAGCTCCTGGGGGTCCCATTTTTGTGAAAATTGCTTATTTTTGTGAATTTCAATACTTAATTTTGTGAATGTTAATACAGTTGAACGCCAGAAATCCGCCGACCTAAAATCCGCAAACGTCCGAAATCCGCACACCTTGTCTGATATAAATAATAAAATTCGCAGTATTCCACCAATGAAGAAATTGTTGAAAAGTTTCTTGAATCCAGATAAATATGATTCTGATGATGATCTAAAACTTGGGTAATAATAATAATAAAATCCGTTTGATAAAAGTTTAAAGTTAAGAAAAGAATACTCTAAATTTTTACAACAGCTAAGTTCTATAACAAAACAAAAATTAATCATAATTCTGTTTAAATATTCTGATGAAAATATGCAGTTTAAACAGTTATTGTCTAAACAGCATATTTAAACAGTTATACAATTTGCAAAATTAAATAAATAAAAGAAAGAAAGAAACAAAGTAGAATAAATATATTTTAAAACAAATCACCATAGAACATGTTTTCAAAATTAGAGAGAGGAAATTTTGAAACAATTTGCTTTGCTAGTCTTCATGTAATTTCTTTTTTCTCCTATGTTTTTGTATTTAAAGTGAAAGTATAAATGAAATACTTTTGACTGTGTTTTTATTTCATTGTTATTGTATTCTCCTTTTCTTAAGTCTGAAATGTAATAGGATTTATCTTTTATGGCCTGAAATCTGCAAAATCCTAAAATCCGCACAAGCCTTGGTCCCAAGCTGTGCGGATTTCTGGCTCTCTACTGTACTTATTTTTATGAATTTTCAGGCCAATTTTTAATAAAAGTCACTTTTTTTGTCTAAATAATTAATAAAACAGATTAAAATATAGGGCAAAATGCTAATGAAGGGCCATTTTAATCAACTGTAACTTTGAATGCCAGAAAATTACTTTTCTGGCAATCTTCAGAAAAAGGTTTCAGACATATCAGTGGCCATGCTGTTTATGTATCTTAGGAGTCCCTACTGATTTGGTTTGTGGTTGCCACATTTCATTTCAATGCAAACAGTCTGAATATGTAAATTTTACAGAGCAATAAAATGTAGTAATATTTTTCGGGCATATAATTTTTGCTTCAGGCATGTATTATTTTAGGTTACATGTCCGACCATGCCATGTACATTTTGGGAGATTTTTCTACCCCTGATATTTTATGTAATTGTTCCTTAGTTCAGCTCACTAATAAATTTTCTCCATTTTTTTAAAAAGTATTAATTTTTTACATGTGTTACTTACGAATCAATGTACGATATATTTATCCAGTAACAAATTTTGGTACTCTTGCAGATACAGTGGCCATTAAAATTCAATTGTCAATTGAAGCACTACTATGTTGTTGATATATCTCAAAAGTAATGAGATACATCGGCAACATAGGGGTTGTAAAATCTTGTGAAAGCGTATGCATTCCTAAGCATAGCTACCATTTTGGCATCAACCTAGTGTCAACAAGCAAGCTCAATAATACAGGATTGGTACAGATTTTAAAGCTTTTGCTTCAATGGCTTTCTGCTGACTTTATCTCGCAAGCTTCCACAGACTTTGTTTCCAATTTCAATGTTGCTTCCTTTCTCTTTTTACTTTTTTTTTAAAAATAACTCAATGTCTCATAAGTATCTTATCAAAAGTCATGGTTATGTACTAAATTTCTTTAATCAAAAATATTTTTTTTAAATACAAGTTAAAAAATAAAAGTAGATCTGCTTAATTGTTTAGCTTCTAAAATATATGAGCATTCTTTCACATTCCATTTGCTTCTGCCAGTAGTGTAGAACCCACATAAAAAGAATATTTAACTGTTTATATTTTAAGTAACATTTTTTATGTATATATATATATATATATAAAGATATTTAGTTTTTGTAAATTATAAGTCAATTATTAAAAAATACTTTAATCCCAGACAACACAGCAAACTTGCAGCAAGCTTGAAAATTTCAAGGGTGTAAGCTTAATGCAAGCTTGAATCAAGTGTTCTAGTTTACACTTGCCCAGCTTGAATTAAGCTTGAATCAAGCTTGACATAGCAAGCTTAAAAAATTTTCCTAAAAAAAAAAATTTCCTAATTACACGGGGCACTAGTAGGCGAACTCGTCCCACATATTTTATTTTGTCATGCATTTTCCCCTCTATGCCAAAATTTCAATTTAATTTAATCTGTTTCCATTATGCGTCCTCGGCTAGAATAGAACCCGGGCCCTTTGGGTTGGAAGGCCAGTGTCATAACCACTCAGCCAATCCGAGTTGAGCTGATATGACTAAAATTTAAAGTGACTGTTCACGCCGTTTTCTGGTGAGATCTATTTTCCCGATATGTTGATCTGTGTCTTATTTTTCCATTGGATGCATCAAAATTAAAATAATGTTATGTGTGATTTATAGACTCTACTAATAGGGAAATAAGCATAATATAAACTTAAAAGCAGGACACGTTTTAAAACTTTCGATATCGCAACACTCATGTTGAGCAATACTGCTGGCCAAAATCGAGACAAACAACTGATTTTGAAATCAATTTCGTAGTATAATTGTATTTTATTTTGAAGAATTTCCATATTTGGAAATATAGAATCTTTTTTTTTTTTTTTTTTTTTAATTCTATGGTCAAGTACATTTATGACTGATTAATTATTTTGTGGAAGCCGGATTTCGCCTCATTCTACCAACCATAAAGTGAAGTATATTAACTAACTAAATTTTGTTAATTATATTAAAATTTATTTTTAGGGCTAATTAGTTAATGGAATTACTAATGTTAATTAGATGTAAATAAAACTAAAACTCCCGTCGTATTACACTTCAGAGGGGCTTATCCCCATTCCATTCCTTCCCCTTGAACTTTTCAATGTCCATTCTCCTTCTTGCCTACAGCTACATTTCAATCCATCAAGCTAATGGATTGAAATGTCAAGCTTGTATTAATACGTCAAATTCAAGTCAATGTCAAGCTTGATTTAAGCTTATGTGCTGTCTGGGATGATGTGTGAAACATGTTTGCAATTAATTGTTCTGATGTCATTATATTAAAAAAATGAAAAAACACACTTAATAACTAAATACATGTTTATTTCCGGATATCCGTATTCAGCAAGCAAAGGAGCTTTGGATATCCGATACCCGGCAAAATCAATATCCATTACACCCCTATATCCTACAAAGATACTTTCATCATACCATACAAAGAAGGATTTTATATCAGCATAAATTTAATCAAGATGCAAAGTTAAATGCCCTAGTTCGGTAATAATAATATTTTCTAGGATAATATTTCAATTATTTTATTTAATCTTCCATCATTCATTTCATTCCGTATTTTTCAAGTCGAGGGTTGTTATGATTTTGTCCAACCCAAAAACCGGGGGGTTTTCAAAAGCCACTTGAAAAAACCGAGAAATCCGCTGGGTTTTTTTCAAAATTTTAACTTTAATTACGTAGATAATACATCACTTAATATCAGTACACCACTTGTAACCACTTGTATAAGTTTATAAACAGCTCCCTACCTCCCCCCCACCACCACCACTACCCAAGGGAAGAAAAAAAAAAAAAATCAGACTTCACATAGGCATAAAAGTTTACTCTAGAAAGTTAAGCCTATCTGTATTAAAATGAATAAGGATTTTTTAACCATAAAAAAATCTTGTTGTAATTTAGCACTAGTATATCACTGCTAAAATTATTACCAATAGTCAATTTATCTAAGATCAAACCATGATTGGGGTTATTGTAATTGATTTATGCATTATTTTCATGCATGATTAATAATTATAGTTAGTTATTACTATTAAACTAACCACTTTTTATTTATAATTGATTTTTATAATCAATTAGTTTGCTTTAAGTTGTATTTAGTAATAAGCAAATTTTTTTCAAGTATTCTGAAACCCCATCCCTTCTGAAAAAACCCGGTTTTTTAACACCCTGAGTAACACGTTTCACAATATTTTTGTATTTATTTTCCTAACGTATATATCAAAGCATTTATTTATAGTGGGATAGATCGACACTTCCCTCCATTTAGGAAGTTATTTCCTTTAATCAGTTAAATCAGCTCTATGGTTTCATCGCGATCAGCATAGATCACTACACAGGCTATACCTAAATGATAAATTTGCACTGAATAATTACCTGAGACTATACCATTTAGCTAAAAAAAATTGTGGATATAATGCTAGCACTTGAAATAGTAGCAGAGTCATTATTATTACTATTATTTTTCATAAAATTAATTTCTCTGTCCCTTATTTTAAATTAAAATCAAAATCTGCAAATTTTTAAACTTAAAAGATAATTTTGGAGGACCGGTTGCTTACTCTGAATGCCCTGCCGTAAATTAGTCCCTGCTTATAAGGTTAGATAAGATGAAAATTTAAATAAAACAATTTCTACAACTACGCAAGAATAAAGGTATGCTGAGGTTGAGATTCTATAAAGAAATAGATACTTTCACAGCAAGTATTTTGATGATTTCGTCACAAAATTAGATTTTCCTTGCATTTCCCAGACATTTTTTCTACATCCCAACTAAAATTAATTTCTCTGACTTTCCAGATCTGTGCCAAGCCTGCAGTAACCGATATAATCCACAAGTATTCACCCCCCTCCCCCCCGACACACACACTGATACATGGCTAAAGAACAAGTGTTCATAATGCACAAGTATCTATCTAGTCTTTATTTCATACTGCTAATATTTATCAACATCTCAGGCATCAAAGCACAAAACAGCTAAGAAGACTGAACTTTGCTGAGGATCATACAGAAGAAGTAAATTATTATGTATTTAACACATTTTCTGTTATTCTTTCATATGTATTCATTACTAAACTAACTAATATTCACTGTATCACTGTATTCAGTATGACTAAATTCATTTGCATAGATCTCAAAAACAGCCGAAGGATGTTGAAAAAAGACTGAAAACTTTCATGCCTGGCATCTGTTCTTCAGCAATTTGAATGAACATTATATACATTAAGCTTCCTTCGTTAAGAAAAGAAGCACAAATTCGAATGTACATGCATTCCAAAAAACTATCAAATTTTTATTATAAATAAAAGGAAAAGGTTAAGAAAAGTTTCTTTATCATACCGATAGGGTAAGAAGAGTTTGATTACATTTTGTAAATGATTTACTATAAAAATAACTTTTACGATTAATATCAACATGAAATTAAACTTCCTAACTGAAATTCAAAGTTAACTAGATAACTTAAAATAAAACTATAATTGACAGTAACTTTTAACAATTTAGAATTGTTTAGTTTGTACGATGCAGTAACCAAAAATCAAAACAAATATTAGTGAAACTAAACAGAGCTGTAATGTTTCGCATAAAGCAGCACAAAATCGTTAAAAACAGGAACAAAGGTTTGATAAATTTAATAATACTTATGAAACATAAAATAATGAATATTAATTCCAAAAACTTACATAAATTTTAACGAAAACACGCCCACAAACGCTTTTGGAAGCCGATAAACTTTAAAGAGCAAAATTTTACCCACCTGTCAGGTGGAAAGTTGCCAAAAATTAAACTTAAAATTATAAATAAATAAAAACTGTGGGGGAAGGATATTCATGCAATTTAATAAAATAATGAGATTTTAAAAATAAATTTTAACTTTAGGTCAAGCATTTATTAAAATCTGTTACTGAAGTTTAATGTTGGTAGGGGCTGAGATGAAATAATTCAATCACTAGTCAACAACTAACACTGAGTAACAAGCAAATCTAGCAAATCATTGTTATTAAACAGTAGAATTTCGAAATAGTGAATTTTAAAAAGAAGTGTAGGGTTTATAGTTTTCGAAGTGTAACTAGAAAAAAATGCTTTTGTAAGCATTTGCACTCAAAGTACGCCCATGTTTTCCTGATGAACGAAAACAAATATCAATAAAGATTACAGGTTATTTTAATCGGTATTGTGTTGTCTGCTAGTTTATTTCAAGTTCGCTCTATCGATCCGGTACGCTTAGATTTTCAGTTTTATTTTTATGCTATCATACTTCTAATTTTTAAATGTGGATTTTCGGCTATGGATCGTTAATGTGGAAAACTAATTTTACGTATGAAGAATGCATTGTTGGTTATATCAAAGGCTATATTCGAAGGTTTTGGCAATCAAGTGAAGATCACCGTGGAGTTCCTGGAGCTGTAAGAAAAATTTGATTTATATAAATTTATTATTTTAGCTCACAGAACTTATTTCTTTAGTTTTCATTCAATACCACTTATCAATCACTAATTTTCGGTTTCTGTGCATTTCTTTTAATGCATGTAGCATGTATTTGCTTGAATTTGTATTGACCAGAAACTTAAAACTCTACCCCTCATAAAATCGTGTTTTGTTTAGGAAAAGTATACTAAGGTTATCCGCAAAAGTAAGACAGACTTTTTAAGGGGTTCTAAAGCGAATTCAAACTATGTCTGGAGAAAATCGTCCAGACCGTTAGATCAACAGCCGTGCGGTACACCGGGACCTTAAACCATCAACCAGTGTTCAGTGTCACGGGTGGAATTTAAAATATTTTAAATTTTTTTTTTTTTAATATACAAAACAAAAGAAATTAATGGAAAATATTTTTTGATTTCCGTGAACAATGAATTAAAAAGTGTAAATAACTATTATTAAACTATTAAGTAGATCCAAATACACATATGGCCCTATGCTTGAATTATATGACATGTATTTCTCAACGTGTATTTTTTAACCTGAAAATCAATTGAATATTAAATACAGCATTACATAAATTGTAATTTATTTTTTAGAGGAAAATGTAAAAAGAAATGCGAATAGAACCTTAGTATTCCAACGGACCACTCAAAATTATTATTCTGCTGGTCCATAATATACAGTGGTGACCAAAATTGTGGACACTTTTGGAAACTTTTTTTGTTTTGTTTTCTAAGTTCGTATGGGGATAAATGTTGTTTCACAAAATGCAAACTCTTTTACATCATTTTACAGATAATTTAACCCTCCAAGCGGCTGAGACGTAAAATCCCGTTCACTTCATTCCAGTTTTCACTGCAATGTCTCTATAATTTAAATTATTTATAACACCAGGGTATCATAAAATATATTTTGATATTAAAGATTATAGGTATCTTCGGAGTTAACTTTTTAATAATTACAAATCTTCCTATCGAAATTTTATTTTTTAAATAATTTTAAAGCTGCATGAATTTTTTACCGTGAAAACAACTTTACATTATTTGCCCATTTCCAAGACGCTCAGAGGGTTAATACTAATTTCAATATAAAAGACAAAATTAAAATATTTGAAGCACAAAAAAAAGTTAACTGGCAATAATTATCAAGATGCATTATATATTGAAGATTGCAGCGAGTTATCAGCAGTTTGCAAGGTAGCCTTAATTTTTTATTACAGCATCACGTCAATGTTTCATTGAGCTGATGAGAGTTTTAAGCTCAGAAAAATAACAGTGATTGACCTGGAAAGTAAGAAGTTACAATCCACTTTATCCCTATATTTGTTTTTCAGATTAAAGTAATTATAACTTTTATTCTATTGCACATATTTAAATTTAGTTTTGTGTATCGAAATCAGTATTAAATTCTCTTTAAAATGATATACGAGTTTGCATTTTGTGAAATGTAGCACTTTCTATAAACATACAAGGTTAGAAAACCTAAACATTTTCAAAAGTGTCCACAATTTTTGCCACCACTGTTTTTTTGTGGTCTTAGACCATCATTAACTTCGAGCTCCGAGTGTCAAATCCATTCTGCCATTGGCTGGTCTCATAAAATTATATGGAATCCCAGTCTTGTAAATGTTGGTATATCAGATGTTTGTCAATGGATTAACAAAAATACAGGTTTTGCACTAGCTGCAAGGGAATCTGTATGTTTGTCTTGAGTTACAATACATTAGTCTTACTGTTTTATTTTTATGAATATTAATAAAAAAGTGGTACTTCTTAAATGCTTTCTAAAAGTCTGTTAGAGTTCAGGCAATACAGCAAAGTAAACTGTTCTTCTTCATTGACTAAGTGGCTAAGCCCTTGATAGGAAAAAAAAAAAAAGCTTTTTTTATTGAAGCTTTGCACTTTTTAAATTCCTAAAGGGGTCAATTTCAGATTATTTGAATTTTCTTTTACCTCTGCTAGTGAGTAGATATTTTTGGTAAGTGTATCATAAGCATATAACTACATCATTTTGAAAATGCTCAAAACAGCATAATCAATTTGATGTTCTTTGAGAAAATTGCAGTTCATGTCGAAGGCAGGCAGAGGAGGAGCAATGGACAGGAACTAATTTATCGCTGGGCATTTGGGGAACATGCCCTGCCCCTCCATTTTTTTAGGCTAACAAAAACTCTCCAGTAGTATCAAAATGTTTTCTAAAATCACCTTTCAAACACCAAGATCCAATTTCTACATGAAAGTATTAGAAAAGTAAAATGTCTGATTACCATATTCAATTCATGAAAAATACTCAAAATATCCTGAATTAAATTTACATTTGGTTTCTTGTTTCATAAAGGCAATTGCAATTTATGTAAAAATGTATAAATTTAATAATACCTAATAATGATAACTAATAACATTTTTGTCAGTAAATTTTAAGACAAATTCTTGTCAACATGCCTTCAGAATGTTTTCTGAAAATATGTTAAGGTTTTAGAAGGGAAAAAAAAAAGATTTTGCTCCAAAACAGATATTAGTTGCAATTGCACTTTTTACTATTTGTAAAAGCAAAATGTTTGACCCTATAATACCAATCAACGACTTTATAAAAAATAAATAAATAAAATAGTCATAGAATTTTTTTCCCAGGAATTTTATGCATCTAACCTAAATAATTTGTTTTAACAAGTGACGTTTGAGATTTTAATGTAAAGTAAATATGTATGTGTACAGTAAAACACAGTTAAGATGCTGCTTTCTGTCTCTGGACATTAACTATACTAATAATGAAAGTGTGAAATCTGCCTGTTAAGATACGTTATTCTGATGTGTATTTTTAGATATGACACTTTTCCTCCTCCTTCTTTCTTTTGATTGGTTGAAAGTCATAATGTTGGATATAAAATGATGTCTCATCAATATCAGCTTATTAGTTTGTTAATGAATTTATCAGTAATTTTCATATGACCAGTGCTAGTAGTAAAACTGAGATGAAATGAAAGCTTTATGAATTTCAGGCAAGCTGAATATTTTGAAAAGGCACAGCAAAGGATGTGCTGCTTAAAAAAAAAGGGGGGGGGGGTCTCTAATGGATTGAGCATAAGAAATTTTTGTGAACATATTGAGGAAATGCTGACCTATATCAACAAAATTGATAATTTGTTTGTTGCAACAAATAAAAATAGATACCTTTTCCCTGGCACATCAGAAATATAACAAATATCAATATGCATTATTTTAAACTGTATACTTTTACATTGTAAGTACCTTTTGTACTTTCTGGATGATGATCATTACATATTTTTCCACATTTTAAGCACTGCAGAGTTTTTTTTTTCTAACTCACCCACAAGATGCTTCCCCATTCAAGATGCTCTTTCAAGCTGGTCCTTTAAAAAATGTCCTAAATGAATTTTACTGTATGTAAATTCAGATATGTAAATTAGTTTGAATTTATGTAATACCTACAATAAGTTTTGTTGCAAGGCCTCCCAACAAGTATCTGTGTCCTTGACCTTTGCCTGTATAAGTCAAATCGTAGGAGGTAACTCTCACACTTTCTGTGAGAAATATATTTGCGCTAGATAAAATGAGCTTTATGATAATGATGACATGTTTCATGTAATTCTGAATCGATATTCAATATTTACAATCCCTACAAAATTTTTTTTTGTTCTGAGGTTCATGTTTTCTGCTATTGGATACTATCATTTCTGTATAAATACTGTGCATTTTGTTTTAAGGAAATAAGTTTGCTATAGTTTTAATATTTCTGTTTGATTTTCAAGCTGTTAATTACATGACTAATTAAAAAAGGAGCACTTGCAGTTTGTTTTAATACTTTAGTTGATTTTTTACAACAAATTAGTGTCCTGAATGTAGTGAGAAAGAATTTCCCAGCTTGGAAATTATGGGAAAATCTGAAATAATTCTATAGACTGTATGCAAACATCAGAGGCATAGGGTATGGGGATGATATTGAGATATATTCCTCTGCAAAATTTTTCCATTAGTTAAACAGCTTTCGGATTTTTTTTTTTTTTTTTTTTTTTTACCATGCAGAAATTTCATGCTTTAATGCAGAATTATATTTCATAGCACCTCCTGAAAAAATCTCTTAAGTCACTGGCAACGTATAACTAAATGTAATTTTTATTGTGTGCTACTCAGTTGGTGAACAAGACAAAGGGTCTGAGCCATTGTAAGTAATTATAGTTCTCATTGCTGTCCCCCCCCTTTCATTATATAATTATGTACATACTTTTTGTTTTCGTTCTTTCACTTATGCTCCTTTTCTTGTAATTAATTTGCATTGAATTAAGTTGATAGTTTCTAAACAACTTAGTGCGACTATTCTTTTCCCATCTGTTCATTTTGTGGTAATGTACTATGGAAGGTGTTTTACAAGGGGCAAAAACAAAGCATGTTATATGTATAAGGAATTAAAATAAAATGTTTTGTATTTGATGAATGAATTGCTTTATTTCTTCAATTTAACCTTTTTCAATCACTCATAAAGTAAAGTAAAGCAGCATGTTTAGCTTCTAACTTTAACATAATAAAGGTACAAGCTTACTAATAATTCAAAGTTCCCCCCCCCCTTTTTTTTTCCCAAAAATTTTCCAGGAGAAAAATCTATAATTTTTCCTGGGTACTACACTTTTCCATCTTGTTTTGGAATTACAGTGAAACTCATTATTTCTTACTAGTTAACAGATTTTAGCCCCAAAAATTATGAAAATGTTTGGGTAATTTTCTACCTTATTGCATGACAATCTCCCCCCCCCCCCCCAAAAAAAAAAACCTTCAAAGGTTCCATCTATTTACAGCATAATCCCTTAAAAATTAACAAGTACATTTTTTTAACTAAAAAAATTTAGTGGACGTAACAAGTCACTGCTTAGCTCAACAAAAATTCTTAACCACTAATCACTAATACTTTTTTAATGGAAAAAAAAAACTTCAGCAGATATGAGTTTGCTGCATATGCAAAGATACTTGAGATTCTCAACCAGTGGTCCTTTGAAACTTCATATTTTGGATAGTTGTAACATCTAGTTGTGCACCTCCCCTATTGGTTCCATTCGACTGGATAGTTTATCTACAGGACCGCCCAAAACATTCGAAATACATTACGCTCAATGGGCCGAAATTCATTAAACTCGCATATCTCAAAAACTATTAGGCGTAGAATGTTGAAACTTTATATTTAGGATTGTTGTAACATCTATTTGTGCACCTCCCGTTTCGGTTCCATTCGACTGGATAGTTTATCTACAGAATGGCCTAACAGATTCGAAATACATTAAGCTCTATGGGCCGACATTCATCAAAGCGTTTTTTAGAGGTTTTGGGCTATTTCAAACGACGCAGGAGTGATATATGCTGTAAAGAGTTAGAAAATGAATTTCTCCATTAAAAAAGTGTCTTTATCATTTACAGTTCTGCTACAGGAACACTCAAAAGATTTCCAATACATTACGGTCAATGGCAATTTTAGGGGCATTCATCCATTTCAAGCACAATACCGTCCTACCACATAAGTTAGGTAATGGTCCGACCACGGTCACGTGCCTCCCTCAAGAACTATGCCAAAAGTCGCCAAGCTTGGCGACTTTTGGTGTACGTGTGTGCATATTTAACTCTCAAATCTGAAAAACTATTATGAAATTTCATATGTAAGATTGTTGTAACATCTAGTTGTGCATCTCGATTTTTGGTTCCAATCTACTGGAGTTTCTTTACAGGACCACCAAAAAGAATTTCAGTACTTTAATGTCTATGGACATCTTCAATATAATACAATTGTAGTCAGTCATTGTTTGGTACATGCCCAAAATCTCGCCGTCTGTCCTCGACCTTGGCGAGTTTTGCCGAAATGTCGCCAAATTTGGCGATAGTCAGTCATTTGGTCCATGCCCAAAGTATCGCCATTTGTCATTGTTCTTGGCGAGTTTTGGCGAAATATCGCCAAATTTGGCGATAATCTGTCATTGTTGGTCCATGCTTAAAATCTCGCCAAATGTCGTCTTTTAACAATAGCAATAAAAAATAAAATAATCATGGATCTGCATAGCAACTTAGAATTCTTCAACTAATGCATGGTCAGTCTTTCTTAATTGTATGGAAAAAAAACAAACGAAAATGTTTAGGATGGCAGACATACACATAGGAATAAACCATTGCTAGTTATGCATTTATTTTTATTCACAATGCAATTATTAATGACTCTATAAAAAGTATAGTATTTTTTTATAAGAAATATAATGGCATCTTGCAGTTACTGCACTGCTTAGTATAATTTGTTTTGTCCCTTTGAAGTATCATAAATTTATCTTACTAAAAAGATAGAAGATAAAAAGATACTGAAGATAAAAATAATGTGTTATTATCATCACATTAATTAGTAAAGAACAATTTAATGGTAACTGAGGATAAAGGCAATATGCATAATTATAAATGAATGGTAATTTATTAAATTTTGACCTTGTGTAGTAGGTATTGCATGTTCTTTTCCTTAAGTGGATATTTATTATTCATATGCAGAAGTTGGATTTTATAATACTTTTTCACATGTCTATTTCTTGCACCTTGATCTACTTTTATAGTAACTATGACTGCAGTACACTATTTAGAGCACAAATCTTGCACATATTAAAATAATTTTGATTAATTTAATATTATTATGAGCAATTAGAAACAGAATGCAATCCAGGTGAATGCAAAAGCTACACACTAAAAAAAAAATTTTTTTTTTCAGAGGTTGAGTGGTAAAAACCACAGCATATAGCCACAAAAATCCACAAAAGTTCTTTCTTTGCTTTAAAAAATTGCTTTTTTGGCAATTATTATTTTTTGTGTCAATGCTATTCATATGGATAGATAAAATTCAAAAATTAACTATAAAAACAACTTTCTCTAAACTTTAAATCTATTTACTGAATTTAAAATAAAGACATTTACGAGAATCATGATTATTATTCTCACTGTTTAATATATATATATACATAGCTGCCAACTTGTATCGTTTATCTGGAAGATTAGTCATTACTGTTTCCTTTTAAATAATTTGATATTACAAGACGTCCAAGTTTTTAATGTATAAAAAAGACATCAAGAAAATAGTGGTGGGTAATCATACAGAAAAAATGTATACGTTGGCAGTTAGTATATACAAAACCTATTATATAAGTATTTGAAGTGACAATTCATTTTTTTTTTTTCTAGCCAGGAAGAGTTGTGACTATTATATCATCTAATAATCCAGAGGTATAATTTTTTTTTTTTGTTATACAATCTAATTATTAGAACTTGAATTCTGTCAAAGTTCATTTTTATCCGTACAATGCTTATTTCTTGTAAAAGTTGTAATCTTGTAAAAAGTTCACCATGTTTTAGCTATGCTATACACATGTCAACATGGTAAAAAGTGCAAAAATTCTTTTAGTATAGCCTGACTTTTTAAAGTAAACAGTTAGATTCAATTCTTGTTCATAGTCCACTGTTGTTTAAAACATGAATATGTGTCAAAATGTAAATACTTTTACATGAAACATAGCAGAGTGATAGAAATGATTATATTTACTTCTCGAGTGAAACTAAAATCCTCATTCTTCAAAGAACAAAGTCAGAATAAACCAAACTTGTACAAACTTAAACTGATTAAATACTAACAATTTTCAGCTTTTGTTATTTTATTTTGCCATTCTTTATTTTCTATATTCATCCTGTTCTCTTTTATGTACTGCGTTTTTCCTCTTCTCAAAATAAGTCTTGTGGTTATGGCAACACTACACATGAGTGATCTGCCTAGAATGGGGGATGCCTTTATAAGGGATTCTAACGCACATTTACATTACATCTGGAGAAAACCGACCAAAACTCCAGACTGTTGGATCGACAGCCACACGATGGGGCCCGAACCCATGACCTTCACACTTCAGAAGTCTACCATTTTGAGTGCTTTATCCACTCGGCCATGGTGGGGCTTTCTCGAAATATTCTCAAATTTCTCCGGCATGTTCCTTTTATGTTTGCTTTGTGTTTACTTCGGCTATGTTTACAGGACTTTGATTTCTACATCACTTCTGAAGAGAGAACCTTTATATGTCTCTCAAAATATCCATAAACTAGTCTTATAATGTTGTAAACAAAATGAACAACAGTGGCACTCTTATAGAGAGTTTAGTATTATTACTCAGCCTTTGATATTTAAAAATAAAAATGTATTTAACTGGAAAATTTTAAGATTAATACCATCATTGATTTACAGTATTAAATCTAGTTTATGGGAAATAGGGTATAATTAATTTCATTGCATGAACCATTTTATTGTAATATTGTTGCATTTGTTTATTGCATTATTGCTTAAATTTGAAAATTATGATCAACAAACAAAAGAAAAAGTAATGAACTTTATAAAACAAAAAATAAATTTGTTTATGCTTAATTATAATTCTCAAGTGGTTGCAGGTCCTAGTATTACTATTTGTTAATGTTTATATTTGCTTGTTTTTCCATCAACTTTAGATTAAAACTTGTTAGAATGTACATCTTAGGAATTTTTAAATTTTTTTTTTCTCAACTTTATATACAAACAATATGATCTCGACTATTTCAGAAAAACAACTATCAAATCATGTACTTTCTAAGTCAGAATCAATCAAAATTATGAAGTACATAACCCAATGTACTGTAAAACTAGTCTTTTTTTTCTCTAAAATCTGTATGTATAAAAGGAATTTATAAGACAACAATTTCTGCTTAGTAAAAGATTCATTTGAGGCAGGTTTTACTATACTATATTTTATTTTATACATTATCAATCTATTTAATGTTTCTGCATGATTTAAAGTATATTCAATAAGATTGAATCGCGAAAGATATCAGTGCAATTTTTAATATTTGCCTAAATGATTCGTACTCCTAATATTTACATTGTAATGTGTCCTTAGAAGTTCTCATGCATATTAATGAAATCAATTTTCCTTAACTACTGAGCATAAAATTTGAGTTAAATGAATGCTACATATAAAAAGAGAACTTCATTTTTTTTATAACTTGGTGCAAATGTAAAATGCATTTTTGAGATAATAGGGTCAAGCACATCCCAAATTAATAAAAACTGTTAACCTGTTTACGCTAGATCATTGAAGAAGATATAACATCAATGACTGTTTTGCCAAGTTCTTGAGTAATAACTATATAACTTGTATCAGCGCAGATGCATTACACGCATTATTATTCATCTGTTATCATTATTTATTTTGCAGGATCGTGTGTATGGAGTTGCATACAAAATATCTGAAAAAAATGTCTCAGAAGTGATGGAGTATTTAGACTACCGAGAGAAGGATGGCTATGATCAACGGACTGTCACATTTTACCCTTGTAATACCTCTATCTCCCCATTTGAACTAAAAATATATATTGCTGAAAAAAATAATCCCTTTTATGTTGGTCCAGCGCCATTGGAAGATATTGCTCATCAAATTGTAAACTCTGAAGGACCGAGTGGAAGAAATGATGAATATCTATTTCAGTTAGCTGATACCATGAGAACTTTAGTACCTGAAGTATCAGATGATCATCTATATCAACTAGAAGACTTGGTTAAAAAAATTAAAAATAAGACATGCATTAAAAATTGATAATATAGATTTATTGTCATATAAAATATTTGAAATTCAACATAATTGTCACATAAATCTATAATTACTTAACAATTAGATTATATCAATATTAATTATTAGTTTGAGCACTGAGTGGTTTTCACTTCTATATTCTTTGCAGGAAACATTCCTAGATATAAAATATAAATAGCTAATTTTCTTAAATAAGCAAAAAATATTCTTTTACTATTGATAATTTAAAATTATTACATTGGCACAATGTTTTCAGATTATGATTGAGTATATTTAAAAGACAAAATTAAGTAAAACAAAAATTTTTATTTCTTGTACTGGTGTTTTTGTGTTAATTTATGAGTTTACTCATAATTGTGCTTTAAAAACTGTCATGTGTCTTAATTTATTAAAATTTCAACACATTATTAAACAATAATTGTTAATTATTACAAGCATTTCCATTGGGGTGTGTGTTTTACACTAGAGATTACAGTAATTGACAATTTTTTAGGTTACACCTCCCCTCCCCCAAATTTAAAGAAATTGAGGCCTAAAGCAAATTTATGTGTGCTACAATTAAAACTTAAAATTACTTTACACTTTCAAATAATCTTATCTCAAGGAAAATACTTTTGCAATGGGAGAGGGGAGAATAAAAAATAGATACATGTGCATGATTCAAAGGTCATATATTTTGTTTTAAATCTTGGGATATTGGCAATAATTATTGCTTGTTGTCAATAGTTGTGTGATTGTGAAAACATACATAGATTCATGGCATGAATTGTGATTTAACAAAATAATAACCTTCATGTACATATTTCACAACTAGGCAATGGAAAATACATTGGGAACAATGGAAAAACATGGCACATATAGAACTAATTTGAGATACATGCATATAATTATATACAAATCAGATTATCAAAAGTTTGCACATTTGTATGGAATCTTGTATGAGTATTCAGGACATTTTGAAAATAAGTTTTGTGGTAAGAATAGGTAGTACTTCAGTAACCATCTCTAAATTTCTAATTATTGTGAGGTCGGACAACATTCCTAATGCAGAGAACTTATGTTGCAATAAACTTTCATTGATTGTATTTAGCACCTTCCACTAACATAATTCTAAATTAGTGGCTCATTTTCATGTTCTCTACCCTCTCTAAATGTTAGTAGATAATTTGAAAACAACTTATTGAGGATGTACAAACACAGTTAATTTTAAGTATGTTCAAGCCAAGCATTAGAAATGCTTTTTGTGTTTTACAGTTAGTTAAAAAAATACAGAAAATTAAATTTAGAAATCACCTACATAACTTAAAAAACTTATAGGTAGCTAACACATATATTAGTAGTTATGGATTTATTTTTAATTTAAACTGAGTATATGAGCAGGCGTTAAAGCTGTTTACCAGATCACTGATTTATGTATGGCTTTCTCAGTGATCAATGTATAATAATTTCAAAATATTTTTTAGCTAAATTACATATCATAATTTCTTTTTCATCCAATACTGCCCAAGGTTGCTTTTCAAATTATTATTGTTTGCAAGGGTGTTGTTTGTTGGTAAGGGTGGAGGAGGTGGAGGCACTGATATACTGTTAGCTGGAGCTGATTGTTGGTCACACAACGTGTAACTTGGGTTATTAGTAGAGGATACTAAATTGCTTTCAGTTTTGTGCCAATTCCTTTGACTAATAATATTTTTTGGAACACAGCCATTCCAGTCTGAATTGATCTGTAAGAGAAAAACTGTATTATTAAAGTTATATCGTATAAACTTTAGACGAATAATATTTCAAAATAATGAGCAAGTTGAATAACAAAACAGCACATTATACACATAACACAATGTTTAGCAAAACAATACAGTTTTTTGAATTTTAAGGATCTGTTTTAAGATATAATTGAGTTAAAATGAATGATTTTTGCATTGCTGCATGTAAAGTGTGTTGGTATGCTGAAATTGTGCATGAGGGTATACTATATCAAAGATTACTTATTAGCCCTAGAGCAGATAAATGACAATAAAATTTTAATAAAACTAACTTCTTATAGTCTAAGAACCCGCAACCGCCAAACGTTTGTCATAGTATAAAAGCTGAAACTTTATTTGCGCATACCCTCCAACAGAGGTAGGAACAATCGCCGACTATAAAGTTTAGATGATTGTGGCTTTGACAGGTAACAAGTGTCAAAGGTGTATAAAATTACAGCCAGTTTTGTCATTTCATAAAGCTTAATTTTTTTTACATGTTCTTCAGCACAGGACTAGAAATCACTTGATCCCTTGCCAGACACTTTTGGATCGTGGCAAACCCCCGCCAGACAGTTTTAAAGTTATGGAACATGTAATTCTATTTTCGTCATTTTATAAAAGCTTACTTTTTTTACATGTTCTTTGGCACAGTACTAGAAATCATTTGATCAATTACCAGACCATAGATTTTGGGTCTTCTACTCTAGGTACCCATATCTATGGGCAGGAAGGGGCCATGCTCCTGAATCTCCCAAATTACTGTTATGATTAACGTATTGGTATAGCAAAAAAGTATTGCAACACTAAAAATCTAGTATCTTTTTGGAGTAGGACCCTTGACTCTCCCTCCACACCCTCCTATAAGCAATAAAAATACTGGCTTCTACTGTGAATGACTCAAACTAATTATCATTCATTTAATAGAATGTACTATTGACTCCGTACTGCAGGGGTTTTGTGGCTTTACAACATGCCACTGAGTTTGAATATGAGCTCTACAGAATATTAGGGTTCCGCCACTTTTTTCGCTAGAAATGAAGCCCTGTGTGGAATGCAGAAGTGTTGCCATGCCAAATGTTCATGATTATGTTTTATTTCCAGCAACACTTATAGTTACGCTTTGAATTGTAGATAAATGCTAGAGTTGTTGAAGGATGCGATTTGCAAATACAGATGCGTGTTCATGTAGTATTCTAGTAGTTGCGTATGATTTCACGTTGCGGACAACATTGAATTGTTATATTCGATGAGGTTTTAAACTATAGCATTCAATGGGGTTTATTTATTTGAAAAATCTCCTTGAGTAAAGTTTTTCATAAAGAAAGTATTTGACTGATTTTTTAAATATTTATTTCATTACTTTTTATCCTTTGAAAAAATGTCTAAATTATTATGATCACAATGTAACATGTGTTTAAGAAAAATGTTTAAAAAGTATCTTTAAAATTGTATTACAAATCATGAGTTGAGCTTTTTCTGTGAATTGCGACAGTAAAAATTTTCTGCATCATCTCTTGGGATCGTCTGGGGGGGGGGGGGGGGCGGCATTTTATATTTTTGTCCGGGGCGGCAAAACTTTTAGAGCCGGCCCTGACCTTAGATTCTTATAGTAAACAAAGAAATATGCCATGAAAACAAGCCAATTTAGAATCTCACTAAATTTCCACTTTTAAGCCACAATACAGGTCTGTAACACCTTTAAACAATTATGTTTATAATACAATAACGAAAGTGAACTGTCAACAAACTAAACTTCCTGGCAAAAAGCAACCACCAATCACACGATAATCATGTAACGAAAAATGCCAATCAGAGCTCTAGTAACACCAAATAACAAGAAACATCAATCAGAACCCTAAGTGGCAGACCAGGTTCTGGGTGCTTATCAATCACTAGGATGTGTGTTGCTTCAGCACTTGAACCTATGCCTAACCTTCAACTTTGTTTGGCAAGGTCTTGGTACTATCAAAACTATCTGGCTACCAAGTAAATATCCTTTAATAGTTACCCAAGCAGGGTGTGTACCACCATGCAAAGGTCACGGAAAAGTCAAGAAATAGAAGAAAGGTCACGAAAGTCAAGAAAAGGTCAAGAAATGAGGCACGAGGTCACGATTAGCAACTCAACTAAGCTTTTTCCATTTCATTCTATGTTTGTAATTTTTTTGCATTAAGTTCATTGAGAGAAATTATTTTATGTATCTTTTCTCAACTTCATTAATTCGCGTTTTGATTTCATGAGTGACTTCCTGTGAGAAAGAAAGTTGATTTGTTTATTTTCGTATCTGTAGTGTGTGTGAGATAGAGGAGGGGCATCTGCTGAGTGCCCGCTCTTCTCCCTCCCGACCTTTCTATGCCTGAGGAGAGGGTTGAAACCGCTGTAGCTTTAGGTCATGAAATATCTCATTAGAGAAACAATCTGTCTCATGCAGAAGAGTAGTCATAACAATAAATTATTTCCTACTGTGAATGGTGCTTTACGGCGTTTTATAATAAACAACTTGGTTATTGTTTATTTTTCAGATTTTCAAAACACATTCATTCAAACTTAAGGCTGGCTGCCCGGAAAGTTCAAAACAAGGGCAGTTCTGTAAGTGCGGGGTACTCCCCCCCCTCCTGCCCGTCGATGTACTAAAAAGAATCGGAAAAAATTGATTCAATGAGAGGGTGTCCAGCTGTCGGGAAATGCACCTGATTATTTTGCACGGCGAGAAAGTCCGGAAATACTGCTTGAAAATAACGAATTTTAAGGTCAGCATCGGTGCCAAATTGATGACAGCTCTGTTATAGAAAAATGTTAGTCGGAGAATGGGGTTGAAACTGTCAATACAAAATTTGTGTCTGTTTTGCGGCCGCTCCACAAAAATGAAATTGTCGACGATTGCGAGAATGCAAGTCTTTCGTCAACTGCAAGCGCCCCTGGGATGTTCATTTTCACTGTATTACGCATTCAGCAAAAGCCCAATCGGCAGTGCAAAAATGCGCGTTGTCATTGCCATTGAGACTATTTTGAATTCTTCGATCGGGAAATAAAAAATTTGTGCAAGATGGTCAAAGTCTTTCCGATCCCTGAAGTGTCGGGAGTTCTTTTATAATTATGTAATTACGAATATTACACAACAATAATTATTAAGACTTCTTGGCTCTTTAGAAAATCCCTTGCCGCTGCGCACGATAGGAAATACTATCGTCCCCCCCCTTTTCTTAACTATGTCGCGCACTTGCAATTTTTTTTTTTCCTCGGGCACGGCTTAGCTAAACTGGCATTCCTGCTACAGATTTTTTCCAAATATTATGTATATACAGTACTGCAACTAGAGATCACGTCGCCCAGGACAAACCTTTGTTTAGGTGCTCCATTCTCTCCTTTCCATTTCCATTTTGACGTAGTAGCACATCACTATGCCTGGGGCAAGTGTCCCGTTTCCCCTTCTCTACTTGCAGACTAGCATATATATAGAGAGAAAAAAATTGCAGATGATGCCGAATACTATAAAATTTGAATCTAAAACGGAATATTTTCGATCATTTTCGGGTCCGAAAATTCGCGTGATTATGAAAAATTTGTCGGCAAAACTGGATTCCCGTTATTTTAAGATTACGAAATTTAATTTATTTATTTACTTATTTTTTGTTGAAATAAAGCATAATGGCGGCCTTACACAACTTTTGTAAAATTGTAGATTTCATTAAGTGAAAAAATTTGGTAGTTTAAAATACGAATCTCACCACACTTTTAAATTAATATATTTTGAAGTTTTTAAAGAAAATGATGACTCATATTTTGTTTTAAAAAATCTCTTAAAATTTACTATGAATGAAAGCACCGTAAAATTGCACCTGAGAAGGAATTAAAAAAAAGCCAAGTTGTTTGCTTTTACAAATGTTTTTTTCCCCTTAGTCAAAACATCTACTCCTTCATTTCCATTATTATAGTTCCATTATTTTGCGATTACAAAACTTGAATTTTTTATGTTTTTTGTTGAAATAAAGCATAATGACGGCCTTACACAACTTTTTTGTAAAAGTATAAATTGTATAATTGTATTAAGTGAAAAAAAATGTATTTTAAGATACAATCTCCCACCCTACTTGGATTTTCCACTCATGAGGAAAGAAGTAAAATCATGGAAAAAACAAGTTGAATATACTTATTCATACTTTACTAACTTTACGCTTTCATCGTAGTTTACGTTTTTTTCACCAATTTTTATGATTTTATGTGAAACTTCCAGTTTTTTTATGCTTTTTTATGAATAAAATATGCCCCATATTTTGTTTTAAAATTAAAATCTCTTAAAATTTATTATTAATGAGCTTTTCCGGCAGAATTCCGCGGTTTTGTTTAAGATTGCTGAATTGCCACCTCCATCTCTTATTTAAATTTGAAATAAGAATAAAATTTATTCTTATTTCAAATTTAAATTATTTTTTGACCACTTTTTAAAATGTAAATAGTAAAGAAAAAATTTCATTGCAGATCCTGATTCAAATATGAACGAAAATTGTACAGAATGATAGTTATGATAATGAAATTGAAACAAAGACTGTTTTGATTAGGAAAAATAAAATATTTGTAAAAGCAAATGACTTGGCATGTTTGTCTTTTTTTAATTGTTCATTTTCAGGTGTAATTTTAGAGCACTTTTATGTATTATACAATTGCTTTTTTTCCTTTCCCTAATGTGTTTAAATAATAAATTTTGTGTCCAGTATGATTTTTTTAATTAAAAAAAATCTATATTAAGTGTGTTTTATGTAAATGTTAATATTTTATACTGTTTAAACAATGCAAATAGACAAAACTTAAGTCTTTACTTATTTCATGGGAAAACATTAAAATAGTGTTTGTATGCTAGTTATAAAATTCATTTAAAATGTCATTTACTTGTTATTTAGCAGAAATTATCAAAAATGATGTCCGTCTAATAGTTGTATATTGAACTGACAATAATTCAATATGTCAATTCCGTATTATTTTACATCTTGGGAATTTTCAAAAGTTGGCAAGTAGGTATCTTCAAAACTTGAGAAAAGTATTTCAGTTATCCACCTTCCCTCATCATCAAAAAAAAAAAAAAAAAAAAAAAGTTGTTGGATACAAAAGTAATTTATTTTCTTCCTTCATTCCCTTTTCAATTCCGTATTTTGATTATTTTCCACAATTTTTTTTTCAAAACAATTACTTGGAGTCTACTTAAAAATTATAATTCTCGATGAAAATATTTTTGCATCCTTTCGGTAAATGAATATTTACCCTTAAGTATCTTTGTATTTATATCACTAAAATCACTTATCTACACAAATGCATATATTGAATTTTTTTAAATTTAAATTTCTTGATTTTTTAATGCATCTGAATGTTTGTATGCAAACTTAAAAGCTATCACATCACACTGATTCTGTGATTTTGAAAGGATATAGATTTGGATTAGACTGATTGTACATGGTTAAATGGGGGGAAAAAAGAAAGAAAATGGCTGATTTTATTTTAAATTCTTCTTCTTTTTTTAATGCAATTTTTTATATGTGACTGTAAATTTAACTCGAGTTGAATTATCCCCAAAGACATTTTTTTTTTGGGGGGGGGGGGGGGAGGTAATTCAACTCAAACGCTCGAGTACTCAAACTGTTATTACAGTGTGTACATTGCAATTGAAGTAATTTAAAATAAATTTTAATCAAGATGCTTTTTATATAAAACTTTAAAGAAATAAAACTGTTTAAAATATTTTTAAATTTTACTATTGTTGGCGATTAGTTACTTTTTAAAGTATATTACATATTATCATAATCTTTAGGTAATACTTTACATTGTTTTGCTTTATTGAGTTACTCCCGCAACTTAATGTTATACAAAAATATTTAATAATATATATTATAGTGTTAAATTTAAAAGTATAATTTTCCTTCATTCTATCAGCATGATGCAGGGTGCAGAAAATGTTTCTACTCTCAACATTTCCCTCAATCCATTTTAAAATTTCCCCAAAATTTTATGATCTGTTATATACTTGCATAAGTTCTGTATTACCATAGATGTAAAAAGATTTGCAATGTACAAGCTACAAACGCATTTACAAAATAGCAATTGGTCCAAGTTAACAGAAAGCAAACGGCTGATCATCACAGGTTGAAAAATAACTCTTTAAAACTCTGAAGGGGGGAAGAAAAACTCTAAAAATTTTGTAATTCATTGTTAAAATCAAAATCAGTTGTATATTTTTCTGCAACATTTTTCCCAGATGGCCAAAATTCCCCCCAGATCCTAGATTGCAGGATAGGACATATTCTGCATCCCTGGCACGATGTATTTTTGATATTAGAGTTTCGTATTTGTTATGGTCAGGAAAAGGTCCAGAAATCAAGCTTACTTTATGTGGTAGACACCCTGCCAAGTAACATAGATGAAATTCAGCTTTTATAAAATGGCAAAAGTTCAATTACGTTTTCCATAACTTGAGGTTGTCTGGTGGAGGTTTGTCGAGATGCAAACGTGTCTGGCAAGGGATCAAGTGATTTCTAGCACTGTGCCAAAGAACATATAAAAAAATTGTGCTTTATAAAATGGCGAAATTAGAATTACAATTTTCATAACTTTGAAGTTTTCTGGTGGGGGTTTGCCACGATGTAAAAGTGTCTGGCAAGGGATCCAAGTGATTTCTAGTACTGTGCTGAAGAACATATAAAAAAATTAAGCTTTATGAAATGACAAAAATAGGATGCAATTTTATACACCTTTGACACCTGTTACCTGCAAAAGCCATGATCATCCAAATTTAATAGTTGCCGAATGCTCCTACCTCTGTTGGGGGGGGGGGGGGGGGTGCAGAGAAAATTTCAGTTTTTATACTATGACGAAGGTCTGGCGGTTGCGGGCTCTTGCTCTAACCTAAGACTCTATTCTTAGGTTAGAGCAGTTCATCCTAATAGCACTTGACTGCCAAGTCCATGAAGTACAAAATTTTAAATAAAAGTAAGTTGGATCCTTAATGAAAAATAGTCATAAAATATTTTTTATGAATTATTCTTTAAATTGTCACAGTGGTTTTAAGACAACTGTTGAGTAAGTCACTGACTTTAAGGTCAAAGGTAATAGAATGGATGACTTGGCTCTTTATAGTAAAATCTTTTTATGGTGAAAATGCTGCAAGACTTGACATACTTTTTTATAGGAAAAGATGTTTTTGATGGGTTCCCTTATTTCCCGTGTCAGTTAACAAAACTATTTAGGTATAAGAAACAAACAACTTAGGTCTCAACTGCATCAGAGAGGAGAGAAAGTATGCAACAAGAGCTAAAGGAATAAAAATAAATACTCAAAGCAACAGAATAAAGTGAGATGTTTGGGCTCATCTTTCTCAAGCACAAAAATTTCTCTAGACATCAGTGGCAACAGTTTTGAAGTGTATAATGATGATGATTTTTGTGCTGTATGTAAAGGATAATTTTACGCATAAATATATGCGGCTGTATTCAGTGCATCAAATGCAAGAAATGGTAGCATGAAGATTTACAATGGTGATAATTTGCACCACATAAAAAGTTGTGCAGGCTAACATTTAAACATGACCTTACATGGTTAACATGGCCTTATTAATTTCAGCAAACTAAAGTTATGAAATAATAAGATTCAGTTAACAGATTTATTTATTTCTCCATACTTATTGCTAATTCACAGGTAATATTCCACTATTAGTCTTATTTACTGTCTGTGATGGAACATCTTGCCTCATGACTGGTAGCATCAACCCTATATGTTTGGGAACATGCCACAATTACATGAGTTTATTCAACTTTCGATTCTGAAAAACATGGTGCGTTTTCTCTCATTATCTCACCATTTCAATTTTTTCAAAAGTCCTACATGTGGTGACTTTTCTCCCAATTTATCTCTCTACTCCACCCCCATGATGACATGAAGGACATTCTAATTATGTGAATAAGGTTTCCCTGTGCAATTATTGTTTTAGATTAAAATAAGTTAAAAAAAAAAGTTTGTCCTTTAAATTGCTTTAAAATGCTAAAGTGTTAACAGCAACATTAGCATTTGAATTGCTATTACTACAAATAAATCCAAATTAGTAAACATGTTTTAATAACAGTAAACAACAGAATCATATCTTACTGATGAAACTGGTTCACAGTACATATAGCCTAAATGTTCATAAAAACCTTGTTGATCACGTGTATTTAAATAGACGGTTCTGAATTGAAAACTAAAAAAAAAAAAGAAAGAGAAAAACAGCATGAGGAATAAATAATACTGATAAACATATGATAAAATTTAAAATAGCGCTCTTTGAAGTTACATGGCATTAAAAGAAATACAAAGAAAAGAATATTCCTAGGTCAAAGGTAACGTAGTTTTGAAAATTGTGTTTTTATATTCTTTGAGTTCAAGCAGTACAATTCTGTAAAGATAATTATGCAATTCAGTTTTACCAATAAATTTTTCTGTGCCACACTAATATTGCTACAATTTATGTGTTGTTTCTGATGATGAAAAATGCATGAATGTTTGCCTTCCTTACAGTAATTTTAATCACTGTACTGTCACAATTTGATACATTTTAGATTTATATAATTAGGTTGGGGTAAAGCATGCATTATGTTGAGTGTTATCTGCATCATATATGTCACCAAAATCATTACAAGCCCCCTAATTTGTGGAGTAATAGCACTCATTAAAAAAAATTTATTTTCATTAAAAACAAAATTAACTGAATTACCATTGAAAAGTACATGAAAAATGTCCTAATTGTAAATATGTAAAGATATTTTAAATAAAAACAAGATTAGATAATAAGCATTCAAAGAAACTTAAAAAGGCTGTGAAAACCTATGTATCAAGTATTCCATGACTACCGATTTGTTTCCTTTTAGTGTTACGGCAAGCCTATACGCTGGGCATCTGTGTATGTTAGGGTGTGTGTGTGTGTGTGTGCCTCGGTTGGAGGACTTTTACAGCTGAAGAAAACTGCACAAAACTCCAAGCTGTTAGATTGACAACCACACGGTTGGCCCAAATGTGAGACCTTCACACTTCAGCCATCTACCATGTTCAGTGTCTCATCCACTCAGCCATGGTAGGGCATTCCATGACTATTGAATTGAACCATACTTTCAATGACTAAAATGCTCTAATGAAAAATAATCAGAACATGTTATTATTAGTTAAAAATAATATATTAAGTAAAATAAAGATTATCTCCCTTAGAACTAAAATAAAACCCTGCATAAGCATAGGGGAGTTATACAGGGTATCCGAAAAGTCCTTGACACATTTTAAAAAGTCACAGAAAAGCAACAAATTGCTCTATGAATATGCGGTTCACACAATAATGCTTCACAGAATCAAGAATTTATTTTCCATCTTAAAACAAATTACTTCCAAAATGTTTTCACAGATGGCCAGCATCTCCAGTTTTCAGCAATGAGAGCCAATAGGGATTTTTAGTGAGTTGCAAACAGCATTGACAGTGAGGGAATATTCATTCTAGCTATGGTGACTGCAACTGAGGAAGTGCACTGTGTAGGTTGGTATTTTGAATAAAAATTCATAACTACAGTTCAGAGAAAGTTTCGTAACTT
This sequence comes from Cheiracanthium punctorium, assembly GCA_038373885.1. Taxonomy (NCBI): domain Eukaryota; kingdom Metazoa; phylum Arthropoda; class Arachnida; order Araneae; family Cheiracanthiidae; genus Cheiracanthium; species Cheiracanthium punctorium. Next base: position 831,496 of record JAWZYV010004109.1, read on the forward strand.
GTTTAAGAAAAACCCTCTGATTCGAAACAACGTTTTGGCCTGGCATGATTGTTTTTTAGAGACTGGAAGCGTTTTAGATAGGGAAAGAAGTGGTCGGCCACGAAGATCGGATGAGACTGTACAAGACATGGACATGGATGACTTGAGTATACGGGATGAACTTGAGTACCGTTTAGATGTGGTTTGAGCAACAAAAAGTGCACAGATTGAACTCTGGTAATGAAAGGTATTGCTTTCTGCTTAATAAAATGACCATACACCTCACATTACGTTTGTTTTTCTTACTGTGATGGTACAGCGCCACCTGTGAACACAATTTGGAAGTAAGTTTTTTTACAATGTCAAATAAATAAATAAATAAAATAAATTCGAGAACCTGAGAAGTATTATTATGCAAACCACATATTCATATGACAATTTGTTGCTTTTCTATGAATTTTTTTAATGTGTTAAGGACTTTTTGGACACCCTGTATTATTGATCAAGCTGTTTAAAATTTTTCCAGATGAATGTCATATGTGCGTGTTCAGTGGACTTTATTGCTAAGGGCAGTGTAGTAATAATTATACAAAAATTTAATGAGTACATATATTTTTTTAATTACTTACGTTCTAGCATATTCTTCAGTTTTATGCATTAAGAATTTACCATGTCCTTTCTTTCGGTCTTCTTTAGCAATTACAACTGTATTTAAAAAAATACATATATCATTAATCATATAAAGAAATTTACATGTTTAAAAATTATAAAACGAAAAATTGATAAATTTAATTCAAGATTAAAATTATAAAAATTTTGTTTATACAGTGATCTTTCATTTATCCATGGGCATAAAAGACAGTGTAAAAAAAGCACATGAACGAAAAACTGCAAAAAGGAATTTAAAAGTAAAATATCAGTGCCTACATTGAATTACATCCTACTGTTAGTAACTACTATGTATACACATTGAAAAATGTAAATAAGATAAATTTTTAAATGCTATGAATTATGCTACTTTTGATGAGCACAAAGAAAACAGAAATTATTACATTCTCAAGTTTGATTTTACTCCTATTTATAATTTCTCATAAGGTAATTTTAAATTGAAAATCGATAAAAAGGTTCAAATTATTGCAATGAGCAACCCCTGTCTAGCTGAAAAATCTACTTTTTGAACTGAGAACATTTCTTTTGCGACATGCATAAGTAAGAGGTGCTTTTTTAGTGCAGTGTACACACACACAAAAATAGAATTATGGTTTTCCTATGTCCCCAGCCAGGCCATGAGATCACTGTTGGATAGATCTCCAAGGCTAAACATTCTCAAATTACAGACTTATACAGCTTTGCTGCTCTAAAAACTTCAGATATTTTCAAACTAGAGTTAAACTTTCATAAAAAAAAGTAAAGCATTACATCATCATCAACCATGGAAACAGTTTGCTTATACAGCATTGTTGTAAACTCATAGATAGATTTCATTGTTTGTATTGGAGAGAGTATAGTGTTTAAGACAAACCTGCACAAGGAATACCTGCCTATGGAAATCCTTTGTGTGAACGACTTTTTAAGGCGTTCTAATGTGCATTCATTTTATATCTAAAGAAAACCAATGAAGAGTGAGAGTGGATTTAAAGTCTTCCTCTGTACAACTATAAATCGGCCAGTGCTGTATATATCCCCATACAAAACACCTTAACGGGTTAAGAGTTTGTGAGGCAGCATTTTACTTTATAGCTATGTGACTTTTTTAAATATGGGTGTACGATGTTGTACTTAGTTGGGGCGATTTAAATTACTACCGAAAGTTTACTTTTAGAAGTGAAAGAAAGTACATTGGGAGAGCGTTGTGAAGTCGTATAAATAATCCAGGTAAACATCACTTTGCGAACCAATTATAAGAGAAACAAATTGTAGAAGAGCTAAACTTTTATTGAATGTCTCAGAAACGATTACAGGATGGTGGTGGCTAGGAGACCATTAGCTATGATGATCAATAAGGGTCTGATTAATCGGAAGGCAATTTCAATCGAAGAATGACCAGGAGATTGGCGAGAAAGTTTAACTTGGCATATTAAAAGAATGCCCAAACGAGAGCCAATAATACATTCATTATTGCAGATGCCGAAAAACTGCAGAATATTCCTAGTCAACAGAGAGAACAGAAAGACATAACAATGCGCTGGGCACCAAATTATTGAAGATAAAAGCTAGCCAAACTACAGTAAACCCATGTGAAAGAAAAATTCAGCAGTATTTTAGCTGATGTGAGGCCATGTCCATATTTGGTAAGGAAAGAAATAAAGTGATGTACACGTACATTACACATAGATGTATATTAATAAAAAGTAAATGTTCTGCATGAGTAAAAGATGTTTCTTAACAGCTAGGAAAGCTGAAGGAATGTAACGGACTTATTATTGACATAGAGCAAAGGGCGAAAGAATAATTTAAGCATGAAATCCAGACAGACAAGCAGTTAACTGAAACTGAACACGTGAGAAAAGGCGTAATACAACATTTTGAAAGTCAGTGCAGAAAAAAAAGAGGAGAATTTAAAGTTATATGCTTGATTTAAAATTTGCTAAATTTAAGAAAGTAAAAATATTATAATGAAAATTGTTATTAAATATGTGATCTTCATCGCAGGGTCTTAAAAATAATGATACCAAATTTTGAGTGATGCCCTGGTGTGACTTTATGATTTGTTTTAAATTCCATTACAATTACTCCTGTTTTATATTTTAAAGATGATTTACACATTCAAGCAATGCTTTTAATTATCAAATACACTGTCAAATATATCACACTTTCACTGTGCCTCCTATATTATGCATTCAAATGAATTTATTTCAATAATTTATCTTTGTATCACGCTATTCAAAGGAGCAAACAAAATTTGCATAAATGTTTTCTTTGTAACACACCTTATGTATTTGAATACATTTCACTTAGTTTGGATACTATGACAAAAAGTAAACATTTACGTAAATTTTACTTGCCCTTTTGGATAGTGCAGATGTTTACCAGCATGGCAAAATGAAATATTTCGTGGTGCTCAATATACCATTCTGTAAAGGATTAAAATATGCAAATACATGGAGAACTGTTTTCAGGGAAACCTTATATGGGAAATGATTATCGATTATGCGCTTGGGTGAATTGCCAAATAATAAAAAGTTGCCATTGGTGGAAAGATATCTTTGCTGTTCTATAGTATTTAGCAAAGAAAACACATGAAGCACTGTTTTTTTACAAACTTAATGAGAAATGATGATTAACTATATGCATATGATGTAAGTTGCCAAATTATGAAAAACCACCATCGGTGGCAAACACACAGGCTGTTCCATAAGTTTTACATAATTAAAAATATTGTGAAGTTTAAATTTTTGTTCCAAAGAACATACAAGAATCAAGCAATGTGTAGCTTGGTAACATTTTGCCTGATCCAATCTTCAGGTTTTGACTATGAAGATTATGCCTTTTTACAAGTAAGCCTTACGAGGGTTGCCTTTTAAGTTTCTACAAAGAGCAGGAAGAAAAAGTAATTTTTGGGGAACAAACTGTTTTATTGCTTTTCAAAGTATTCGCCTTTAAGATTTATACACTTTTCTACCCATTCAAACCAATTCTTGAACAGTTTTTTCACTCTGAAATTGATATCTCGAAATATGGTTTTGGAAGGTATCAAATGCTTCTTGAGGTGATGAAAATGACTGGCCACACATTTTTTGTTTGATATAAGGGAATAAGAAAAAGTCGTTAGGCAACAAATCAGGAGAACATAGGCAATGAGACATTAATTTGATATTTTTATCCTTCAAATAATCAATTGTTTCACGTTCTGTGTGGGAGCTGGCATTGTTGTGATGAAGAATGATGCGTCAATTTTTTGTTGTTTTTCCTGATTTCGCTGATGACTTTTGGCAAAACAATTTCTGTTTACCATTTAGCATTAACAGTTTTTCGGTCCTCTAAAGGAATGGTTGCAATATGTCTTGTTGAGCCGAAGAAACAAGCAAGCATTTTCTTGGAAGTGTTTGGTGAACTAACAGCTTTCGTGGGAATCGGTTCATCTGGAAACACCCAAACAGTGGATTGTTGTTTAGTTTCCAGCTCATGCGAATATATCCAACTTTCGTCACTAATGATGTTGATACAGATTTTGCAGTTCCCAATTGGAATATTTTTAGAAGTTCCTTACGCCAATTTGCACAAACCTCTTTTTGAGCTTCTGTCAAATTGTGCAGAATCCATCTGGAACAAATCTTTTTAACAGCTAAATGTTTGTGCAAAATCTAATGCATTGCAGTCTGTGATATGCCAAGGGATGCTTCTATTTCACGATATGTGACATGCCAATCTTCTTCAATCATGTTGCGCATAGCATCGATGTTGTCTGGAATCACTACCGATTTTGGTCGTTCTTCACGAGATTCATCACTGACAGATGCACGACCACGACGAAATTCTGCAAACCAATTGTAAACAGTCTTTTCTGATGGTGCTTCGTTGCCAAAAGTTTCACGAAGTGATACTAAGTATTCTTATCGAGTGAGGCCTATCTTAAAATCATCCAATGGAAACCTTCACGAGTTAGTTCCATTTTTTTCACTCACTGGCTTCTTTAGAACACTCATGTAAACAAAATACACAGGCAATTTCTATAATGCCACTGATTCTTAGATTAAAAAAAGGCAAGTTTTACGAGTATCCTGAAGACTCAGTAGCACCCCCTATTGGTCGTTTGTAAAAACATAAAAGGCAGCCTACGTATTAGGGGCCAAACCCCATACAATAAGCGAGCACAGCAAGTCTACAGGCCTTGGCCCCTAGTTCATAAAGATATTTCATGCAACTTAAAATTGAATACTGAGCACACTGTTGGGAGATATTCTAATATAGTAAAAGCTTGATTATTTTCCATTCAAGTATCCAAAAAGTTCAACTAACCAGAAAATTAGAGACCCTAGGTTTTTCTTCCCTTCACTCATACTGTGACCTACAGCTGTCCAAACTGAAACTAGAATGGTGAGGGGTCTGACAAAAGTCAATAATTCCTTGAATTTTAGCAGGGTAGAAAAAAAAAAAAAAAAAACCACATTCTACAGCTGGGAGGGTACTCACGTATTATCCTGGCGGTCATTCCCACCAAATTATTTTTTCATAAATTTTGCTAGTAAACTATTGGCAATCGCATTTGTAACCATCAATAATTTCATGTGTCTAGCATTTATATTGGTGAAAAATCGCTCATCTTGGCAGACCGCCGGGATAATACATAAGTACTGCGGTGACAAAAAGCGATGCACAAGGGACAGAAGACAACATTTGCTCTGCTCAGAGACGATAACATAAATTTAAAGAAAAGCAGAATCGCTGATTTGCACATTATTTAACTCTGACTTGTCACCTACTTTTATTGCAATCTACATTCAGAAGATTCAAGAGTGTCATCTCTGTTCAGAACTTGAAAGGAAGAGGGGTGAAAGAACTGAGACAGACATATGTACTTTTGATTTTTTAAAAATATTTTTTTTATCCTCCTTTCAGACTGGGGCAATAAAAGCATGCAAACTTTAGAAATCATAAGGTATTTTTATTTTTATTTTTCGTTTTTGTAATATTCTAAAGCATTCTCAATTCTGAGTCATATTCCTCTCTTCCCCCCCCCCCCAGCCTCCCAATGCATACACACATGGTGCCTTTGTCACTGAACATCATTCCTCCCCCCCCCCCCTCTCTTTTTTTTCTTTTTTGTAAATAGAACTCTCTAGAATTTTCACAAATCCGGACTCTTATTCTATCTTAAGATTTTTTTTTTTTTAGTTATCCTGAAATTATCTGACTGAATATGCAATAATTTTTGGCCAAATGCCTTTTCAGTACTTGACAAAAGAGCCGAATACTCATTTTTAGACATAAAAACACAAGTCAAAAAATTTGAATATGTATTTTCACATTAATAAAAGCATACCTGATCCAATCCAACAGCCATATGGATCTTCTAAAACTCTAGTTAGTCGACTATGTCCAATAACACGCTTGCCATTTTCATTGGTCTCAATTAAAAGCAAAGAATCTGGCAACTTGCACACTGATTTTTCCAACGATTGCACTCTAAAATTAAATACATGCATAGATCAATATCAAGTTTGAGCAATTTATCAGCAAAAAGGTATGTTTGCTAAGATAATAGCAAAAAGTAAAAAATCTGATGTGGACAACACATGACTTGCACGTCTATTAAATCAAAAATATTTACTGTGCACTTCATCTAAACTTATTTTGTTTGAAAGAGATAAAATATCAGTAATAATAAGGATCAGCAATTTCTAGCCAAATATTTCGATAGCGCCACGCTGAGTTCAGTTTGAAGATTTTTTCTGACACTTTATTTAGCGATATTTCACCAAAAGCCGACAAGCTTGAGATCGAGAGATTTTGGGGATAGCCAAAGTAGTCATTGACCCCAGACTTTCAATGAATTGAATGCATCCATACACCTTAATGAATTTAAAGTCATTTGGCTGACCCTGTAAATAAATTCCCAGTCGATTACAGTCAAAAAAGATATTGAAAACAGTGGGATATTACAATAGTTCTACAAACAAAAGTTCAAAATTCTATGGGTTAAAGTTTTAGAGTTATACAAAATATGAAATAATTTTTGGTGCCAAATTTGGCGATATTTCGGCGAAACTCGTCAAGGTCGATGACATATGGTGAGCTTTTAAGCATGGATCAAATAATGACTGACTATCGCCAAATTTTGCAATATTTCGCTGAAACTCGCCAAAGATGATGAAAAATGGCAATAGACACGGACCAAATTACTGACTATCGCCAAATTTGGCGATATTTTGGTAAAACTCACCAAGGTCGATGACAGACGGTGAGATTTTGAGCATGGACCAAAAAATGACTGTCTACAGTTGTATTATATTGAAGATGTCCATAGACATTAAAGTATTGAAATCCTTTTCGGTGGTCCTGTAAATAAACTCTCCAGTAGATTAGAACCGAAAATTGAGATGCACAACTTGGTGTTACAACAATCTTATGTATGAAATTTCAACACTCAGTCTTAGAGTGTTCTCAGTCTGAGATTTGAGAGTTAAATACATACACATGTACACCAAAAGTGGCTAAGCTTGGCGACTTTTGGCGTAGGTGTTGAAGGAGGCACGTGACCATGGTCGGACCATTACCTAACTTATATGGTAGGATAGTATTGTGCTTGAAATGGATGAATGCCCCTAAAATTGACCATAATGTATTGGATATCTTTTGAGTGTTTCTGTAGCAGAGCTATAAATGATAAAGACACTTTTTTTAATGGAGAAATTCATTTTGTAACTCTTAACAACATATATCACTTCTGAGTCATTTGAAATAGCCCAATACAGTCAACTCCCTCTAATCCGCACTCACTAGGACCAAGGGTTGTGCGGATTACAGGATTTGCGGATTATAGGTCATTTTTTTTGTTTACATTTTTACATTTAGAATTTCCCTTTAAATTATAGTCAATTTACTGTAAACAAATAGGAAATGATGAAAGAAAATGCATATGCTGTTGAATAAAAACACAATTAAATGTCAATATAAATACAATAAATAATACAATTAAATTTACAGAGAATTTACTAAAGGACACATGAAAGAAAATATTTATGCTGCTGAACTAAAAGACTATTTTTATTATTAAATACAATTACTAATACAAAATTAAAAGAATAAATTCTCTCTAAATTTTTATTTATTTTTCATTTTTTCAAACATTGCAGTGATTGTAATTTGTTTAAGAGATTTTAATTTTTCTTCAGAAATTTTGTCCTGAAGCCTTCTAATTGTCAGTAACTCTTGGTCACTGACACTGACAAATGATTGCTTTTGCAAAATGTTTAAAGGGACCCCAAATCCGGAAGTTTTTCAACAAACAAACATTCTTTTTTTTTTTTTTTTTTTAAAGGGCAGTTGTTGTTTTTAATTTCTTTAAAAGACCGTTTTTAACTAAATATATCCATTATAAAATAAACAAGCTCAATCTGAAAGGGAGGAATTTCACTGGTCGCTCGCGAAGGGGGGGGGGGCATGCGATGCATCATTTGTATATTTGATATCTCAGTATTACATTAATTTCAGATCTTGTGAGGTAATTTTCGGTTTCTCGTTATGTAAAAATATTCTATGCCATTATATAAGCTCTAAAGAGGAAAAGAATGTTATCCTCTTCACACACACGTGCATTACATTTCAAGAACTGATGATTCATTATTTCTGCATGTGCTCCTCCAGCAGTTAAATGTAAACAAACAGAAAGGCTAGACAGAAGATCAAAAGGGTGAGGTAGGGGGAGAATCGGAAAATTGCGCAACTGTTGTGTCGTCTGCCAAATCGCGGTTTGAATTTAAAGTTAAACATGTTACATATTTTCACCCAATTTTAATTGCAACGGTCAATCTTTACGATTGTCTCACGAGTTTTTCTCTCTCTCATTTCTCATAGAGCAAACGTTTTCGTTGATTTTTTGTTTGTTTGTTTGTTTCATTCAACAAAAGAGTAAAGCAATGTGATTGGACGGTGCATTGCTTCGGAGTTCGTTATTTACATCCATTCACTGAACACATGCAACTTAGGATATAAGTTTCTGTGTGTTTAATTACATGATAATATGCTCAAATATATGAAATTATTTACTTCAAATACCTGTGAAAAATCATTAATAAATGCCTTTATAACATTCAGCCAATCAAATAACTTCTATAATAGTAATACAACCAGTCAAATGCCGCTCAAAATGTAAACAAACTTGTTTGTTTACATTTGAAATATATCGCGAATTACAGGCATTCGCGGATTAGCGGGAGTTGACTGTACCTCTAAAATACGCTTTAATGAATTTTGGCCCATAGATGAGTATTTAGAATCTCTTGGGCGGTCCTGTAGAGACACTATCCAGTCGAATGGAACCAAAAGGGCAGCTGCACAAGTAGATGTTACAACAATCCTAAATATAAAGTTTCAACATTCTACGCATAATAGTTTTTGAGATATGCGAGTTTAATGAATTTTGGCCCATGGAGTGTAATGTATTTCGAATCTTTTGGGCAGTCCTGTAGATAAACTATCCAGTCGAATGGAACCGAAAGGGGAGCTGCACAAGTAGATGTTACAACAATCCTAAATATAAAGTTTCAACATTGTACGCCTAATAGTTTTTGAGATATGCGAGTTTAATGAATTTCGGCTTATAGAGCATAATGTATTTCGAATCTTTTTGGGCGGTCCTGTACATAAACTATCCATTCGATTCAGACCAGAAGGGGAGGTGCACAACTAGATGTTAGTACAATCCTAAATATAAAATATCAACATTCTATGACCAATAGTTTTTGAGATATTCAAGTTACATTCATATGTATGTACAGACGGCATGGAAAAACTGGCCAAAATTAAACTCGCCGCTGGTCAAAATGAGTTGCAGACACGTTTATATGATTGTGCATGCTAGCTTATGTTGAGATGCATCAAAAAAATTCTTAAAAGTAAATTTTGAGGTAGTCAAAATCTTTTATTTGTCGAAATTTGGCCCCCAAAATTTTTTGGGATCACATTACTTCCTTATATTCTGTACAAGGAAATAAAAATCTTACCTTAAACTAAATTACTCAAATTTAGTATAATTATTAAAATCTTTATGTTACTGAAATCCTTTTCAGTTCTTACTGTTTATATATGACGATTTGATACTCGTGAGTTAGAACAGCCATCTAAATTCAAGTAACCAAGGTATATTTCCAGGACGGTGGTCGTAAAACTCTGCTAAAGCATTGCTGTGATCGTGGATAATCTTTATATTGTGAAGCAAGCTTAGTCGCTACTGTAACCTGCAAGTACTAGATGTAACTTAGTTTAACACAGTATAACATGAATTTTTCAAAATTTTATTTTGATGGCATTGGTTGTAACATAACTAAATTTAAAATTTAAGCTATTGTTAGAAAAGCACAGCTTACATGAATCAAACATATCTGGTCATAAATAAAAACATAATAGTTTAAATTTTAGTAAAATGCTGATCAATTTTTGGTGTGACTATTTTATGGCATTCCACACTTCTTATGTAAACAATAGTATGCAGTTAAATTACATGAAACAAGAAATAATTATGCCAGGGTTTAAACTAGGTAAATAAAATCGTTTAGTAGAAATTGCTTTACTAATATGCTAAAATGACAATTTACTTATAAAAGTGATAACTGCATTTTTTTAAGCAGCTTGAAAAAATATAGATGAAAACAAACGCCAAGAACAAAAACAAGTTTGAATCAAATTATTATTATTTGCAAAGTACTCATGTATCAGGATTTGTTTTAAACTGGCCTAGTTTTCAAACTTTTGCCAAATTTAATTTTTTTTTTCTTCCACACCCTCACATTTTAAGATGCGGAAATTATCAATACAGCAAGAATTTATTGTATTTTGAATGTCATTTCTAATGAAATTTAAAACACTAAAACGGCATGCATTTTAGCAATAGTGGCTCCTATTTCTAGCGTAAACCCTGAATTATACACGTATCGCCCAGTTTAAAATTAAAACTACAGGTACACATATCTGATATTTACTATTGATTAGTAAATATTTATTTGCATTCAATATTATATCATAACAATCAACCTAGCTGAAATACTGCGTTTCCATTCACTATTTAATAAATTAGCAGTTTCCAATAAAAGTTCAGGGTGTTGAGAAAGCAAAGCTGTTTCCATAAATAAAAAGGCAACAAAATGAATGAATTTCTTTCCCTCTTTTCAGTTTTGTTACATTTTATGGTATGCGAATGTAACTCTATATTTGGCTATTTGTAATATGCTCGTCTACAGGTTCATGACCGGCAATGACCGGTTAGAATGTGCATATAAATAAACAATAGGAAGAAGTAGAAGTGTATACCGCACAACCATAGAGGTAAGCAAATTCGTTCTTTTTAAGTACTCGATTCTTTCGGGTG